>WHSA01000511.1:0-104137 GCA_012931725.1 Litsea cubeba | reverse complement strand
GACGAAATGCCATCAAACCCTTCTGTTCAATCCATCTTCCCCACTCTATGTATCGGGAGAAGAGGCGGTCTAATCTTAATTATTAGCCTTCGCATTCGCTTCTGAACTCAACTATAAGTAATCAGTACGGTTAGGCTTTCCTACCGCCGGTTCCTACCACCACTTTCTTCTAAGATTTCATCTTGCCTATTACGACCAGGGTGTACTTGATTGGCAATTTCTCGGCTTGACTAAACCAACCTATCAACCTTAATGCCCTGCCTTTCCGTAGTCGACTTCACTGATCAATGGAAGAGTCAGCAAGGCAATCATAAACTTCTGCTTCCGCCTAAGCCGTGCTTGCTACTCTATGGTTTCTACTACCCCCGCTAGAGGAAGCAACGTTTGATCCTAAGAAATAGTACAGTTCAAGCAAGCGTTGATAATAAGAAATAGACTAGTGCTCGCTTTGATTTGATAGGAATTTCTCTGCACTTCGCCCTGCCTGGATTCTGCCCTAACTTCACTCCGCCTTTTTCTTCGGTGCGGTCTTCTTCCTCTACTTCTTCTTCTTCTGCCTGGTTTGGAACCCTATTCATAGAAGATATTCTCTTATTCTATCGCCTGAAGTGAGCTACAAGACGGATACGGATACTTGTTTTTGCTTGCAACAACTTCTTCTCTGACTACCTCCTAGGATTGAGATAGATACGAGACTGGCCTTGAACTCCATCCTAACATGACAAGGGATTCCATCCTCTTAGAACGTCGCCTTCTCATCGATCTTTTTCATTCCGCTTTCAACACTCGACACTGCTAGCTCACCTGAAACTAAGAAAGAGTCGTTCTAATCGGCTGAGATCGAGCCATCTCCTTGAATCGATTTCCAATCTCTCTTTCTTCTGAACCCTCTTTGCTTAGCTACTCTTGAGGGTATTCCCACAACAGCAATAGCGGTTGCCGCTCTATCTATTAGAAGTTCATTCAAGGGGAAAGCTAAGGCTAAGTCGGGCTGTTGGGTGGCAGGCAGTCTAAAAGGCGACTTCCTTATCTGTAATATAATAGTTCAGAGGCGCGCTGACCAGTGTAGGATATGAATAGGAATTGATGGATCTGACCTTCACTTTCCCACTTCAGCTTTCAGCGGTCAGATTGAATGATGAATCCAACGGGACAGTTCAGATTGAATCGAGAATGGCTGACACACTTCGGCTATCATCCTTACTCAACTAGAAGCTATTCGGATTGACTCAACTAGGAAGGCTTCGGCGCTTGACTAAACCTATCTTCTCTTTGCCCACGGCACAGATTGCTCTTCTAGCCTGTATATAAACTTTGGGGAAGATACTTTCTCCTTTCAATTGCTTATGAAATGGAATCTTTTCTTTCTCATGCTTATTCATCGAAGGTATCTCCTTCGTTTTCATAGAACACTAAACCTTTCAAGCGGATGATGCCCTGCTGAGACGAAATGCCATCAAACCCTTCTGTTCAATCCGTCTTCCCCACTCTATGTATCTGGGAGAAGAGGCGGTCTAATCTTTTTAGCCTTCGCATTCGCTTCTGAACTCAACTATAAGTAATCAGTACGGTTAGGCTTTCCACCGCCGGATCCTACCACCGCTTTCTTCTAAGATTTCATCTTGCCTATAAAAACAGGGTGTACTTGATTGGCTGTTTCTCGGCTTGACTAAACCAATCTATCAACCTTAATGCCCTGCCTTTCCGTAGTCCACTTCACTGATCAATGGAAAGTCAGCAAGGCAAGCATAAACTTCTGCTTCCGCCTAAGCCGTGCTTGCTACTCTATGGTTTCTACTACCCCCTAGAAGAGGAAGCAACCTTTGATCCTAGAAATAGTACAGTTCAAGCAAGCGTTGATAATAAGAAATAGACTAGTGCTCGCTTTGATTTGATAGGAATTTCTCTGCACTTCGCCCTGCCTGGATTCTGCCCTAACTTCACTCCGCCTTTTTCTTCTTCGGTGCGGTCTTCTTCTTTACTTCTTCTTCTTCTGCCTGGTTTGGAACCCTATTCATAGAAGATATTCTCTTTATTCCTATTGCCTGAAGTGAGCTCAAGACGGATACGATACGGATACTTGTTTTTTGCAACAGCTTCTTCTCTGACTACCTCCTAGGATTGAGATAGATACGAGACTGGCCTTGAACTCCATCCTAACATGACAAGGGATTCCATCCTCTTAGAACGTCGCCTTCTCATCGATCTTTTCATTCCGCTTTCAACACTCGAACACTGCTAGCTCACCTGAAACTAAGAAAGAGTCGTTCTAATCGGCTGAGATCGAGCCCATCTCCTTGAATCGATTTCCAATCTCTCTTTCTTCTGAACCCTCTTTGCTTAGCTACTCATTGAGGGTATTCCCACAACAGCAATAGCGGTTGCCGCTCTATCTATTAGAAGTTCATTCAAGGGCGAAAGCTAAGGCTAAGTCGGGCTGTTGGGTGGCAGGCAGTCTAAAAGGCGACTTCCTTTCTATCTGTAATATGTAATAGTTCAGAGGCGCGCTGACCATTGTAGGATATGAATAGGAATTGATGGATCTGACCTTCACTTTCCCACTTCAGCTTTCAGCGGTCAGATTGAATGATGAATCCAACGGGACAGTTTCAGATTGAATCGAGAATGGCTGACACACTTCGGCTATCATCCTTACTCAACTAGAAGCTATTCGGATTGACTCAACTAGGAAGGCTTCGGCGCTCTTCTCTTTGCCCACGGCACAGATTGCTCTTCTAGCCTGTGTAATAAAACTTTGGGGAAGATACTTTTCCTTTCAATTGCTTATGAAATGGAATCTTTTCTTTCTCATGCTTATTCATCGAAGGTATCTCCTTCGGTTTTCATAGAACTAAACCTTTCAAGCGGATGATGCCCTGCTGAGACGAAATGCCATCAAACCCTTCTGTTCAATCCGTCTTCCCCACTCTATGTATCTGGGAGAAGAGGCGGTCTAATCTTAATTATTAGCCTTCGCATTCGCTTCTGAACTCAACTATAAGTAATCAGTACGGTTAGGCTTTCCTACCGCCGGATCCTACCACCGCTTTCTTCTAAGATTTCATCTTGCCTATAACAACCAGGGTGTACTTGATTGGCTCTTTCTCGGCTTGACTAAACCAATCTATCAACCTTAATGCCCTGCCTTTCCGTAGTCCACTTCACTGATCAATGGAAGAGTCAGCAAGGCAAGCATAAACTTCTGCTTCCGCCTAAGCCGTGCTTGCTACTCTATGGTTTCTACTACCCCCCTAGAAGAGGAAGCAACCTTTGATCCTAAGAAATAGTACAGTTCAAGCAAGCGTTGATAATAAGAAATAGACTAGTGCTCGCTTTGATTTGATAGGAATTTCTCTGCACTTCGCCCTGCCTGGATTCTGCCCTAACTTCACTCCGCCTTTTTCTTCGGTGCGGTCTTCTTCCTTTACTTCTTCTTCTTCTGCCTGGTTTGGAACCCTATTCATAGAAGATATTCTCTTTATTCCTATTGCCTGAAGTGAGCTACAAGACGGATACGGATACTTGTTTTTGCTTGCAACAGCTTCTTCTCTGACTACCTCCTAGGATTGAGATAGATACGAGACTGGCCTTGAACTCCATCCTAACATGACAAGGGATTCCATCCTCTTAGAACGTCGCCTTCTCATCGATCTTTTTCATTCCGCTTTCAACACTCGAACACTGCTAGCTCACCTGAAACTAAGAAAGAGTCGTTCTAATCGGCTGAGATCGAGCCATCTCCTTGAATCGATTTCCAATCTCTCTTTCCTGAACCCTCTTGCTTAGCTACTCATTGAGGGTATTCCCACAACAGCAACAGCGGTTGCCGCTCTATCTATTAGAAGTTCATTCAAGGGCGAAAGCTAAGGCTAAGTCGGCTGTTGGGTGGCAGGCAGTCTAAAAGGCGACTTCCTTTCTATCTGTAATATGTAATAGTTCAGAGGCGCGCTGACCATGTAGGATGAAAATAGGAATTGATGGATCTGACCTTCACTTTCCCACTTCAGCTTTCAAGCGGTCAGATTGAATGATGAATCCAACGGGACAGTTTCAGATTGAATCGAGAATGGCTGACACACTTCGGCTATCATCCTTACTCAACTAGAAGCTATTCGGATTGACTCAACTAGGAAGGCTTCGGCGCTTGACTAAACCTATCTTCCCTTTGCCCCGGCACAGATTGCTCTTCTAGCCTGTGTAATATAAACTTTGGGGAAGATTACTTTCTCCTTTCAATTGCTTATGAAATGGAATCTTTTCTTTCTTATGCTTATTCATCGAAGGTATCTCCTTCGGTTTTCATAGAACACTAAACCTTTCAAGCGGATGATGCCTGCTGAGACGAAATGCCATCAAACCCTTCTTTTCAATCCGTCTTCCCCACTCTAGCTTCTAAACTCAACTATAAGTAATCAGTACGGTTAGGCTTTCCTACCGCCGGATCCTACCACCGCTTTCTTCTAAGATTTCATCTTGCCCTATACAACCAGGGTGTACTTGATTGGCTCTTTTTCTCCCTCGCTTGACTAAACCAATCTATCACCTTAATGCCCTGCCTTTCCGTAGTCACTTCACTATCAATGGAAGAGTCAGCAAAGGCAAGCATAAACTTTCTGCTTCCGCCTAAGCCGTGCTTGCTACTCTATGTTTCTACTACCCCCACTATAAGAGGATGCAACTTTGATCCTAAGAAATAGTACAGTTCAAAGCAAGCGTTGATATAAGAAATAGACTAGTGCTCGCTTTGATTTGATAGGAATTTCTCTCACTCGCCCTGCCTTGAGTCTGCCCTAACTTCACTCCGCCTTTTTCCTTCGGTGCGGTCTTCTTCCTTTACTTCTCTTCTTCTTCTGCCTGGTTTGGAACCCTATTCATAGAAGATATTCTCTTTAGTGCCTATTGCCTGAAGTGAGCTCCAGACGGATACGGATACTTTGTTTTGCTTGCAACAAGCTTCTTCTCTGACTACCTCCTAGGATTGAGATAGATACGAGACTTGGCCTTGGACTCCATCTAACATGACAAGGGATTCCATCCTCTTAGAACGTCGCCTTCTCATCGATCTTTTCATTCCGCTTATCAACACTCGACACTGCTAGCTCACCTGAAAACGAGAAAGAGTCGTTCTAATCGGCTGAGATCGAGCCAATCTCCTTGAATCGATTTCCAATCTCTCTTTCTTCTGAACCCTCTTTGCTTAGCTACTCATTGAGGGTATTCCCACAACAGCAATAGCGGTTGCCGCTCTATCTATTAGAAGTTCATTCAAGGGCGAAAGCTAAGGCTAAGTCGGCTGTTGGGTGCAGGCAGTCTAAAAGGCGACTTCCGTTCGATCTGTAATATGTATAGTTCAGAAGGCGCGCTGACCAGTGTTGGAATGATGAATAGGAATTGATGGATCTGACCTTCACTTTCCCACTTCACAGCTTTCAAGCGGTCAATTGAATGATGAATCCAACGGGACAGTCTCAATTGAATCGAGAATGGCTGACACACTTCGGCTATCATCCTTACTCAACTAGAAGCTATTCGGATTGACTCAACTAGGAAGGCTTCGGCGCTTGACTAAACCTATCTTCCTCTTTGCCCACGGCACAGATTGCTCTTCTTCTAGCCTGTGTAATATAAACTTTGGGGAAGACTTTCTCCTTTCAATTGCTTATGAAATGGAATCTTTTCTTTCTCATGCTTATCATCGAAGGTATCTCCTTCGGTTTTCATAGAACACTAAACCTTTCAAGCGGATGATGCCCTGCTGAGACGAAATGCCATCAAACCCTTCTGTTCAATCCGTCTTCCCCACTCTATGTATCTGGGAGAAGAGGCGGTCTAATCTTAATTATTAGCCTTCGCATTCGCTTCTGAACTCAACTATAAGTAATCAGTACGGTTAGGCTTTCCTACCGCCGGATCCTACCACCGCTTTCTTCTAAGATTTCATCTTGCCTATAACAACCAGGGTGTACTTGATTGGCTCTTCTCCGGCTTGACTAAACCAATCTATCAACCTTAAGGCCCTGCCTTTCCGAAGTCCACTTCACAAATCAATGGAAGAGTCAGCAAGGCAAGCATAAACTTCTGCTTCCGCCTAAGCCGTGCTTGCTACTCTATGGTTTCTACTACCCCCACTAGAAGTAGGATGCAACCTTTGATCCTAAGAAATAGTACATTTCAAGCAAGCGTTGATATAAGAAATAGACTAGTGCTCGCTTTGATTTGATAGGAATTTCTCTGCAACTTCGCCCTGCCTGGATTCTGCCCTAACTTCACTCCGCCTTTTTCTTCGGTGCGTCTTCTTCCTTTACTTCTTCTTCTTCTGCCTGGTTTGGAACCCTAATTCATAGAAGATATTCTCTATTATTCCTATTGCCTGAAGTGAGCTCCAAGACGGATACGGATACTTATTTTTGCTTGCAACAGCTTCTTCTCTGACGACCTCCTAGGATTGAGATAGATACGAGACTGGCCTTGGACTCCATCCTAACATGACAAGGGATTTCCATCCTCTTAGAACGTCGCCTTCTCATCGATCTTTTTCATTCCGCTTTCAACACTCGAACACTGCGAGCTCACCTGAAACTAACAAAGAGTCGTTCTAAATCGGCTGAGATCGAGCCAATCTCCTTGAATCGATTTCCAATCTCTCTTTCTTCTGAACCCTCTTTGCTTAGCTACTCATTGAGGGTATTCTCACAACAGCAATAGCGCTTGCCGCTCTATCTATTAGAAGTTCATTCAAGGGCGAAAGCTAACGCTAAGTCGGGCTGTTGGGTGGCAGGCAGTCTAAAAGGCGACTTCCTTTCTATCTGTAATATGTAATAGTTCAGAGGCGCGCTGACCAGTGTAGGATGATGAATAGGAATTGATGGATCTGACCTTCACTTTCCCACTTCAGCTTTCAAGGCGGTCAGTTTGAATGATGAATCCAACGGGACAGTCTCAGATTGAATCGAGAATGGCTGACACACTTCGGCTATCATCCTTACTCAACTAGAAGCTATTCGGATTGACTCAACTAGGAAGGCTTCGGACGCTTGACTAAACCTATCTTCCTCTTTGCCCACGGCACAGATTGCTCTTCTAGCCTGTGTAATATAAACTTTGGGGAAGATTACTTTCTCCATTCAATTGCTTATGAAATGGAATCTTTTCTTTCTCATGCTTATTCATCGAAGGTATCTCCTTCGGTTTTCATAGAACACTAAACCTTTCAAGCGGATGATGTCCTAGCTGAGACGAAATGCCATCAAACCCTTCTGTTCAATCCGTCTTCCCCACTCTATATATCTGGGAGAAGAGGCGGTCTAATCTTAATTATTAGCCTTCGCATTCGCTTCTGAACTCAACTATAAGTAATCAGTACGGTTAGGCTTTCCTACCGCCGGATCCTACCACCGCTTTCTTCTAAGATTTCATCTTGCCTATAACAACCAGGGTGTACTTGATTGGCTCTTTCTCGGCTTGACTAAACCAATCTATCAACCTTAATGCCCTGCCTTTCCGTAGTCCACTTCACTAATCAATGGAAGAGTCAGCAAGGCAAGCATAAACTTCTGCTTCCGCCTAAGCCGTGCTTGCTACTCTATGGTTTCTACTACCCCCACTAGAAGAGGAAGCAACCTTTGATCCTAAGAAATAGTACAGTTCAAGCAAGCGTTGATAATAAGAAATAGACTAGTGCTCGCTTTGACTTGATAGGAATTTCTCTGCACTTCGCCCTGCCTGGATTCTGCCCTAACTTCACTCCGCCATTTTCTTCGGTGCGGTCTTCTTCCTTTACTTCTTCTTCTTCTGCCTGGTTTGGAACCCTATTCATAGAAGATATTCTCTTTATTCCTATTGCCTGAAGTGAGCTACAAGACGGATACGGATACTTGTTTTTGCTTGCAACAGCTTCTTCTCTGACTACCTCCTAGGATTGAGATAGATACGAGACTGGCCTTGGACTCCATCCTAACATGACAAGGGATTCCATCCTCTTAGAACGTCGCCTTCTCATCGATCTTTTTCATTCCGCTTTCAACACTCGAACACTGCTAGCTCACCTGAAAGCTAAGAAAGAGTCGTTCTAATTGGCTGAGATCGAGCCAATCTCCTTGAATCGATTTCCAATCTCTCTTTCTTCTGAACCCTCTTTGCTTAGCTACTCATTGAGGGTATTCTCACAACAGCAATAGCGGTTGCCGCTCTATCTATTAGAAGTTCATTCAAGGGCGAAAGCTAACGCTAAGTCGGGCTGTTGGGTGGCAGGCAGTCTAAAAAGGCGACTTCCTTTCTATCTGTAATATGTAATAGTTCAGAGGCGCGCTGACCAGTGTAGGATTATGAATAGGAATTGATGGATCTGACCTTCACTTTCCTACTTCAGCTTTCAAGCGGTCAGATTGAATGATGAATCCAACGGGACAGTTTCAGATTGAATCGAGAATGGCTGACACACTTCGGCTATCATCCTTACTCAACTAGAAGCTATTCGGATTGACTCAACTAGGAAGGCTTCGGCGCTTGACTAAACCTATCTTCCCCTTTGCCCGCGGCACAGATTGCTCTTCTAGCCTGTGTAATATAAACTTTGGGGAAGATTACTTTCTCCTTTCACTTGCTTATGAAATGAAATCTTTTCTTTCTCATGCTTATTCATCGAAGGTATCTCCTTCGGTTTTCATAGAACACTAAACCTTTCAAGCGGATGATGCCCTGCTGAGACGAAATGCCCTCAAACCCTTCTGTTCATCCAACTTCCCCACTCAGAGGCGGTCTTAATCTTAATTATTAGCCTTCGCATTCGCTTCTGAACTCAACTATAAGTAATCAGTACGATTAGGCTTTCCTACCGCCGGATCCTACCACCGCTTTCTTCTAAGATTTCATCTTGCCTATAACAACCAGGGTGTACTTGATTGGCTCTTTCTCGGCTTGACTAAACCAATCTATCAACCTTAATGCCCTGCCTTTCCGTACTCCACTTCACTAATCAATGGAAGAGTCAGCAAGGCAAGCATAAACTTCTGCTTCCGCCTAAGCCGTGCTTGCTACTCTATGGTTTCTACCCCCACTAGAAGAGGAAGTAACGTTTGATCCTAAGAAATAGTACAGTTCAAGCAAGCGTTGATAATAAGAAAATAGACTAGTGCTCGCTTTGATTCGATAGGAATTTCTCTGCACTTCGCCCTGCCTGGATTCTGCCCTAACTTCACTCCGCCTTTTTCTCCGGTGCTGTCTTCTTCCTTTACTTCTTCTTCTTCTGCCTGGTTTGGAACCCTATTCGTAGAAGATATTCTCTTTATTCCTATTGCCTGAAGTGAGCTACAAGACGGATACGGATACTTGTTTTTGCTTGCAACAGCTTCTTCTCTGACTACCTCCTAGGATTGAGATAGATACGAGACTGGCCTTGGACTCCATCCTAACATGACAAGGGATTCCATCCTCTTAGATCGTCGCCTTCTCATCGATCTTTTTCATTCCGCTTTCAACACTCGAACACTGCTAGCCCACCTGAAACTAAGAAAGAGTCGTTCTAATCGGCTGAGATCGAGCCAATCTCCTTGAATCGATTTCCAATCTCTCTTTCTTCTGAACCCTCTTTGCTTAGCTACTCATTGAGGGTATTCCCACAACAGCAATAGCGGTTGCCGCTCTATCTATTAGAAGTTCATTCAAGGGCGAAAGCTAAGGCTAAGTCGGGCTGTTGGGTGGCAGGCAGTCTAAAAGGCGACTTCCTTTCTATCTGTAATATGTAATAGTTCAGAGGCGCGCTGACCAGTGTAGGATGATGAATAGGAATTGATGGATCTGACCTTCACTTTCCCACTTCAGCTTTCAAGCGGTCAGATTGAATGATGAATCCAACGGGACAGTTTCAGATTGAATCGAGAATGGCTGACACACTTCGGCTATCATCCTTACTCAACTAGAAGCTATTCGGATTGACTCAACTAGGAAGGCTTCGGCGCTTGACTAAACCTATCTTCCTCTTTGCCCACGGCACAGATTGCTCTTCTAGCCTGTGTAATATAAACTTTGGGGAAGATTACTTTCTCCTTTCAATTGCTTATGAAATGGAATCTTTTCTTTCTTATGCTTATTCATCGAAGGTATCTCCTTCGGTTTTCATAGAACACTAAACCTTTCAAGCGGATGATGCCCAGCTGAGACGAAATGCCATCAAAACCCTTCTGTTCAATCCGTCTTCCCCACTCTATGTATCTGGGAGAAGAGGCGGTCTAATCTTAATTATTAGCCTTCGCATTCGCTTCTGAACTCAACTATAAGTAATCAGTACGGTTAGGCTTTCCTACCGCCGGATCCTACCACCGCTTTCTTCTAAGATTTCATCTTGCCTATAACAACAAGGGTGTACTTGATTGGCTCTTTCTCGGCTTGACTAAACCAATCTATCAACCTTAATGCCCTGCCTTTCCGTAGTCCACTTCACTAATCAATGGAAGAGTCAGCAAGGCAAGCATAAACTTCTGCTTCCGCCTAAGCCGTGCTTGCTACTCTATGGTTTCTACTACCCCCACTAGAAGAGGAAGCAACCTTTGATCCTAAGAAATAGTACAGTTCAAGCAAGCGTTGATAATAAGAAATAGACTAGTGCTCGCTTTGATTTGATAGGAATTTCTCTGCACTTCGCCCTGCCTGGATTCTGCCCTAACTTCACTCCGCCTTTTTCTTCGGTGCGGTCTTCTTCCTTTACTTCTTCTTCTTCTGCCTGGTTTGGAACCCTATTCATAGAAGATATTCTCTTTATTCCTATTGCCTGAAGTGAGCTCCAAGACGGATACGGATACTTGTTTTGCTTGCAACAGGCTTCTTCTCTGACTACCTCCTAGGATTGAGATAGATACGAGACTGGCCTTGAACTCCATCCTAACATGACAAGGGATTCCATCCTCTTAGAACGTCGCCTTCTCATCGATCTTTTTCATTCCGCTTTCAACACTCGAACACTGCTAGCTCACCTGAAACTAAGAAAGAGTCGTTCTAATCGGCTGAGATCGAGCCAATCTCCTTGAATCGATTTCCAATCTCTCTTTCTTCTGAACCCTCTTCGCTTAGCTACTCATTGAGGGTATTCCCACAACAGCAATAGCGGTTGCCGCTCTATCTATTAGAAGTTCATTCAAGGGCGAAAGCTAAGGCTAAGTCGGGCTGTTGGGTGGCAGGCAGTCTAAAAGGCGACTTCCTTTCTATCTGTAATATGTAATAGTTCAGAGGCGCGCTGACCAGTGTAGGATGATGAATAGGAATTGATGGATCTGACCTTCACTTTCCCACTTCAGCTTTCAAGGCGGTCAGATTGAATGATGAATCCAACGGGACAGTTTCAGATTGAATCGAGAATGGCTGACACACTTCGGCTATCATCCTTACTCAACTAGAAGCTATTCGGATTGACTCAACTAGGAAGGCTTCGGCGCTTGACTAAACCTATCTTCCTCTTTGCCCACGGCACAGATTGCTCTTCTAGCCTGTAGTAATATAAACTTTGGGGAAGATTACTTTCTCCTTTCAATTGCTTATGAAATGGAATCTTTTCTTTCTCATGCTTATTTCATCGAAGGTATCTCCTTCGGTTTTCATAGAACACTAAACCTTTCAAGCGGATGATGCCCTGCTGAGACGAAATGCCATCAAACCCTTCTGTTCAATCCGTCTTCCCCACTCTATGTATCTGGGAGAAGAGGCGGTCTAATCTTAATTATTAGCCTTCGCATTCGCTTCTGAACTCAACTATAAGTAATCAGTACGGTTAGGCTTTCCTACCGCCGGATCCTACCACCGCTTTCTTCTAAGATTTCATCTTGCCTATAACAACCAGGGTGTACTTGATTGGCTCTTTCTCGGCTTGACTAAACCAATCTATCAACCTTAATGCCCTGCCTTTCCGTAGTCCACTTCACTAATCAATGGAAGAGTCAGCAAGGCAAGCATAAACTTCTGCTTCCGCCTAAGCCGTGCTTGCTACTCTATGGTTTCTACTACCCCCACTAGAAGAGCAAGGCAACCTTTGATCTAAGAATAGTACAGTTCAAGCAAGCGTTGATAATAAGAATAGACTAGTGCTCGCTTTGATTTGATAGGAATTTCTCTGCACTTCGCCCTGCCTGGATTCTGCCCTAACTTCACTCCGCCTTTTTCTTCGTGCGGTCTTCTTCCTTACTTCTTCTTCTTCTGCCTGGTTTGGACCCTATTCATAGAAGATATTCTCTTTATTCCTATTGCCTGAAGTGAGCTCCAAGACGGATACGGATACTTGTTTTTGCTTGCAACAGCTTCTTCTCTGACTACCTCCTAGGATTGAGATAGATACGAGACTGGCCTTGGACTCCATCCTAACATGACAAAGGGATTCCATCCTCTTAGAACGTCGCCTTCTCATCGATCTTTTTCATTCCGCTTTCAACAACTCGAACACTGCTAGCTCACCTGAAACTGAGAAAGAGTCGTTCTAATCGGCTGAGATCGAGCCAATCTCCTTGAATCGATTTCCAATCTCTCTTTCTTCTGAACCCTCTTTGCTTAGCTACTCATTGAGGGTATTCCCACAACAGCAACTAGCGGTTGCCGCTCTATCTATTAGAAGTTCATTCAAGGGCGAAAGCTAAGGCTAAGTCGGGCTGTTGGGTGGCAGGCAGTCTAAAAGGCGACTTCCTTTCTATCTGTAATATGTAATAGTTCAGAGGCGCGCTGACCAGTGTAGGATGATGAATAGGAATTGATGGATCTGACCTTCACTTTCCCACTTCAGCTTTCATGCGGTCAGATTGAATGATGAATCCAACGGGACAGTTTCAGATTGAATCGAGAATGGCTGACACACTTCGGCTATCATCCTTACTCAACTAGAAGCTATTCGGATTGACTCAACTAGGAAGGCTTCGGCGCTTGACTAAACCTATCTTCCTCTTTGCCCACGGCACAGATTGCTCTTCTAGCCTGTGTAATATAAACTTTGGGGAAGATTACTTTCTCCTTTCAATTGCTTATGAAATGGAATCTTTTCTTTCTCATGCTTATTCATCGAAGGTATCTCCTTCGGTTTTCATAGAACACTAAACCTTTCAAGCGGATGATGCCCTGCTGAGACGAAATGCCATCAAACCCTTCTGTTCAATCCGTCTTCCCCACTCTATGTATCTGGGAGAAGAGGCGGTCTAATCTTAATTATTAGCCTTCGCATTCGCTTCTGAACTCAACTATAAGTAATCAGTACGGTTAGGCTTTCCTACCGCCGGATCCTACCACCGCTTTCTTCTAAGATTTCATCTTGCCTATAACAACCAGGGTGTACTTGATTGGCTCTTTCTCGGCTTGACTAAACCAATCTATCAACCTTAATGCCCTGCCTTTCCGTAGTCCACTTCACTAATCAATGGAAGAGTCAGCAAGGCAAGCATAAACTTCTGCTTCCGCCTAAGCCGTGCTTGCTACTCTATGGTTTCTACTCCCACTAGAAGAGGAAGCAACCTTTGATCCTAAGAAATAGTACAGTTCAAGGAAGCGTTGATAATAAGAAATAGACTAGTGCTCGCATTGATTTGATAGGAATTTCTCTGCACTTCGCCCTGCCTGGATTCTGCCCTAACTTCACTCCGCCTGTTTCTTCGGTAGCGGTCTTCTTCCTTTTACTTCTTCTTCTTCTGCCTGGTTTGGAACCCTATTTCATAGAAGATATTCTTCTTTATTTCCTATTGCCTGAAGTGAGCTCCAAGACGGATACGGATACTTGTTTTTGCTTGCAACAGCTTCTTCTCTGACTACCTCCTAGGATTGAGATAGATACGAGACTGGCCTTGGACTCCATCCTAACATGACAAGGGATTCCATCCTCTTAGAACGTCGCCTTCTCATCGATCTTTTTCATTCCGCTTTCAACACTCGAACACTGCTAGCTCACCTGAAACTAAGAAAGAGTCGTTCTAATCGGCTGAGATCGAGCCAATCTCCTTGAATCGATTTCCAATCTCTCTTTCTTCTGAACCCTCTTTGCTTAGCTACTCATTGAGGGTATTCCCACAACAGCAATAGCGGTTGCCGCTCTATCTATTAGAAGTTCATTCAAGGGCGAAAGCTAAGGCTAAGTCGGGCTGTTGGGTGGCAGGCAGTCTAAAAGGCGACTTCCTTTCTATCTGTAATATGTAATAGTTCAGAGGCGCGCTGACCAGTGTAGGATGATGAATAGGAATTGATGGATCTGACCTTCACTTTCCCACTTCAGCTTTCAGGCGGTCAGATTGAATGATGAATCCAACGGGACAGTTTCAGATTGAATCGAGAATGGCTGACACACTTCGGCTATCATCCTTACTCAACTAGAAGCTATTCGGATTGACTCAACTAGGAAGGCTTCGGCGCTTGGCTAACCTATCTTCCTCTTTGCCCACGGCACAGATTGCTCTTCTAGCCTGTGTAATATAAACTTTGGGGAAGATTACTTTCTCCTTTCAATTGCTTATGAAATGGAATCTTTTCTTTCTCATGCTTATTCATCGAAGGTATCTCCTTCGGTTTTCATAGAACACTAAACCTTTCAAGCGGATGATGCCCTGCTGAGACGAAATGCCATCAAACCCTTCTGTTCAATCCGTCTTCCCCACTCTATGTATCTGGGAGAAGAGGCGGTCTAATCTTAATTATTAGCCTTCGCATTCGCTTCTGAACTCAACTATAAGTAATCAGTACGGTTAGGCTTTCCTACCGCCGGATCCTACCACCGCTTTCTTCTAAGATTTCATCTTGCCTATAAGAACCAGGGTGTACTTGATTGGCTCTTTCTCGGCTTGACTAAACCAATCTATCAACCTTAATGCCCTGCCTTTCCGTAGTCCACTTCACTGATCAATGGAAGAGTCAGCAAGGCAAGCATAAACTTCTGCTTCCGCCTAAGCGTGCTTGCTACTCTATGGTTTCTACTACCCCCAGCTAGAAGAGGAAGCAACGTTTGATCCTAAGAAATAGTACAGTTCAAGCAAGCGTTGATAATAAGAAATAGACTAGTGCTCGCTTTGATTTGATAGGAATTTCTCTGCACTTCGCCCTGCCTGGATTCTGCCCTAACTTCACTCCGCCTTTTTCTTCGGTGCGGTCTTCTTCCTTTACTTCTTCTTCTTCTGCCTGGTTTGGAACCCTATTCATAGAAGATATTCTCTTTATTCCTATTGCCTGAAGTGAGCTACAAGACGGATACGGATACTTGTTTTTGCTTGCAACAGCTTCTTCTCTGACTACCTCCTAGGATTGAGATAGATACGAGACTGGCCTTGAACTCCATCCTAACATGACAAGGGATTCCATCCTCTTAGAACGTCGCCTTCTCATCGATCTTTTTCATTCCGCTTTCAACACTCGAACACTGCTAGCTCACCTGAAACTAAGAAAGAGTCGTTCTAATCGGCTGAGATCGAGCCAATCTCCTTGAATCGATTTCCAATCTCTCTTTCTTCTGAACCCTCTTTGCTTAGCTACTCATTGAGGGTATTCCACAACAGCAATAGCGGTTGCCGCTCTATCTATTAGAAGTTCATTCAAGGGCGAAAGCTAAGGCTAAGTCGGGCTGTTGGGTGGCAGGCAGTCTAAAAGGCGACTTCCTTTCTATCTGTAATATGTAATAGTTCAGAGGCGCGCTGACCAGTGTAGGATGATGAATAGGAATTGATGGATCTGACCTTCACTTTCCCACTTCAGCTTTCAAGCGGTCAGATTGAATGATGAATCCAACGGGACAGTCTCAGATTGAATCGAGAATGGCTGACACACTTCGGCTATCATCCTTACTCAACTAGAAGCTATTCGGATTGACTCAACTAGGAAGGCTTCGGCGCTTGACTAAACCTATCTTCCTCTTTGCCCACGGCACAGATTGCTCTTCTAGCCTGTGTAATATAAACTTTGGGGAAGATTACTTTCTCCTTTCAATTGCTTATGAAATGGAATCTTTTCTTTCTCATGCTTATTCATCGAAGGTATCTCCTTCGGTTTTCATAGAACACTAAACCTTTCAAGCGGATGATGCCCTGCTGAGACGAAATGCCATCAAACGCTTCTGTTCAATCCGTCTTCCCCACTCTATGTATCTGGGAGAAGAGGCGGTCTTATCTTAATTATTAGCCTTCGCATTCGCTTCTGAACTCAACTATAAGTAATCAGTACGGTTAGGCTTTCAACCGCCGGATCTTACCACCGCTTTCTTCTAAGATTTCATCTTGCCTATAACAACCAGGGTGTACTTGATTGGCTCTTTCTCGGCTTGACTAAACCAATCTACCAACCTTAATGCCCTGCCTTTCCGTAGTCCACTTCACCAATCAATGGAAGAGTCAGCAAGGCAAGCATAAACTTCTGCTTCCGCCTAAGCCGTGCTTGCTACTCTATGGTTTCTACTACCCCCACTAGAAGAGGAATGCAACCTTTGATCCTAAGAAATAGTACAGTTCAAGCAAGCGTTGATAATAAGAAATAGACTAGTGCTCGCTTTGATTTGATAGGAATTTCTCTGCACTTCGCCCTGCCTGGATTCTGCCCTAACTTCACTCCGCCTTTTTCTTCGGTGCGGTCTTCTTCCTTTACTTCTTCTTCTTCTGCCTGGTTTGGAACCCTATTCATAGAAGATATTCTCTTTATTCCTATTGCCTGAAGTGAGCTACAAGACGGATACGGATACTTGTTTTTGCTTGCAACAGCTTCTTCTCTGACTACCTCCTAGGATTGAGATAGATACGAGACTGGCCTTGAACTCCATCCTAACATGACAAGGGATTCCATCCTCTTAGAACGTCGCCTTCTCATCGATCTTTTTCATTCCGCTTTCAACACTCGAACACTGCTAGCTCACCTGAAACTAAGAAAGAGTCGTTCTAATCGGCTGAGATCGAGCCAATCTCCTTGAATCGATTTCCAATCTCTCTTTCTTCTGAACCCTCTTCGCTTAGCTACTCATTGAGGGTATTCCCACAACAGCAATAGCGGTTGCCGCTCTATCTATTAGAAGTTCATTCAAGGGCGAAAGCTAAGGCTAAGTCGGGCTGTTGGGTGGCAGGCAGTCTAAAAGGCGACTTCCTTTCTATCTGTAATATGTAATAGTTCAGAGGCGCGCTGACCAGTGTAGGATGATGAATAGGAATTGATGGATCTGACCTTCACTTTCCCACTTCAGCTTTCAAGCGGTCAGATTGAATGATGAATCCAACGGGACAGTCTCAGATTGAATCGAGAATGGCTGACACACTTCGGCTATCATCCTTACTCAACTAGAAGCTATTCGGATTGACTCAACTAGGAAGGCTTCGACGCTTGACTAAACCTATCTTCCTCTTTGCCCACGGCACAGATTGCTCTTCTAGCCTGGGTAATATAAACTTTGGGGAAGATTACTTTCTCCTTTCAATTGCTTATGAAATGGAATCTTTTCTTTCTTATGCTTATTCATCGAAGGTATCTCCTTCGGTTTTCATAGAACACTAAACCTTTCAAGCGGATGATGCCCTGCTGAGACGAAATGCCATCAAACGCTTCTGTTCAATCCGTCTTCCGCACTCTATGTATCTGGGAGAAGAGGCGGTCTAATCTTAATTATTAGCCTTCGCATTCGCTTCTGAACTCAACTATAAGTAATCAGTACGGTTAGGCTTTCCTACCGCCGGATCCTACCACCGCTTTCTTCTAAGATTTCATCTTGCCTATAACAACCAGGGTGTACTTGATTGGCTCTTTCTCGGCTTGACTAAACCAATCTATCAACCTTAATGCCCTGCCTTTCCGTAGTCCACTTCACAAATCAATGGAAGAGTCAGCAAGGCAAGCATAAACTTCTGCTTCCGCCTAAGCCGTGCTTGCTACTCTATGGTTTCTACCCCCACTAGAAGAGGAAGCAACCTTTGATCCTAAGAAATAGTACAGTTCAAGCAAGCGTTGATAATAAGAAATAGACTAGTGCTCGCTTTGATTTGATAGGAATTTCTCTGCACTTCGCCCTGCCTGGATTCTGCCCTAACTTCACTCCGCCTTTTTCTTCGGTGCGGTCTTCTTCCTTTACTTCTTCTTCTTCTGCCTGGTTTGGAACCCTATTCATAGAAGATATTCTCTTTATTCCTATTGCCTGAAGTGAGCTTCAAGACGGATACGGATACTTGTTTTTGCTTGCAACAGCTTCTTCTCTGACTACCTCCTAGGATTGAGATAGATACGAGACTGGCCTTGGACTCCATCCTAACATGACAAGGGATTCCATCCTCTTAGAACGTCGCCTTCTCATCGATCTTTTTCATTCCGCTTTCAACACTCGAACACTGCTAGCTCACCTGAAACTAAGAAAGAGTCGTTCTAATCGGCTGAGATCGAGCCAATCTCCTTGAATCGATTTCCAATCTCTCTTTCTTCTGAACCCTCTTTGCTTAGCTACTCATTGAGGGTATTCCCACAACAGCAATAGCGGTTGCCGCTCTATCTATTAGAAGTTCATTCAAGGGCGAAAGCTAAGGCTAAGTCGGGCTGTTGGGTGGCAGGCAGTCTAAAAGGCGACTTCCTTTCTATCTGTAATATGTAATAGTTCAGAGGCGCGCTGACCAGTGTAGGATGATGAATAGGAATTGATGGATCTGACCTTCACTTTCCTACTTCAGCTTTCAAGCGGTCACATTGAATGATGAATCCAACGGGACAGTCTCAGATTGAATCGAGAATGGCTGACACACTTCGGCTATCATCCTTACTCAACTAGAAGCTATTCGGATTGACTCAACTAGGAAGGCTTCGGCGCTTGACTAAACCTATCTTCCTCTTTGCCCACGGCACAGATTGCTCTTCTAGCCTGTGTAATATAAACTTTGGGGAAGATTACTTTCTCCTTTCAATTGCTTATGAAATGGAATCTTTTCTTTCTCATGCTTATTCATCGAAGGTATCTCCTTCGGTTTTCATAGAACACTAAACCTTTCAAGCGGATGATGCCCTGCTGAGACGAAATGCCATCAAACTCTTCTGTTCAATCCGTCTTCCCCACTCTATGTATCTGGGAGAAGAGGCGGTCTAATCTTAATTATTAGCCTTCGCATTCGCTTCTGAACTCAACTATAAGTAATCAGTACGGTTAGGCTTTCCTACCGCCGGATCCTACCACCGCTTTCTTCTAAGATTTCATCTTGCCTATAACAACCAGGGTGTACTTGATTGGCTCTTTCTCGGCTTGACTAAACCAATCTATCAACCTTAATGCCCTGCCTTTCCGTAGTCCACTTCACTAATCAATGGAAGAGTCAGCAAGGCAAGCATAAACTTCTGCTTCCGCCTAAGCCGTGCTTGCTACTCTATGGTTTCTACTACCCCCACTAGAAGAGGAATGCAACCTTTGATCCTAAGAAATAGTACAGTTCAAGCAAGCGTTGATAATAAGAAATAGACTAGTGCTCGCTTTGATTTGATAGGAATTTCTCTGCACTTCGCCCTGCCTGGATTCTGCCCTAACTTCACTCCGCCTTTTTCTTCGGTGCGGTCTTCTTCCTTTACTTCTTCTTCTTCTGCCTGGTTTGGAACCCTATTCATAGAAGATATTCTCTTTATTCCTATTGCCTGAAGTGAGCTACAAGACGGATACGGATACTTGTTTTTGCTTGCAACAGCTTCTTCTCTGACTACCTCCTAGGATTGAGATAGATACGAGACTGGCCTTGAACTCCATCCTAACATGACAAGGGATTCCATCCTCTTAGAACGTCGCCTTCTCATCGATCTTTTTCATTCCGCTTTCAACACTCGAACACTGCTAGCTCACCTGAAACTAAGAAAGAGTCGTTCTAATCGGCTGAGATCGAGCCAATCTCCTTGAATCGATTTCCAATCTCTCTTTCTTCTGAACCCTCTTCGCTTAGCTACTCATTGAGGGTATTCCCACAACAGCAATAGCGGTTGCCGCTCTATCTATTAGAAGTTCATTCAAGGGCGAAAGCTAAGGCTAAGTCGGGCTGTTGGGTGGCAGGCAGTCTAAAAGGCGACTTCCTTTCTATCTGTAATATGTAATAGTTCAGAGGCGCGCTGACCAGTGTAGGATGATGAATAGGAATTGATGGATCTGACCTTCACTTTCCCACTTCAGCTTTCAAGCGGTCAGATTGAATGATGAATCCAACGGGACAGTCTCAGATTGAATCGAGAATGGCTGACACACTTCGGCTATCATCCTTACTCAACTAGAAGCTATTCGGATTGACTCAACTAGGAAGGCTTCGGCGCTTGACTAAACCTATCTTCCTCTTTGCCCACGGCACAGATTGCTCTTCTAGCCTGTGTAATATAAACTTTGGGGAAGATTACTTTCTCCTTTCAATTGCTTATGAAATGGAATCTTTTCTTTCTTATGCTTATTCATCGAAGGTATCTCCTTCGGTTTTCATAGAACACTAAACCTTTCAAGCGGATGATGCCCTGCTGAGACGAAATGCCATCAAACCCTTCTGTTCAATCCGTCTTCCCCACTCTATGTATCTGGGAGAAGAGGCGGTCTAATCTTAATTATTAGCCTTCGCATTCGCTTCTGAACTCAACTATAAGTAATCAGTACGGTTAGGCTTTCCTACCGCCGGATCCTACCACCGCTTTCTTCTAAGATTTCATCTTGCCTATAACAACCAGGGTGTACTTGATTGGCTCTTTCTCGGCTTGACTAAACCAATCTATCAACCTTAATGCCCTGCCTTTCCGTAGTCCACTTCACTAATCAATGGAAGAGTCAGCAAGGCAAGCATAAACTTCTGCTTCCGCCTAAGCCGTGCTTGCTACTCTATGGTTTCTACTACCCCCACTAGAAGAGGAATGCAACCTTTGATCCTAAGAAATAGTACAGTTCAAGCAAGCGTTGATAATAAGAAATAGACTAGTGCTCGCTTTGATTTGATAGGAATTTCTCTGCACTTCGCCCTGCCTGGATTCTGCCCTAACTTCACTCCGCCTTTTTCTTCGGTGCGGTCTTCTTCCTTTACTTCTTCTTCTTCTGCCTGGTTTGGAACCCTATTCATAGAAGATATTCTCTTTATTCCTATTGCCTGAAGTGAGCTACAAGACGGATACGGATACTTGTTTTTGCTTGCAACAGCTTCTTCTCTGACTACCTCCTAGGATTGAGATAGATACGAGACTGGCCTTGAACTCCATCCTAACATGACAAGGGATTCCATCCTCTTAGAACGTCGCCTTCTCATCGATCTTTTTCATTCCGCTTTCAACACTCGAACACTGCTAGCTCACCTGAAACTAAGAAAGAGTCGTTCTAATCGGCTGAGATCGAGCCAATCTCCTTGAATCGATTTCCAATCTCTCTTTCTTCTGAACCCTCTTTGCTTAGCTACTCATTGAGGGTATTCCCACAACAGCAATAGCGGTTGCCGCTCTATCTATTAGAAGTTCATTCAAGGGCGAAAGCTAAGGCTAAGTCGGGCTGTTGGGTGGCAGGCAGTCTAAAAGGCGACTTCCTTTCTATCTGTAATATGTAATAGTTCAGAGGCGCGCTGACCAGTGTAGGATGATGAATAGGAATTGATGGATCTGACCTTCACTTTCCTACTTCAGCTTTCAAGCGGTCAGATTGAATGATGAATCCAACGGGACAGTCTCAGATTGAATCGAGAATGGCTGACACACTTCGGCTATCATCCTTACTCAACTAGAAGCTATTCGGATTGACTCAACTAGGAAGGCTTCGGCGCTTGACTAAACCTATCTTCCTCTTTGCCCACGGCACAGATTGCTCTTCTAGCCTGTGTAATATAAACTTTGGGGAAGATTACTTTCTCCTTTCAATTGCTTATGAAATGGAATCTTTTCTTTCTTATGCTTACTCATCGATGGTATCTCCTTCGGTTTTCATAGAACACTAAACCTTTCAAGCGGATGATGCCCTGCTGAGACGAAATGCCATCAAACCTTCTGTTCAATCCGTCTTCCCCACTCTATGTATCTGGGAGAAGAGGCGGTCTAATCTTAATTATTAGCCTTCGCATTCGCTTCTGAACTCAACTATAAGTAATCAGTACGGTTAGGCTTTCCTACCGCCGGATCCTACCACCGCTTTCTTCTAAGATTTCATCTTGCCTATAACAACCAGGGTGTACTTGATTGGCTCTTTCTCGGCTTGACTAAACCAATCTATCAACCTTAATGCCCTGCCTTTCCGTAGTCCACTTCACAAATCAATGGAAGAGTCAGCAAGGCAAGCATAAACTTCTGCTTCCGCCTAAGCCGTGCTTGCTACTCTATGGTTTCTACTACCCCCACTAGAAGAGGAAGCAACCTTTGATCCTAAGAAATAGTACAGTTCAAGCAAGCGTTGATAATAAGAAATAGACTAGTGCTCGCTTTGATTTGATAGGAATTTCTCTGCACTTCGCCCTGCCTGGATTCTGCCCTAACTTCACTCCGCCTTTTTCTTCGGTGCGGTCTTCTTCCTTTACTTCTTCTTCTTCTGCCTGGTTTGGAACCCTATTCATAGAAGATATTCTCTTTATTCCTATTGCCTGAAGTGAGCTACAAGACGGATACGGATACTTGTTTTTGCTTGCAACAGCTTCTTCTCTGACTACCTCCTAGGATTGAGATAGATACGAGACTGGCCTTGAACTCCATCCTAACATGACAAGGGATTCCATCCTCTTAGAACGTCGCCTTCTCATCGATCTTTTTCATTCCGCTTTCAACACTCGAACACTGCTAGCTCACCTGAAACTAAGAAAGAGTCGTTCTAATCGGCTGAGATCGAGCCAATCTCCTTGAATCGATTTCCAATCTCTCTTTCTTCTGAACCCTCTTCGCTTAGCTACTCATTGAGGGTATTCCCACAACAGCAATAGCGGTTGCCGCTCTATCTATTAGAAGTTCATTCAAGAGCGAAAGCTAAGGCTAAGTCGGGCTGTTGGGTGGCAGGCAGTCTAAAAGGCGACTTCCTTTCTATCTGTAATATGTAATAGTTCAGAGGCGCGCTGACCAGTGTAGGATGATGAATAGGAATTGATGGATCTGACCTTCACTTTCCTACTTCAGCTTTCAAGCGGTCACATTGAATGATGAATCCAACGGGACAGTCTCAGATTGAATCGAGAATGGCTGACACACTTCGGCTATCATCCTTACTCAACTAGAAGCTATTCGGATTGACTCAACTAGGAAGGCTTCGGCGCTTGACTAAACCTATCTTCCTCTTTGCCCACGGCACAGATTGCTCTTCTAGCCTGTGTAATATAAACTTTGGGGAAGATTACTTTCTCCTTTCAATTGCTTATGAAATGGAATCTTTTCTTTCTCATGCTTATTCATCGAAGGTATCTCCTTCGGTTTTCATAGAACACTAAACCTTTCAAGCGGATGATGCCCTGCTGAGACGAAATGCCATCAAACCCTTCTGTTCAATCCGTCTTCCCCACTCTATGTATCTGGGAGAAGAGGCGGTCTAATCTTAATTATTAGCCTTCGCATTCGCTTCTGAACTCAACTATAAGTAATCAGTACGGTTAGGCTTTCCAACCGCCGGATCCTACCACCGCTTTCTTCTAAGATTTCATCTTGCCTATAACAACCAGGGTGTACTTGATTGGCTCTTTCTCGGCTTGACTAAACCAATCTATCAACCTTAATGCCCTGCCTTTCCGTAGTCCACTTCACTAATCAATGGAAGAGTCAGCAAGGCAAGCATAAACTTCTGCTTCCGCCTAAGCCGTGCTTGCTACTCTATGGTTTCTACTACCCCCACTAGAAGAGGAATGCAACCTTTGATCCTAAGAAATAGTACAGTTCAAGCAAGCGTTGATAATAAGAAATAGACTAGTGCTCGCTTTGATTTGATAGGAATTTCTCTGCACTTCGCCCTGCCTGGATTCTGCCCTAACTTCACTCCGCCTTTTTCTTCGGTGCGGTCTTCTTCCTTTACTTCTTCTTCTTCTGCCTGGTTTGGAACCCTATTCATAGAAGATATTCTCTTTATTCCTATTGCCTGAAGTGAGCTCCAAGACGGATACGGATACTTGTTTTTGCTTGCAACAGCTTCTTCTCTGACTACCTCCTAGGATTGAGATAGATACGAGACTGGCCTTGAACTCCATCCTAACATGACAAGGGATTCCATCCTCTTAGAACGTCGCCTTCTCATCGATCTTTTTCATTCCGCTTTCAACACTCGAACACTGCTAGCTCACCTGAAACTAAGAAAGAGTCGTTCTAATCGGCTGAGATCGAGCCAATCTCCTTGAATCGATTTCCAATCTCTCTTTCTTCTGAACCCTCTTCGCTTAGCTACTCATTGAGGGTATTCCCACAACAGCAATAGCGGTTGCCGCTCTATCTATTAGAAGTTCATTCAAGGGCGAAAGCTAAGGCTAAGTCGGGCTGTTGGGTGGCAGGCAGTCTAAAAGGCGACTTCCTTTCTATCTGTAATATGTAATAGTTCAGAGGCGCGCTGACCAGTGTAGGATGATGAATAGGAATTGATGGATCTGACCTTCACTTTCCCACTTCAGCTTTCAAGCGGTCAGATTGAATGATGAATCCAACGGGACAGTCTCAGATTGAATCGAGAATGGCTGACACACTTCGGCTATCATCCTTACTCAACTAGAAGCTATTCGGATTGACTCAACTAGGAAGGCTTCGACGCTTGACTAAACCTATCTTCCTCTTTGCCCACGGCACAGATTGCTCTTCTAGCCTGTGTAATATAAACTTTGGGGAAGATTACTTTCTCCTTTCAATTGCTTATGAAATGGAATCTTTTCTTTCTTATGCTTATTCATCGAAGGTATCTCCTTCGGTTTTCATAGAACACTAAACCTTTCAAGCGGATGATGCCCTGCTGAGACGAAATGCCATCAAACCCTTCTGTTCAATCCGTCTTCCGCACTCTATGTATCTGGGAGAAGAGGCGGTCTAATCTTAATTATTAGCCTTCGCATTCGCTTCTGAACTCAACTATAAGTAATCAGTACGGTTAGGCTTTCCTACCGCCGGATCCTACCACCGCTTTCTTCTAAGATTTCATCTTGCCTATAACAACCAGGGTGTACTTGATTGGCTCTTTCTCGGCTTGACTAAACCAATCTATCAACCTTAATGCCCTGCCTTTCCGAAGTCCACTTCACAAATCAATGGAAGAGTCAGCAAGGCAAGCATAAACTTCTGCTTCCGCCTAAGCCGTGCTTGCTACTCTATGGTTTCTACTACCCCCACTAGAAGTAGGAAGCAACCTTTGATCCTAAGAAATAGTACAGTTCAAGCAAGCGTTGATAATAAGAAATAGACTAGTGCTCGCTTTGATTTGATAGGAATTTCTCTGCACTTCGCCCTGCCTGGATTCTGCCCTAACTTCACTCCGCCTTTTTCTTCGGTGCGGTCTTCTTCCTTTACTTCTTCTTCTTCTGCCTGGTTTGGAACCCTATTCATAGAAGATATTCTCTTTATTCCTATTGCCTGAAGTGAGCTCCAAGACGGATACGGATACTTGTTTTTGCTTGCAACAGCTTCTTCTCTGACTACCTCCTAGGATTGAGATAGATACGAGACTGGCCTTGGACTCCATCCTAACATGACAAGGGATTCCATCCTCTTAGAACGTCGCCTTCTCATCGATCTTTTTCATTCCGCTTTCAACACTCGAACACTGCTAGCTCACCTGAAACTAAGAAAGAGTCGTTCTAATCGGCTGAGATCGAGCCAATCTCCTTGAATCGATTTCCAATCTCTCTTTCTTCTGAACCCTCTTTGCTTAGCTACTCATTGAGGGTATTCCCACAACAGCAATAGCGGTTGCCGCTCTATCTATTAGAAGTTCATTCAAGAGCGAAAGCTAAGGCTAAGTCGGGCTGTTGGGTGGCAGGCAGTCTAAAAGGCGACTTCCTTTCTATCTGTAATATGTAATAGTTCAGAGGCGCGCTGACCAGTGTAGGATGATGAATAGGAATTGATGGATCTGACCTTCACTTTCCCTACTTCAGCTTTCAAGCGGTCACATTGAATGATGAATCCAACGGGACAGTCTCAGATTGAATCGAGAATGGCTGACACACTTCGGCTATCATCCTTACTCAACTAGAAGCTATTCGGATTGACTCAACTAGGAAGGCTTCGGCGCTTGACTAAACCTATCTTCCTCTTTGCCCACGGCACAGATTGCTCTTCTAGCCTGTGTAATATAAACTTTGGGGAAGATTACTTTCTCCTTTCAATTGCTTATGAAATGGAATCTTTTCTTTCTCATGCTTATTCATCGAAGGTATCTCCTTCGGTTTTCATAGAACACTAAACCTTTCAAGCGGATGATGCCCTGCTGAGACGAAATGCCATCAAACGCTTCTGTTCAATCCGTCTTCCGCACTCTATGTATCTGGGAGAAGAGGCGGTCTAATCTTAATTATTAGCCTTCGCATTCGCTTCTGAACTCAACTATAAGTAATCAGTACGGTTAGGCTTTCCTACCGCCGGATCCTACCACCGCTTTCTTCTAAGATTTCATCTTGCCTATAACAACCAGGGTGTACTTGATTGGCTCTTTCTCGGCTTGACTAAACCAATCTATCAACCTTAATGCCCTGCCTTTCCGTAGTCCACTTCACTAATCAATGGAAGAGTCAGCAAGGCAAGCATAAACTTCTGCTTCCGCCTAAGCCGTGCTTGCTACTCTATGGTTTCTACTACCCCCACTAGAAGAGGAAGCAACCTTTGATCCTAAGAAATAGTACAGTTCAAGCAAGCGTTGATAATAAGAAATAGACTAGTGCTCGCTTTGATTTGATAGGAATTTCTCTGCACTTCGCCCTGCCTGGATTCTGCCCTAACTTCACTCCGCCTTTTTCTTCGGTGCGGTCTTCTTCCTTTACTTCTTCTTCTTCTGCCTGGTTTGGAACCCTATTCATAGAAGATATTCTCTTTATTCCTATTGCCTGAAGTGAGCTCCAAGACGGATACGGATACTTGTTTTTGCTTGCAACAGCTTCTTCTCTGACTACCTCCTAGGATTGAGATAGATACGAGACTGGCCTTGGACTCCATCCTAACATGACAAGGGATTCCATCCTCTTAGAACGTCGCCTTCTCATCGATCTTTTTCATTCCGCTTTCAACACTCGAACACTGCTAGCTCACCTGAAACTAAGAAAGAGTCGTTCTAATCGGCTGAGATCGAGCCAATCTCCTTGAATCGATTTCCAATCTCTCTTTCTTCTGAACCCTCTTTGCTTAGCTACTCATTGAGGGTATTCCCACAACAGCAATAGCGGTTGCCGCTCTATCTATTAGAAGTTCATTCAAGGGCGAAAGCTAAGGCTAAGTCGGGCTGTTGGGTGGCAGGCAGTCTAAAAGGCGACTTCCTTTCTATCTGTAATATGTAATAGTTCAGAGGCGCGCTGACCAGTGTAGGATGATGAATAGGAATTGATGGATCTGACCTTCACTTTCCCTACTTCAGCTTTCAAGCGGTCAGATTGAATGATGAATCCAACGGGACAGTCTCAGATTGAATCGAGAATGGCTGACACACTTCGGCTATCATCCTTACTCAACTAGAAGCTATTCGGATTGACTCAACTAGGAAGGCTTCGGCGCTTGACTAAACCTATCTTCCTCTTTGCCCACGGCACAGATTGCTCTTCTAGCCTGTGTAATATAAACTTTGGGGAAGATTACTTTCTCCTTTCAATTGCTTATGAAATGGAATCTTTTCTTTCTCATGCTTATTCATCGAAGGTATCTCCTTCGGTTTTCATAGAACACTAAACCTTTCAAGCGGATGATGCCCTGCTGAGACGAAATGCCATCAAACGCTTCTGTTCAATCCGTCTTCCCCACTCTATGTATCTGGGAGAAGAGGCGGTCTAATCTTAATTATTAGCCTTCGCATTCGCTTCTGAACTCAACTATAAGTAATCAGTACGGTTAGGCTTTCCTACCGCCGGATCCTACCACCGCTTTCTTCTAAGATTTCATCTTGCCTATAACAACCAGGGTGTACTTGATTGGCTCTTTCTCGGCTTGACTAAACCAATCTATCAACCTTAATGCCCTGCCTTTCCGTAGTCCACTTCACTAATCAATGGAAGAGTCAGCAAGGCAAGCATAAACTTCTGCTTCCGCCTAAGCCGTGCTTGCTACTCTATGGTTTCTACTACCCCCACTAGAAGAGGAAGCAACCTTTGATCCTAAGAAATAGTACAGTTCAAGCAAGCGTTGATAATAAGAAATAGACTAGTGCTCGCTTTGATTTGATAGGAATTTCTCTGCACTTCGCCCTGCCTGGATTCTGCCCTAACTTCACTCCGCCTTTTTCTTCGGTGCGGTCTTCTTCCTTTACTTCTTCTTCTTCTGCCTGGTTTGGAACCCTATTCATAGAAGATATTCTCTTTATTCCTATTGCCTGAAGTGAGCTACAAGACGGATACGGATACTTGTTTTTGCTTGCAACAGCTTCTTCTCTGACTACCTCCTAGGATTGAGATAGATACGAGACTGGCCTTGAACTCCATCCTAACATGACAAGGGATTCCATCCTCTTAGAACGTCGCCTTCTCATCGATCTTTTTCATTCCGCTTTCAACACTCGAACACTGCTAGCTCACCTGAAACTAAGAAAGAGTCGTTCTAATCGGCTGAGATCGAGCCAATCTCCTTGAATCGATTTCCAATCTCTCTTTCTTCTGAACCCTCTTTGCTTAGCTACTCATTGAGGGTATTCCCACAACAGCAATAGCGGTTGCCGCTCTATCTATTAGAAGTTCATTCAAGGGCGAAAGCTAAGGCTAAGTCGGGCTGTTGGGTGGCAGGCAGTCTAAAAGGCGACTTCCTTTCTATCTGTAATATGTAATAGTTCAGAGGCGCGCTGACCAGTGTAGGATGATGAATAGGAATTGATGGATCTGACCTTCACTTTCCCACTTCAGCTTTCAAGCGGTCAGATTGAATGATGAATCCAACGGGACAGTCTCAGATTGAATCGAGAATGGCTGACACACTTCGGCTATCATCCTTACTCAACTAGAAGCTATTCGGATTGACTCAACTAGGAAGGCTTCGGCGCTTGACTAAACCTATCTTCCTCTTTGCCCACGGCACAGATTGCTCTTCTAGCCTGAGTAATATAAACTTTGGGGAAGATTACTTTCTCCTTTCAATTGCTTATGAAATGGAATCTTTTCTTTCTCATGCTTATTCATCGAAGGTATCTCCTTCGGTTTTCATAGAACACTAAACCTTTCAAGCGGATGATGCCCTGCTGAGACGAAATGCCATCAAACCCTTCTGTTCAATCCGTCTTCCGCACTCTATGTATCTGGGAGAAGAGGCGGTCTAATCTTAATTATTAGCCTTCGCATTCGCTTCTGAACTCAACTATAAGTAATCAGTACGGTTAGGCTTTCCTACCGCCGGATCCTACCACCGCTTTCTTCTAAGATTTCATCTTGCCTATAACAACCAGGGTGTACTTGATTGGCTCTTTCTCGGCTTGACTAAACCAATCTATCAACCTTAATGCCCTGCCTTTCCGTAGTCCACTTCACTAATCAATGGAAGAGTCAGCAAGGCAAGCATAAACTTCTGCTTCCGCCTAAGCCGTGCTTGCTACTCTATGGTTTCTACTACCCCCACTAGAAGAGGAAGCAACCTTTGATCCTAAGAAATAGTACAGTTCAAGCAAGCGTTGATAATAAGAAATAGACTAGTGCTCGCTTTGATTTGATAGGAATTTCTCTGCACTTCGCCCTGCCTGGATTCTGCCCTAACTTCACTCCGCCTTTTTCTTCGGTGCGGTCTTCTTCCTTTACTTCTTCTTCTTCTGCCTGGTTTGGAACCCTATTCATAGAAGATATTCTCTTTATTCCTATTGCCTGAAGTGAGCTACAAGACGGATACGGATACTTGTTTTTGCTTGCAACAGCTTCTTCTCTGACTACCTCCTAGGATTGAGATAGATACGAGACTGGCCTTGAACTCCATCCTAACATGACAAGGGATTCCATCCTCTTAGAACGTCGCCTTCTCATCGATCTTTTTCATTCCGCTTTCAACACTCGAACACTGCTAGCTCACCTGAAACTAAGAAAGAGTCGTTCTAATCGGCTGAGATCGAGCCAATCTCCTTGAATCGATTTCCAATCTCTCTTTCTTCTGAACCCTCTTTGCTTAGCTACTCATTGAGGGTATTCCCACAACAGCAATAGCGGTTGCCGCTCTATCTATTAGAAGTTCATTCAAGGGCGAAAGCTAAGGCTAAGTCGGGCTGTTGGGTGGCAGGCAGTCTAAAAGGCGACTTCCTTTCTATCTGTAATATGTAATAGTTCAGAGGCGCGCTGACCAGTGTAGGATGATGAATAGGAATTGATGGATCTGACCTTCACTTTCCCACTTCAGCTTTCAAGCGGTCAGATTGAATGATGAATCCAACGGGACAGTTTCAGATTGAATCGAGAATGGCTGACACACTTCGGCTATCATCCTTACTCAACTAGAAGCTATTCGGATTGACTCAACTAGGAAGGCTTCGGCGCTTGACTAAACCTATCTTCCTCTTTGCCCACGGCACAGATTGCTCTTCTAGCCTGTGTAATATAAACTTTGGGGAAGATTACTTTCTCCTTTCAATTGCTTATGAAATGAATCTTTCTTTCTCATGCTTATTCATCGAAGGTATCTCCTTCGGTTTTCATAGAACACTAAACCTTTCAAGCGGATGATGCCCTGCTGAGACGAAATGCCATCAAACCCTTCTGTTCAATCCGTCTTCCCCACTCTATGTATCTGGGAGAAGAGGCGGTCTAATCTTAATTATTAGCCTTCGCATTCGCTTCTGAACTCAACTATAAGTAATCAGTACGGTTAGGCTTTCCTACCGCCGGATCCTACCACCGCTTTCTTCTAAGATTTCATCTTGCCTATAACAACCAGGGTGTACTTGATTGGCTCTTTCTCGGCTTGACTAAACCAATCTATCAACCTTAATGCCCTGCCTTTCCGTAGTCCACTTCACTAATCAATGGAAGAGTCAGCAAGGCAAGCATAAACTTCTGCTTCCGCCTAAGCCGTGCTTGCTACTCTATGGTTTCTACTACCCCCACTAGAAGAGGAAGCAACCGTTTGATCCTAAGAAATAGTACAGTTCAAGCAAGCGTTGATAATAAGAAATAGACTAGTGCTCGCTTTGATTTGATAGGAATTTCTCTGCACTTCGCCCTGCCTGGATTCTGCCCTAACTTCACTCCGCCTTTTTCTTCGGTGCGGTCTTCTTCCTTTACTTCTTCTTCTTCTGCCTGGTTTGGAACCCTATTCATAGAAGATATTCTCTTTATTCCTATTGCCCTGAAGTGAGCTCCAAGACGGATACGGATACTTGTTTTTGCTTGCAACAGCTTCTTCTCTGACTACCTCCTAGGATTGAGATAGATACGAGACTGGCCTTGAACTCCATCCTAACATGACAAGGGATTCCATCCTCTTAGAACGTCGCCTTCTCATCGATCTTTTTCATTCCGCTTTCAACACTCGAACACTGCTAGCTCACCTGAAACTAAGAAAGAGTCGTTCTAATCGGCTGAGATCGAGCCAATCTCCTTGAATCGATTTCCAATCTCTCTTTCTTCTGAACCCTCTTCGCTTAGCTACTCATTGAGGGTATTCCCACAACAGCAATAGCGGTTGCCGCTCTATCTATTAGAAGTTCATTCAAGGGCGAAAGCTAAGGCTAAGTCGGGCTGTTGGGTGGCAGGCAGTCTAAAAGGCGACTTCCTTTCTATCTGTAATATGTAATAGTTCAGAGGCGCGCTGACCAGTGTAGGATGATGAATAGGAATTGATGGATCTGACCTTCACTTTCCCACTTCAGCTTTCAAGCGGTCAGATTGAATGATGAATCCAACGGGACAGTTTCAGATTGAATCGAGAATGGCTGACACACTTCGGCTATCATCCTTACTCAACTAGAAGCTATTCGGATTGACTCAACTAGGAAGGCTTCGGCGCTTGACTAAACCTATCTTCCTCTTTGCCCACGGCACAGATTGCTCTTCTAGCCTGTGTAATATAAACTTTGGGGAAGATTACTTTCTCCTTTCAATTGCTTATGAAATGGAATCTTTTCTTTCTCATGCTTATTCATCGAAGGTATCTCCTTCGGTTTTCATAGAACACTAAACCTTTCAAGCGGATGATGCCCTGCTGAGACGAAATGCCATCAAACCCTTCTGTTCAATCCGTCTTCCCCACTCTATGTATCTGGGAGAAGAGGCGGTCTAATCTTAATTATTAGCCTTCGCATTCGCTTCTGAACTCAACTATAAGTAATCAGTACGGTTAGGCTTTCCTACCGCCGGATCCTACCACCGCTTTCTTCTAAGATTTCATCTTGCCTATAACAACCAGGGTGTACTTGATTGGCTCTTTCTCGGCTTGACTAAACCAATCTATCAACCTTAATGCCCTGCCTTTCCGTAGTCCACTTCACTAATCAATGGAAGAGTCAGCAAGGCAAGCATAAACTTCTGCTTCCGCCTAAGCCGTGCTTGCTACTCTATGGTTTCTACTACCCCCACTAGAAGAGGAAGCAAACTTTGATCCTAAGAAATAGTACAGTTCAAGCAAGCGTTGATAATAAGAAATAGACTAGCGCTCGCTTTGATTTGATAGGAATTTCTCTGCCACTTCGCCCTGCCTGGATTCTGCCCTAAATTCACTCCGCCTTTTTCTTCGGTGCGGTTCTTCTTCCTTTACTTCTTCTTCTTCTGCCTGGTTTGGAACCCTATTCATAGAAGATATTCTCTTATTCTATTGCTGAGTGAGCTCCAAGAGGATTACGATACTCTTTATTCCTATTGCCTGAAGTGAGCTCCAAGACGGATACGGCTACTTGTTTTTGCTTGCAACAGCTTCTTCTCTGACTACCTCCTAGGATTGAGATAGATACGAGACTGGCCCTTGGACTCCATCCTAACATGACAAGGGATTCCATCCTCTTAGAACGTCCGCCTTCTCATCGATCTTTTTCATTCCGCTTTCAACACTCGAACACTGCTAGCTCACCTGAAACTAAGAAAGAGTCGTTCTAATCGGCTGAGATCGAGCCAATCTCCTTGAATCGATTTCCAATCTCTATTTCTTCTGAACCCTCTTTGCTTAGCTACTCATTGAGGGTATTCTCACAACAGCAATAGCGGTTGCCGCTCTATCTATTAGAAGTTCATTCAAGGGCGAAAGCTACGCTAAGTCGGGCTGTTGGGTGGCAGGCAGTCTAAAAGGCGACTTCCTTTCTATCTGTAATATGTAATAGTTCAGAGGCGCGCTGACCAGTGTAGGATGATGAATAGGAATTGATGGATCTGACCTTCACTTTCCCACTTCAGCTTTCAAGCGGTCAGATTGAATGATGAATCCAACGGGACAGTTTCAGATTGAATCGAGAATGGCTGACACACTTCGGCTATCATCCTTACTCAACTAGAAGCTATTCGGATTGACTCAACTAGGAAGGCTTCGGCGCTTGACTAAACCTATCTTCCTCTTTGCCCACGGCACAGATTGCTCTTCTAGCCTGTGTAATATAAACTTTGGGGAAGATTACTTTCTCCTTTCAATTGCTTATGAAATGGAATCTTTTCTTTCTCATGCTTATTCATCGAAGGTATCTCCTTCGGTATTCATAGAACACTAAACCTTTCAAGCGGATGATGCCCAGCTGAGACGAAATGCCATCAAACCCTTCTGTTCAATCCGTCTTCCCCATCTATGTATCTGGGAGAAGAGGCGGTCTAATCTTAATTATTAGCCTTCGCATTCGCTTCTGAACTCAACTATAAGTAATCAGTACGGTTAGGCTTTCCTACCGCCGGATCCTACCACCGCTTTCTTCTAAGATTTCGTCTTGCCTATAACAACCAGGGTTGTACTTGATTGGCTCTTTCTCGGCTTGACTAAACCAATCTATCAACCTTAATGCCCTGCCTTTCCGTAGTCCACTTCACTAATCAACTTGGAAGAGTCAGCAAGGCAAGCATAAACTTCTGCTTCCGCCTAAGCCGTGCTTGCTACTCTATGGTTTCTACTACCCCCACTAGAAGAGGAAGCAACCTTTGATCCTAAGAAATAGTAAAGTTCAAGCAAGCGTTGATAATAAGAAATTAGACTAGTGCTCGCTTTGATTTGATAGGAATTTCTCTGCACTTCGCCCTGCCTGGATTTTCCCCTAACTTCATCCGCCTATTTCTTCGGTGCGGTCTTCTTCCTTTACTTCTCTTCTTCTGCCTGGTTTGAACCCTATTCATAGAAGATATTCTCTTATTCCTATTGCTGAAGTGAGCTCCAAGGACGGCTATACGGATACTTGTTTTGCTTGCAACGCTTCTTCTCTGACTACCTCCTAGGATTGAGATAGATACGAGACTGGCCTTGGACTCCATCCTAACATGACAAGGGATTCCATCCTCTTAGAACGTCGCCTTCTCATCGATCTTTTTCATTCCGCTTTCAACACTCGAACACTGCTAGCTCACCTGAAACTAAGAAAGAGTCGTTCTAATCGGCTGAGATCGAGCCAATCTCCTTGAATCGATTTCCAATCTCTATTTCTTCTGAACCCTCTTTGCTTAGCTACTCATTGAGGGTATTCTCACAACAGCAATAGCGGTTGCCGCTCTATCTATTAGAAGTTCATTCAAGGGCGAAAGCTAACGCTAAGTCGGGCTGTTGGGTGGCAGGCAGTCTAAAAGGCGACTTCCTTTCTATCTGTAATATGTAATAGTTCAGAGGCGCGCTGACCAGTGTAGGATGATGAATAGGAATTGATGGATCTGACCTTCACTTTCCCACTTCAGCTTTCAGGCGGTCAGATTGAATGATGAATCCAACGGGACAGTTTCAGATTGAATCGAGAATGGCTGACACACTTCGGCTATCATCCTTACTCAACTAGAAGCTATTCGGATTGGCTCAACTAGGAAGGCTTCGACGCTTGACTAAACCTATCTTCCTCTTTGCCCACGGCACAGATTGCTCTTCTAGTCTGTGTAATATAAACTTTGGGAAGATTACTTTCTCCTTTCAATTGCTTATGAAATGGAATCTTTTTTTTCTCATGCTTATTCATCGAAGGTATCTCCTTCGGTTTTCATAGAACACTAAACCTTTCAAGCGGATGATGCCCTGCTGAGACGAAATGCCATCAAACCCTTCTGTTCAATCCGACTTCCCCACTCTATGTATCTGGGAGAAGAGGCGGTCTAATCTTAATTATTAGCCTTCGCATTCGCTTCTGAACTCAACTATAAGTAATCAGTACGGTTAGGCTTTCCTACCTCCGGATCCTACCACCGCTTTCTTCTAAGATTTCATCTTGCCTATAACAACCAGGGTGTACTTGATTAGCTCTTTCTCGGCTTGACTAAACCAATCTATCAACCTTAATGCCCTGCCTTTCCGTAGTCCACTTCACTAATCAATGGAAGAGTCAGCAAGGCAAGCATAAACTTCTGCTTCCGCCTAAGCCGTGCTTGCTACTCTATGGTTTCTACTCCCACTAGAAGAGGAAGCAACCTTTGATCCTAAGAAATAGTACAGTTCAAGCAAGCGTTGATAATAAGAAATAGACTAGTGCTCGCTTTGATTTGATAGGAATTTCTCTGCACTTCGCCCTGCCTGGATTCTGCCCTAACTTCACTCCGCCTTTTCTTCGGTGCGGTCTTCTTCCTTTACTTCTTCTTCTTCTGCCTGGTTTGGAACCCTATTCATAGACGATTCTCTTTATTCCTATTGCCTGAAGTGAGCTCCAAGACGGATACGGATACTTGTTTTTGCTTGCAACAGCTTCTTCTCTGACTACCTCCTAGGATTGAGATAGATACGAGACTTGCCTTGGACTCCATCCTAACATGACAAGGGATTCCATCCTCTTAGAACGTCGCCTTCTCATTCGATCTTTTTCATTCCGCTTTCAACACTCGAACACTGCTAGCTCACCTGAAACTAAGAAAGAGTCGTTCTAATCGGCTGAGATCGAGCCAATCTCCTTGAATCGATTTCCAATCTCTATTTCTTCTGAACCCTCTTTGCTTAGCTACTCATTGAGGCTATTCTCACAACAGCAATAGCGGTTGCCGCTCTATCTATTAGAAGTTCATTCAAGGGCGAAAGCTAACGCTAAGTCGGGCTGTTGGGTGGCAAGCAGTCTAAAAGGCGACTTCCTTTCTATCTGTAATATGTAATAGTTCAGAGGCGCGCTGACCAGTGTAGGATGATGAATAGGAATTGATGGATCTGACCTTCACTTTCCCACTTCAGCTTTCAAGCGGTCAGTTTGAATGATGAATCCAACGGGACAGTTTCAGATTGAATCGAGAATGGCTGACACACTTCGGCTATCATCCTTACTCAACTAGAAGCTATTCGGATTGACTCAACTAGGAAGGCTTCGGCGCTTGACTAAACCTATCTTCCTCTTTGCCCACGGCACAGATTGCTCTTCTAGCCTGTGTAATATAAACTTTGGGGAAGATTACTTTCTCCTTTCAATTGCTTATGAAATGGAATCTTTTCTTTCTCATGCTTATTCATCGAAGGTATCTCCTTCGGTTTTCATAGAACACTAAACCTTTCAAGCGGATGATGCCCAGCTGAGACGAAATGCCATCAAACCTTTCTGTTCAATCCGTCTTCCCCACTCTATGTATCTGGGAGAAGAGGCGGTCTAATCTTAATTATTAGCCTTCGCATTCGTTTCTGAACTCAACTATAAGTAATCAGTACGGTTAGGCTTTCCTACCGCCGGATCCTACCACCGCTTTCTTCTAAGATTTCATCCTGCCTATAACAACCAGGGTGTACTTGATTGGCTCTTTCTCGGCTTCACTAAACCAATCTATCAGCCTTAATGCCCTTCCTTTCCGAAGTCCACTTCACTGATCAATGGAAGAGTCAGCAAGGCAAGCATAAACTTCTGCTTCCGCTTAAGCCGTGCTTGCTAGTCTATGGTTTCTACTACCCCCACTAGAAGAGGAAGCAACCTTTGATGCTAGGAAATAGTATAGTTCAAGCGAGCATTGATAATAAGAAATAGACTAGTGCTCGCTTTGATTTGATAGGAATCTCTCTGCACTTCGCCCTGCCTGGATTCTGCCCTAACTTCACTCCGCCTTTTCTACGGTGCGGTCTTCTTCCTTTACATCTTCTTCTTCTGCCTGGTTTGGAACCCTATTCATAGAAGATATTCTCTTTATTCCTATTGCCTGAAGTGAGCTCTAAGACGGATACGGATACTTGTTTTTGCTTGCAACAGCTTCTTCTCTGACTACCTCCTAGGATTGAGATAGATACGAGACTGGCCTTGAACTCCATCCTAACATGACAAGATATTCCATCCTCTTAGAACGTCGCCTTCTCATCGATCTTTTTCATTCCGCTTTCACCACTCGAACACTGCTAGCTCACCTGAAACTAAGAAAGTGTCGTTCTAATCGGCTGAGATCGAGCCAATCTCCATGAATCGATTTCCATTCTCTCTTTCTTCTGAACCCTCTTCGCTTAGCTACTCATTGAGGGTATTCCCACAGCAGCAACAGCGGTTGCCGCTCTATCTATTAGAAGTTCATTCAAGAGCGAAAGCTAAGGCTAAGTCAGGCTGTTGGGTGGCAGGCAGTCTAAAAGGCGACTTCCTTTCTATCTGTAATATGTAATTGTTCAGAGGCGCGCTGACCAGTGTAGGATGATGAAAAGGAATTGATGGATCTGACCTTCACTTTCCCACTTCAGCTTTCAAGCGGTCAGATTGAATGATGAATCCAACGGGACAGTTTCAGATTGAATCGAGAATGGCCGACAGACTTCGGCTATCATCCTTACTCAACTAGACGCTATTCGGATTGACTCAAGTAGGAAGGCTTCAGCGCTTGACTAAACCTATTGAAGCAGCGCAGGGGGTCTTGGTCTCACACCAAAGACAAGAGAGAAACACACATGAGAGAGAACTCAAATTTTCATTAATTTCTGTATATCCCAATGGAAGGGATTACATCCTATATATAATAGAGTCTCAATATAATTTTAGTAATCAATCTCTAATACTAAGAAACTTTCAATTCTAAGAATCTTGGAAATTAGAAACTACCTAACCAAAGCAATTAAAGAAATTTGCTAAATATATAATAATCATCTAGAAAGCCTTGTGGGCTTTGGGCCTTCTGGAATATACTTTCAATCGGGGCCCAGTAGTCTGGCCTGCATCAGCTCTCCCCGGCTTGGAAAAACTCGACTCCGGCGAGTTATCAGCTTGGTACCTCTCGTATAAATCCGGATTGAGTCGCTGAAAATCTGTGGCGGTGATCCATGTAGCTTCAGAAAATGGTTTGCCTTTCCACTTGACCAAAAATTTGTGATATCCGCCAAGCTTGGTTGACACTAGCTGATCATCATAGACATCTTCAATTTCTTCTCGAGGAGTTGGAACTATGGGAAGCCTGATGTCGTGTTCTTCAAATGATTCATCTTGATAATGGCCATGATAAATTGTGAGATCTTCGACATTGAATGTAGAATTGATATTCATGTCTGACGGAAGATCGAGTACGTAGGCATTTGAGCTGATTTTCTTCATAATCGTGAACGGACCTGCACTTCTGGGATAGAGTTTCTTGTAAGTGCCTGTGGGGAACCGTTCTGGCTTAATTCGCACCATGACCATGTCTCCTTCAGTAAAGTCAACATGGCGCTTTCGAGTGTCTGCTTGCTGTTTGTAACGCTCAGTACTTTTGGCAATCTGTTGACGGACCGCATCGTGGACGTCTTTCATGTGCTGGGCAAATTGTTCAGCTTCTTGGCTAGGCCTGGCTTCAGCTGGTAAAGGACTCAAATCAATCGGAAGACGCGGCTGGATACCGGTGACAACTTCAAATGATGATCTTCCAGTTGATCTGTTTACGGAGTTATTATAGGCAAACTCCGCCGTGGGTAAAATAAGATCCCACGAAGCAATGTGGTCTCCGACGAGACAGCGAAGGAGATTACCCAAGCTGCGATTGACGACCTCAGTCTGACCATCAGTCTGAGGGTGATAGGCACTGGAGTACTGGAGCTTTGTCTTCAACATATGCCATAAAGTTTTCCAGAAGAAACTCATGAACTTAGTATCTCTGTCCGACACTATAGTCTTAGGGAGGCCATGGAGACGAACAATCTCTTTGAAGAAAAGGGTGGCAACTTTTCTGGCATCTGCTGTGGTTGTACAAGGAATAAAGTGGGCCATTTTAGAAAACCTGTCCACCACAACAAAAATAGAATCTACCCTTCTTGCAGTCTTTGGCAAACCCAAGACAAAATCCATGCTTAGATCTTGCCAAGGTGCATGTGGAATAGGAAGGGGCTGATACAATCCTGTGTTCTTCTTTTGTCCCTTTGCAAGCTGGCATACCCTGCATAACTCACAAATTCGAGCAACATCTGTCTTCAGGCGGGGCCAAAAGAAGCGGTCTTCGACAAGTGCCAAAGTCTTATCTCGCCCTAGATGTCCACTGCATCCACCTCCATGCAACTCTCGGAGGACAAACTCGCGGATAGAAGTAGCTGGCAAACACAACTGAGTTCCACGAAACAAATAACCATCATGGATAGAAAATTTGGGATGGTCAGAAAATTCACCATTAAGAAGAGCTTTGTAGATGCGACCAAAGTCATGATCATCAGGATATTCTCTGCGAATCTCATCAAAGCCTGGAACTGTGACGGAAATTGTCGTAAGCAAGTGAGAACGACGACTTAAGGCATCTGCGACCTTGTTTTCCGCTCCTGACTTATGACGCAATACAAATGTGAATTCCTGCAAATATGCGCTCCATTTGACACGGTTTGCGCTCATCTTCTTCTGTGAGTTCAGATGCTGTAAAGCTTCATGATCGGAGTATAACACAAATTCTTTCCCGATCAAATAGTGACGCCAATGACGAAGAGTTTGTACAACTGCATAGTATTCCAAGTCATACGGCGAATACTTTTTACGAGAGTCATTCAATTTCTCGCTAAAGAAGGCAACTGGGTGACCATCTTGACTTAAGACTCCGCCAACTCCAACTTGCGAAGCATCACAACTGACTTCAAAGACCTTGTCAAAATCTGGAAGTTTCAAAACTGGTGCTTCTGTCATTTTCAGCTTGATTTGTTCAAAGGCACGAGTGGCTGCTTTTTTTTTTTTTTTTTTTTTTTTTTTTTTTTTTTTTTTTTTTTTTTTTGAAGAGTAAGTTAGTTCTTCATTTCATGTAAAAAAGAGTAATGTACAAAGATGGAATCTAAAGCCAACAATGCCTTAGAGATCCAATGGGGCATACCCCATTTAAACAACTAAATAAGTACCAACAAAAAATAAATGAAATCAGCTAGATTTGAAATAAAGTGCCCACAGTCCGGGCAAAAACAACTCAGCGACGCCAAAGCATTTCAATTTCCACATGAGAGAGTTGGGTAGGCACCAACCTATTCCGTTGCAACTTTTTGCTAAATCGAACCGTTGTAGGCTGAAGGTCCACAAAGGTGACATGAAATTTCTGAAGAGCAACTGCTACACTTCTTACTTGGAAACGCTCAACCCATGGAGAAGTATGTGGAAACCGTAAAATCTGGGATAATGACGAATCTACTTCAAGTAGAATGGAAGATACCTGGATTGGAACAAGAGATACCAATCGAAGAATGCCCTGGTAATAATCCATAGTGGTTTGTAATGCCCCAGCAATGGGCTGATCACTATCTTCCCACATGATTCCAATACTCACTTGAGAATTAGAAGAAATAGATAGTCGCCAGCCATGGTAGACAATAGGAATGCCATGAGTATAAGCAGATGATGCAGGAGGAATATTCCAGTGACAAGAAACATCTGAAGGAAGAGATAAGCCAAGGTACAGTAGTCTGCTTTGAATTTGCTGAAAGATATACTTTACCACTGCAGAGGCTGGAAAAACTTGATCTCTAAAGATACGCCTATTCCGCTCAGCCCAGATGTGCCAAATATAAGCAGCAAAAAGTAGCTTAGCCAATGTTTGAAGTCCCTTATGATGATGATCAACACGTAACAAAATGCAGTCCAAAAACTCAAGAGGTGTATCACAAGAGAGATAGCTCAGATTCAAGGTTGCCAACAAAGAATTCCAAACTGATTGAGAATAGGGGCACTGAAGCATAAGGTGAAGTCCAGATTCCCAAGTACAATCACACAACACACAGCAAGAATCACAATCCACATTTCTTTGAAGCAGAAAATCCTTTGTCTTCAACTTACCCTGCATAAACATCCATGCACAAATGGAATGTTTTTTAAGACAGCCTGGAAACCAAACTAAAGATGGCCATCGCAGATTATGATCGTGATGATAGGTGACTAGTCTGTAAGCAGACTGAAGAGTGAATCTACCATCATCCTCTAATGTCCAAACAAGTTCATCATCAAAATCGTAACAAGGCTGAAGTTCTAATGGAATCTCACAGAAAATATCCATAAGAGCATTAGAAGTAGGAGTCGGAAACAACCATTCATGATTTGCAATAAAACAATGCAACCTGATGTCACGGCCAGACCCATGATCATATATTGCTCGCTCACCATATCGATCTTTTAATCTTCCTCCGTTTAACCACGGATCAGTCCAGAACTTAATGAGATGCCCATTCCCAACAAGAAATTTGATGTGAGGAAGCATTTGCAAGCGAAGCCCAAGGATTCCTTTCCATCCCCAAGAAGCATACTTTGGTACAGACACATCCCAAATGGAAACACCTTTCAGATATTTAGCATTAACCCACAAATTCCAGCAAGTGTGCTTGTTTTGGATCACTTTCCATAGCTGCCTCATCAAAGCTGCCCTAGCAGTGCCTACAAAGGATCGAATACCCAATCCTCCACAAGAAATAGGCTGACAAATAGAGTCCCAAGCAATAGGATGAATATAATGAGAAGACCAATTATTCCAGAAAAAATCCCGAACCTGTCGATCAAGAGCATGAAGCACAGAAGTAGGGATAAGAAAGACTGCTGCCCAATAAAGATGAATGGTAGATAAAGTAGACCGAATCAGTTCTACTCTTCCTGCATAGGATAAAACCTTTGATTTCCATCCAGCCAGTCGCCTTTGAATTTTGCCAAGAAGGATTTGACAATCCATAAAGTTCAGCCTCCTTGATGACAAGGGAACACCCAAATACTTGACAGGAAAACAACCTCTTTGAACAGTAAGAATATCAGAAATAATGCGTTGATCCTGATCAGAGCAATTAGCAAAATAAACTGCACTCTTTCCCCAATTAACTCCTAGACCTGAAAAATGCTTGAATTGTTCTAGGAAGTGCCTTAGGTTTACAGCAGCAACATCAGTAGCTTTGCAAAAAACAAATAAGTCATCAGCAAACATAAGATGAGAGATAGCAACCTGATTCTTTGTAAAAGGAGTCGGGATTAGATGTGACGAAGCATAATGTGACATCACAGTAGAAAAAAATTCCATCACAATGGCAAAAAGGAATGGAGATAAAGGACAACCCTGCCTTAAACCTCGTGTACCTTTAAAGTATCCTTCAGAACTACCATTCACTAACACTGAGTAATGAGCATCAGAGACACATGCCATAATGAGCTTAATGAAATGGCCTGGAAATCGCAAGCATTTAAGAGCTTCCTCAAGGAAGTCCAGTCTAACACTATCATAAGCTTTAGCCAGATCAATCTTGACACACATACGAGAAGGCCCTCGCATTAAATGGAAATTGTGAATCAAATCTTGGGCAAGGAGAATATTGTCAGCAATACTTCTCCCAGGAATGAAAGCTGACTGCATAGGGCTCAAAAGTTTCCCAATAATTGGCTTTAGTCGATGCACCAGGATACGACTAATAATTTTATACAGCTCATTTGTCAAAGAGATAGGTCTGAACTTATCAGGGGAACTAGCATCCTCAGTCTTTGGAACAAGCACTATGAAGGTGGATTTTATCTGATTAAGCATCAACCCATGCTTAAAAAAATCAGTAATGGCTTCACAAACATCATTCCCAATTATTGGCCAAAAGACTTTAAAAAAATGAGCATTAAATCCATCCGGACCAGGAGCCTTATTAGGGTTTGCAGACTTGATAACTTCCTCAATTTCCGATATTTGCACTGGCAGGGTGAGGCCCACAGCATCCTCATCAGAAACATAAGCAAACGGAGGGATATAAGAAAGGTCTGGCTTTTGCATATCAATAGAAGGGCCAAGAATACCCGAGAAGTAAGAAACAAACACTGCTGCAATACCTTGAGGATCAGAAAAAATATTACCTTCCAGATCAGTGATTTGAGATATGAATGAATTAGAATGTCTGGTCCGCATCAACCTGTAGAAATATTTAGAGTTCCCATCACCAAGATTCACAGCAAGATCTCGGGAACGCTGCTTATACATACTTTCCTCTGCATGACATAAAGAAGTCAGCTGAAATCTGGTTGTACGTTCCTGAACCTGAAGAGAGATATTATGTGGATCCTGACTCATGTAGCGTTGTAGTTCATCCAACAGATCCCGAGTCGCTTGAAGCTTAGTAGCTAAAGGAGTTTGAAGCCTTTTCCACTCAATAATTCTCTCCTTAACTCTTTTTAACTTTTTTGCCACCCTAAACAAAGGTGTACCATTAACCTCCTCCGCCCAAGCCTGTTGGACAACTGTGCTAAATCCAGGCATTTTGATCCAATAATTGAAATATCGGAAGGGAGATCTCACATGCAAACGATCAGTCAGCAGCAAAATAATAGGTGAATGGTCTGAAATACCAGGGAGCATCACCTCACCCTTAAACAAGTTCAGATGCATACAAGAATCATTGACAAGAACCCTGTCCAACTTGCACTCGATTCTGGACTCACCCAAACTAGAATTAGACCAAGTAAAAGGCGAACCACTCAACTGCAAATCAATCAACCCCACCTCCTGAATGCAATCATTAAATTCAATAAGGCTTGCAGGTCTTGGAGGGGCACCTCCTATTTTTTCATGACACCATCTGATGGTATTAAAGTCACCAGCAACTACCCAAGGCAAGGAGGATACAGCCTTTGAGACAAGTGATTGCCATAAATCTCTTCTATGGATATAACTATTAGCACCATAGCATGCAGAAAATTGAAAGTGAACCCTTCCAAACTGAACATCACAATGAATGACTTGGGTCGCCACATGAAGCAGATGCAATTTAATAACCCGAGGATCCCAAAGCAGCCAGATACGAATAGATGAACAGAACTCAGCATTAGATTCCTCCATCCATCCATTTGGCAAAATGGAGTTTTTGATACTATAAAAAGAAGTTGGTTTTATTCTTGTCTCCAAATAGCAACAAGAGAAGCTTTAACAGAAAGAATTGTTTTCCTAAGTTCCAACTGCATAGAAGGTCTGTTAAGACCCCTAACATTCCATATGAAAATTGTCATGAGGAACGAGTCTTATTACCTTTATCCTTGATAATAATTCCTAGTAGATACCTGATTTTCTGCTTGACACTTGAGCTTGAAGGAGTCATCTTTGAATCCAGATTTTTATCAATAGGAGGAATGGATGATAGAGCCTTTGCTAATATACCTGGACTGTGACTCTCCTCCTCACCAGCACTATTATCAAGAACGAAAGCTGTTAGTGGCCTCCAATTCTTCCACAGAAACATTAGATTCCCCCTCGAAGTTTGACAGGCTTGAGAATCGATTAAATTGTTCTGGATAAGGAATTGAACTAGATCCATTTTTCTTCGGACTAGCTGGACGATTCAAGGTACTGGTGGAGCCACCCTTGTTGCTATCCTTAATCAGATTCCAGTCAGCTTGTTTATCCTTGCCTGTACCCTTTAATGTTTCAGCTGTAAGCACTGCCTCTGATGGAGTTTTTTTTGGAACCCAGATCTGCTTCGGTTTGGATGCTAAAACCTTTTTAGGACAAGCTTTATCTCCATGATCAAAAGTATGACACACTTTACAGGGATTTGGTTTCCATGCATATTCAACCTTCTGCACAATAGTTTTCCCATTATACTTCATACGAAGCTCTGATGGAAATTCAGCCTCAATCCCTACTTCAATACACACTCGAGCAAAGGCAAATCTCGTACCAGCAGCAGTTGCATGGTCCATGCAAATGGGTTTGCCAATTACACTAGCAATCTTGCTTAAGGCATTAGAAGTTCTGAAACAGAAGTTAAGATTAGGGAAGCGAACCCATACAGGTATTGTTTCCAAGGTTTGTCTATTCATTTCAATATCCTCGGCCCATCGCCGAAGCACCAGTGGTCGTCCATGCACGAACCATGGACCATCATCAAGAACAGCTTGACTAGCTTCAGTATTAGTAAACTTGAATAAGTAAAACCCCTCAGACATAGTAATAATTTCCAGATCTTTGACTCGCCAAGCTTTCTCTAATGAGGATTTGATAGCAAAGAATGGAGGACTATTACCAATGAAATACCCAACCAGCGCATTACCCCAGAGTAGTTTTGCAGCCGATGTATCCACATCATCAAACTCCACATGGACGGTTGGATCAGTAGAAGGTTGCTGGCAGTGCTCAAGTTCTCGAGAGCTTGAGACAGATGTTTTAAACAGTGATGACCAACGAGTGGATTTACCAGAAGCCGTGATCAGTGGACCACCGTTTTGATGTGGCAGACATTGCCCTTCCAGATCTAACACATGGCTGCCCATCGTCTGAATCTCATCAGCAGAAAGAGGTTTCCCATCGTTTTTTTCCAATCTTAAGGGGGTAGATCGTAGTCCAGTTGACTGATCAGCATGAGAAAGATCGCCCACTACAGCAGGTCCAGAACGAGCCTCAGACAGAACCCGGACTGGATCGGCAGGTGCAGATCGCACATCAGGAAGAGACTTACCATGAAGACGATCACCCTCTGCAGGATCGCCCACGACGACAGGTTCAGAACTAGCCTCAGACAGAACCCTGACTGGATCGGCTATGAGATGTTGCAGATCGCACATCAGGAAGAGACTTACCATGAAGACGATCACCCACTGAAAGAAACTTACCATGAAGACGATCACCCACTGAAATCATCGCAGGATCGCCCACGATGACAGGTTCAGAACTAGCCTCAGACAGAACCCTGACTGGATCGGCCGATATATGTTGCAGATCGCACATCGGAATAGACTTACCATGAAGACGATCACCCACTGAAGTCATCGCAGGAGCCTGGACTGGAACAGCAGGTCGCACAGCAGGTGGAGCGGCAGAGTGGGGTTTTTTCCTACCGGCCCGGACCTTAGCCTCTAGGAGCAGATCTTTCGGAAGATCATGTGGTAGTGCATGTTCCTGGTTCTTCTTCAAGATCGACTGAATGAGAGAAACTCTTGCAGGATCGATCGTCAACATAGGTAACATGGAACGGATTTGAGCCTTCAACGTACATTCATGATCGGATGAAGGAAGGAGAGAGAGAAGGAGGAAGAGAGGGGCCTCCCCCTGACATGGCCGGGAGAGCCAATCAGACGGATGTAATCGTGAATGGAAACGTGGAGAAGATAATCGCCAGAGAAGGAAGAAAACACAAAATAAAGACCTAAACACAAATAAAGACCTAACACAAAATAAAGACCTAAACACAAAATAAAGACCTAAAACAACAAATAAAGACCTAAACACAAAATAAAGACCTAAACACAAAATAAAGACCTAACACAAACTAAAGACCTAACACAAAATAAAGACCTACACAAAATAAAGACCTTTCTTCATGCAATCAGTTATAGGAGTCATAATGGTGCTGAATTGCGAATAAATCTCCTATAAAAGGTGGCCAACCCATGGAACCTCCGGACTTCATTGATAAGTTTTTGGGAAGAGGGCCAATCTATGATTGCATTGATCTTCTCTGGATCAACTTCTACTCCTTGGGCCGACACAACAAATCCCAAGAATATAACTGTGGAGCTTAAGACAGTACACTTCTTCAAATTAATATAAAACTTCTCGTTGCGAAGTGCACGCATCACATACCTGAGGTGATCAAGATGTGCATCCTTGGACTTGCTGAAGATCAAGATGTCATCAAAATACACAACAACGAATTTACCGAGGAAAGGCCGTAGAAGCTGTGTCATAACTCTCATAAAAGTGCTGGGAGCATTAGATAAACCAAACGGCATGACTAGCCATTCGTATAGCCCATCTTTAGTCTTGAAAGCTGTCTTCCATTCATCTCCTGTGCGAACACGAATTTGATGATATCCACTTCTAAGATCAATTTTGGAGAAGACGGAAGATCCGGCCATCATATCAAGCATGTCATCCAACCGAGGGTATCGGAAACCGATACTTGATAGTAATTTTGTTGATTGCTCGGCTGTCGACACACATTCTCCAAGAACCATCTTTCTTGGGTTGTCAAGAGGGCTGGTACCGCACAAGGACTCATGCTTTCGCGAATATAACCCTTCTGGAGGAGCTCTTCAACTTGCTTTCTTAACTCTGTGTGTTCTGTCGGACTCATGCGATAAGCAGGTAAATTTGGAAGTGATGACCCAGGAACCAGGTCAATAGCATGCTGGATGTTCCTCATAGGCGGTAGTTCTTTTGGAAGATCTGCTGGAATCAAGTCTTTAAAATCATGCAACAAAGACTTGATATCTGGTGATGTAGAAACTGTTTGTTTATTTTCTACCCCTTTGAATTCTTGTGGGATAAGGGCATAAACAACTCCATGCTCTTTACTTTCTTCTTCAAATTTCCGCATTGAAAGAATGCGAGAACTAGGTTGTGATGCGGTTTGTTTTGCCGGAATTGATGGTGATTGCTTTGCTGGGGCAATAGGAGGCTTATGGGGAAGAAGAGTAACCTTGCGACCTTTATACTTAAAAGTATGGGTGTTTGCTTCTCCATCACTTTGAACTTTGTTATCAAAAAGCCATGGTCTTCCCAACAGAATATGAGTAACATTCATGGGAATAATATCACACCAAATAGAATCTTCATAACCACCAATTCGAAATGTTACCTGGCACCCCTTGGTTACTGGAATTACAGAATCATTCACCCAAGAGACCTTGTAAGGCTTCAGGTGTTTTTCTGTTGGAAGCTTCAATTTGTCAATTACTTCTTGGGAGATCACATTCATCTCGCTTCCTCCATCTATGACGAGATTGCACAATCTGTCACGACATTTTGCCATAGAGCGAAGATGGTGGTTCGCCTCCAATCTTCAGCTTCCTCTTCAGTTGTAATAAAGAGACGACGAATGAATCATGTTTGTCCTTCTGTTTCAGCTTGATAGAAGGAATGATCGTCTTGTTCTGGTGGAGGTGCTTGCTCTTCATATGGTGTTTCAACTTCAATTACTTCATCAACAGGCTCTGATCATAGGGGTCTTCTTCATTATGTACATAGTGAAGATTCTTCGAACTGGGCATTCAGAAGCCTAGTGTCCTTTGCCTTTGCATCGAAAACACTCGATGTCCTGCTTCGGTCGTGAGGAATTTACAACCATTCTTCCCTTTGTTTGCAAAATTGGCAGGTCTTACTTGATTCTGAGGAGGTGCTGGCCTGCTAGAATTTTGTGGAGGAGGCTGTCGGGCTGAGTTTTGTGTAGAAGCAACCCGCTGATAATTCGTATCGAAGGACCTCCTTTGGAGAGGTTCACCAAAACGCCTTGAATATGGATATCGCAACTGATCTTCGACGCGGAGTGCGAGGCGATGAACTTCTTCAATGCTGTAAAAGGTGTGAGTAGTCAACTCCCTTTGGATCTCTTGACGCAGGCCTTTCTTGTACCGTGTGATAGCCTGTCGATCTGTTTCAGACACTTTGCATCTCACCATGAGATCATGAAACTTTTCTGTGAAATCATCAACAGTGGAGGTCCCTTGTCTACAGTCAACTAATTGATCATAGAGGGAATCAATATAGTCAACCGGTAGATATTTATCCTCAAGTTTCTGTTTCATCTCCTCCCATGTATTGATAGGACGTCGCCCATAATTTATATTCCTGTCATCAATACTCCGCCACCAAACACGCGTTGCACCCTTCATCTTCATCTTGACAAAGGAAACGCGTTTGTCTTCATCCATATTGTACCATTCAAAAATAATCTTCAAGGGCTGTAATCCAGTCTGTGAAGACTTTCACATCCATGCGTCCAAAGAAATCAGGAACATCAACGCGTACCTTCTTGGTGATGTCATCTCGTCGGCCATGATGGTCTTCATAACCAGTTTCATCCATAATGCGCTCCATAAATTGCCGACAAGTTTCCTGCGGTTCACCATTGACAGAATTTTCCACATCTGGCGGACGGATGTTTCCCCTTTGTGTTTTATTGCCGTCTTTGTTGGTGGAAGGTCCAGGGCTGTCATTGTTCTGGTTACCAGGAGGATGAGTGCTGCGAAGATGTTCTTCAACCCTATCCATTCTGTCCATTAATTCCATGATGTAGCTATCACGTTGGCGGTCTGTGAATTTACCCCTGAATGTGGCTCCGGCGCGGGTAGTCGGAATTGGGGGTAGACATGCTGACTTTTTTTTTTTTTTTTTTTTAATACTACTTGCTGTTGTTGGGTCGGACTTGACCCGAACTCAAGCCCAAGTGGTGGGCTCGGTTTCAGTCACACGTGAGGCAGTTGTTCCTCGTGTCCCGTGCCCACAAGAGAGAAAAGGGTAGGATCGTAGGAGACCCTTGTTGTCTCTGCCGAGAGAAGCTGGAGCACCTTGCTGGAGCAGTGTGGCCGATGGAAGGCGACGTAGCGGGCGAGCAGTGATGGCGATGGCGGGTAGCGATGGGCACAGGTATTTACTGTTTTTTTTTTTTTTTTTGTATCTCGGTTGGGCGAGTTTTGGCTGGGTTGGGTAGGGAAACAACAGGGTTTGTGGGCGAATGGGAGGCGGAAGGGTGTGGTGGTTTTGGCTGGGTTGGGTAGGGAAACAGCGGGGTTGGTTCTGGTTTTTATGGGTTGGGGATGTGATGGGTTGGATTTGGGCTCTTTTGGGTTCGGATAGGGCAGAGAGAGGCTTCGACAGTGGTGGGGTGTAGGCAGAGTTGTGTTGGGATTTGGGAAATTTGGTTTTGATTGGAATTTTGGATGAATGGGTGGATGTTGTTCCGGTGCGGTCGGTTAAGGCAGGGAAAGGGATGTGGGTTTCGGTGATGCTGGCTGGCTGGGTCGGCTTGGGTCTATGGATTTGTGAATTGGGGATTTTGGGCTTTAGGGTTTTGAGAGTGGATTAGGGATGGGTCTGTGTGGAGATGATTTTTGGGCTTTTAGGATTTTGGGAAAACTTGATTTAGGGCTGGGATGGATTCGGGAGTGGCTGTCGTGGGGTGTTGAGGTAGGTAGGGTTTCTGGGAATGGAGGGTATGGCTCTGTGAAGATGGGTGATGGGGATGATGATGAAATTGGACGGTGAAGGTGGTAAGGGATTGAGAAGTGAGAAAATTACCTCGGGTCGGCGATTGACTCGGCGATCGGAGAAAGATCTCTGCTCTGATACCAATTGAAGCAGCGCAGGGGAGTAGGAGGATAGCCAACGGGCTATTCTCCAAGCCAAACGGCTTAAGGTATGATGTCTTGGTCTCACACCAAAGACAAGAGAGAAACACACATGAGAGAGAACTCAAATTTTCATTAATTTCTGTATATCCCAATGGAAGGATTACATCCTATATATAATAGAGTCTCAATATAATTTTAGTAATCAATCTCTAATACTAAGAAACTTTCAATTCTAAGAATCTTGGAAATTAGAAACTACCTAACCAAAGCAATTAAAGAAATTTGCTAAATATATAATAATCATCTAGAAAGCCTTGTGGGCTTTGGGCTTTCTGGAATATACTTTCAATCGGGGCCCAGTAGTCTGGCCTGCATCACCTATCTTCCTCTTTGCCCACGGCACAGATTGCTCTTCTAGCCTGAGTAATATAAACTTTGGGGAAGATTACTTTCTCCTTTCAATTGCTTATGAAATGGAATCTTTTCTTTCTTATGCTTATTCATCAAAGGTACCTCCTTCGGTTTTCATAGAACACTAAACCTTTCAAGCGGATGATGCCCTGCTGAGACGAAATGCCATCAAACCCTTTTGTTCAATCCGCCTTCCCCACTCTATGTATCTGGGAGAAGAGGAGGTCTAATCTTAATTATTAGCCGTCGCATTCGCTTCTGAACTCAACTATAAGTAATCAGTACGGTAGGCTTTCCTACCGCCGGATCCTACCACCGCTTTCTTCTAAGATTTCATCTTGCCTATAACAATAAGGGTGTACTTGATTGGCTCTTTCTCGGCTTGACTAAACCACTCTATCAACCTTAATGCCCTGCCTTTCCGTAGTCCACTTCACTAATCAATGGAAGAGTCAGCAAGGCAAGCATAAACTTCTGCTTCCGCCTAAGCCGTGCTTGCTACTCTATGGTTTCTGCTACCCCCACTAGAAGAGGAAGCAACCTTTGATCCTTAGAAATAGTACAGTTGAAGCAAGCGTTGATAATAAGAAATAAACTAGTGCTCGCTTGATTTGATAGGAATTTCTCTCCACTTCGCCCTGCCTGGATTCTGCCCTAACTTCACTCCGCCTTTTTCTTCGGTGCGGTCTTCTTCCTTTACTTCTTCTTCTTCTGCCTGGTTTGGAACCCTATTCATAGAAGATATTCTCTTTATTCCTATTGCCTGAAGTGAGCTACAAGACGGATACGGATACTTATTTTTGCTTGCAACAGCTTCTTCTCTGACTTCCTCCTAGGATTGAGATAGATACGAGACTGGCCTTGAACTCCATCCTAACATGACAAGGGATTCCATCCTCTTAGAACGTCGCCTTCTCATCGATCTTTTTCATTCCGCTTTTCAACACTCGAACACTGCTAGCTCACCTGAAACTAAGAAAGAGTCGTTCTAATCGGCTGAGATCGAGCCCATCTCCTTGAATCGATTTCCAATCTCTCTTTCTTCTGAACCCTCTTCGCTTAGCTACTCATTGAGGGAATTCCCACAACAGCAACAGCGGTTGCCGCTCTATCTATTAGAAGTTCATTCAAGGGCGAAAGCTAAGGCTAAGTCAGGCTGTTGGTTGGCAGGCAGTCTAAAAGGCGACTTCCTTTCTATCTGTAATATGTAATTGTTCAGAGGCGCGCTGACCAGTGTAGGATGATGAAAAGGAATTGATGGATCTGACCTTCACTTTCCCACTTCAGCTTTCAGCTGTCAGATTGAATGATGAATCCAACGGGACAGTTTCAGATTGAATCGAGAATGGCTGACACACTTCGGCTATCATTACTAGAAGCTATTCGATTGACTCAACTAGGAAGGCTTCGGCGCTTGACTAAACCTATCTTCCTCTTTGCCCACGGCACAGATTGCTCTTCTAGCCTGAGTAATATAAACTTTGGGGAAGATTACTTTCTCCTTTCAATTGCTTATGAAATGGAATCTTTTCTTTCTTATGCTTATTCATCGAAGGTATCTCCTTCGGTTTTCATAGAACACTAAACCTTTCAAGCGGATGATGCCCTGCTGAGACGAAATGCCATCAAACCCTTCTGTTCAATCCGTCTTCCCCACTCTATGTATCTGGGAGAAGAGGCGGTCTAATCTTAATTATTAGCCTTCGCATTCGCTTCTAAACTCAACTATAAGTAATCAGTACGGTTAGGCTTTCCTACCGCCGGATCCTACCACCGCTTTCTTCTAAGATTTCATCTTACCTATAACAACCAGGGTGTACTTGATTGGCTCTTTCTCGGCTTGACTAAACCAATCTATCAGCCTTAATGCCCTTCCTTTCTGTAGTCCACTTCACTATCAATGGAAGAGTCAGCAAGGCAAGCATAAACTTCTGCTTCCGCCTAAGCCGTGCTTGCTAGTCTATGGTTTCTACTACCCCCACTAGAAGAGGAAGCAACCTTTGATGCTAAGAAATAGTACAGTTCAAGCAAGCATTGATAATAAGAAATAGACTAGTGCTCGCTTTGATTTGATAGGAATCTCTCTGCACTTCGCCCTGCCTGGATTCTACCCTAACTTCACTCCGCCTTTTCTACGGTGCGGTCTTCTTCCTTTACATCTTCTTCTTCTGCCTGGTTTGGAACCCTATTCATAGAAGATATTCTCTTTATTCCTATTGCCTGAAGTGAGCTCAAAGACGGATACGGATACTTGTTTTGCTTGCAACAGCTACTTCTCTGACTACCTCCTAGGATTGAGATAGATACGAGACTGGCCTTGAACTCCATCCTAACATGACAAGGTATTCCATCCTCTTAGAACGTCGCCTTTTCATCGATCTTTTTTCATTCCGCTTTCACCACTCGAACACTGCTAGCTCACCTGAAACTAAGAAAGTGTCGTTCTAATCGGCTGAGATCGAGCCCATCTCCTTGAATCGATTTCCAATCTCTCTTCTTCTGAACCCTCTTCGCTTAGCTACTCATTGAGGGTTATTCCCACAGCAGCAACAGCGGTTGCCGCTCTATCTATTAGAAGTTCATTCAAGAGCGAAAGCTAAGGCTAAGTCAGGCTGTTGGGTGGCAGGCAGTCTAAAAGGCGACTTCCTTTCTATCTGTAATATGTAATTGTTCAGAGGCGCGCTGACCAGTGTAGGATGATGAAAAGGAATTGATGGATCTGACCTTCACTTTCCCACTTCAGCTTTCAAGCGGTCGAGATTAAATGATGAATCCAACGGGACAGTTTCAGATTGAATCGAGAATGGCCGACAGACTTCGGCTATCATCCTTACTCAACTAGACGCTATTCGGATTGACTCAAGTAGGAAGGCTTTAGCGCTTGACTAAACCTATCTTCCTCTTTGCCCACGGCACAGATTGCTCTTCTAGCCTGAGTAATATAAACTTTGGGGAAGATTACTTTCTCCTTTCAATTGCTTATGAAATGGAATCTTTTCTTTCTCATGCTTATTCATCGAAGGTATCTCCTTCGGTTTTCATAGAACACTAAACCTTTCAAGCGGATGATGCCCTGCTGAGACGAAATGCCATCAAACCCTTCTGTTCAATCCGTCGGAGAAGAGGCGGTCTAATCTTAATTATTAGCCTTCGCATTCGCTTCTGAACTCAACTATAAGTAATCAGTACGGTTAGGCTTTCCTACCGCCGGATCCTACCACCGCTTTCTTCTATGATTTCATCTTGCCTATAACAATAAGGGTGTACTTGATTGGCTCTTTCTCGGCTTGACTAAACCACTCTATCAACCTTAATGCCCTGCCTTTCCGTAGTCCACTTCACTAATCATTGGAAGAGTCAGCAAGGCAAGCATAAACTTCTGCTTCCGCCTAAGCCGTGCTTGCTACTCTATGGTTTCTGCTACCCCCACTAGAAGAGGAAGCAACCTTTGATCCTTAGAAATAGTACAGTTGAAGCAAGCGTTGATAATAAGAAATAAACTAGTGCTCGCTTTGATTTGATAGGAATTTCTCTCCACTTCGCCCTGCCTGGATTCTACCCTAACTTCACTCCGCCTTTTTCTTCGGTGCGGTCTTCTTCCTTTACTTCTTCTCTCTTCTGCCTGGTTTGGAACCCTATTCATAGAAGATATTCTCTTTATTCCTATGCCTGAAGTGAGCTACAAGACGGATACGGATACTTGTTTTTGCTTGCAACAGCTTCTTCTCCTGACTTCCTCCTAGGATTGAGATAGATACGAGATTGGCCTTGAACTCCATCCTAACATGACAAGGGATTCCATCCTCTTAGAAGGTCGCCTTCTCATCGATCCTTTTCATTCCGCTTTCAACACTCGAACACTGCTAGCTCACCTGAAACTAAGAAAGAGTCGTTCTAATCGGCTGAGATCGAGCCCATCTCCTTGAATCGATTTCCAATCTCTCTTTCTTCTGAACCCTCTTCGCTTAGCTACTCATGAGGGAATTCCCACAACAGCAGCAGCGGTTGCCGCTCTATCTATTAGAAGTTCATTCAAGGGCGAAAGCTAAGGCTAAGTCAGGCTGTTGTGTGGCAGGCAGTCTAAAAGGCGACTTCCTTTCTATCTGTAATATGTAATTGTTCAGAGGCGCGCTGACCAGTGTAGGATGATGAAAAGGAATTGATGGATCTGACCTTCACTTTCCCACTTCAGCTTTCAAGCTGTCAGATTGAATGATGAATCCAACGGGACAGTTTCAGATTGAATCGAGAATGGCTGACACACTTCGGCTATCATTACTAGAAGCTATTCGGATTGACTCAACTAGGAGCGGCGCTTGACTAAACCTATCTTCCTCTTTGCCCACGGCACAGATTGCTCTTCTAGCCTGAGTAATATAAACTTTGGGGAAGATTACTTTCTCCTTTCAATTGCTTATGAAATGGAATCTTTTCTTTCTTATGCTTATTCATCGAAGGTATCTCCTTCGGTTTTCATAGAACACTAAACCTTTCAAGCGGATGATGCCCTGCTGAGACGAAATGCCATCAAACCCTTCTGTTCAATCCGTCTTCCCCACTCTATGTATCTGGGAGAAGAGGCGGTCTAATCTTAATTATTTAGCATTCGCATTCGCTTCTAAACTCAACTATAAGTAATCAGTACGGTTAGGCTTTCCCTACCGCCGGATCCTACCACCGTTTTCTCTAAGATTTCAATCCTACCTATAACAAACCAGGGGGTACTTGATTGGCTCTTTCTCGGCTTGACTAAACCCAATCTATCCAGCCTTAATGCCCTTCTTTCTGTAGTCCACTTCACTAATCAATGGAAGTAGTCAGCAAGGCAAGCATAAACTTCTGCTTCGCCTCTAAGCCGTGCTTGCTTAGTCTATGGTTTCTACTACCCCACTAGAAGAGGAAGCAACCTTTGATGCTAAGAAATAGTACAGTTCAAGCAAGCATGCTAATAAGAAATAGACTAGTGCTCGCTTTGATTTGATAGGAATCTCTCTGCACTTCGCCCTGCCTGGATTCTACCCTAACTTCACTCCGCCTTTTCTACGGTCCGGTCTTCTTCCTTTACATCTTCTTCTTCTGCCTGGTTTGGAACCCTATTCATAGAAGATATTCTCTTTATTCCTATTGCCTGAAGTGAGCTCAAAGACGGATACGGATACTGTTTTTGCTTGCAACAGCTTCTTCTCTGACTACCTCCTAGGATTGAGATAGATACGAGACTGGCCTTGAACTCATCCTAACATGACAAGGTATTCCATCCTCTTAGAACGCTCGCCTTCTCATCGATTCTTTTTCATTTCCGCTTTCACCACTCGACCACTGCTAGCTCACCTGAAACTAAGAAAGTGTCGTTCTAATCGGCTGAGATCGCGCCCATCTCCTTGAATCGATTTCCAATCTCTCTTTCTTCTGAACCCTCTTTCGCTTAGCTACTCATTGAGGGTATTCCCACAAGCAGCAACAGCGGTTGCCGCTCTATCTATTAGAAGTTCATTCAAGAGCGAAAGCTAAGGCTAAGTCAGGCTGTGGGTGGCAGGCAGTCTAAAAGGCGACTTCCGTTCTATCTGTAATATGTAATTGTTCAGAGGCGCGCTGACCAGTGTAGGATGATGAAAAGGAATTGATGGATCTGACCTTCACTTTCCACTTCAGCTTTCAAGCGGTCAGATTGAATGATGAATCCAACGGGACAGTTTCAGATTGAATCGAGAATGGCCGACAGACTTCGGCTATCATCCTTACTCAACTAGACGCTATTCGGATTGACTCAAGTAGGAAGGCTTTAGCGCTTGACTAAACCTATCTTCCTCTTTGCCCACGGCACAGATTGCTCTTCTAGCCTGAGTAATATAAACTTTGGGGAAGATTACTTTCTCCTTTCAATTGCTTATGAAATGGAATCTTTTCTTTCTCATGCTTATTCATCGAAGGTATCTCCTTCGTTTTCATAGAACACTAAACCTTTCAAGCGGATGATGCCCTGCTGAGACGAAATGCCATCAAACCCTTCTGTTCAATCCGTCTTCCCCACTCTATTATCTGGGAGAAGAGGCGGTCTAATCTTAATTATTAGCCTTCGCATTCGCTTCTGAACTCAAACTATAAGTAATCAGTACGGTTAGGCTTTCCTACCGCCGGATCCTGACCACCGCTTTCTTCTATGATTTCATCTTTGCCTATAACAATAAGGGTGTACTTGATTGCTCTTTCTCGGCTTGACTAAACCACTCTATCAACCTTAATGCCCTGCCTTTCCGTAGTCCACTTCACTAATCATTGGAAGAGTCAGCAAGGCAAGCATAAACTTCTGCTTCCGCCTAAGCCGTGCTTGCTACTCTATGGTTTCTGCTACCCCCACTAGAAGAGGAAGCAACCTTTGATCCTTAGAAATAGTACAGTTGAAGCAAGCGTTGATATAAGAAATAAACTAGTCGCTCGCTTGATTTGATAGGAATTCTCTCTCCACTTCGCCCTGCCTGGATTCCTACCCTAACTTCACTCCGCCTTTTTCTTCGGTGCGGTTCTTCTTCCTTTACTTCTTCTTCTTCTGCCTGGTTTGGAACCCTATTCATAGAAGATATTCTCTTTATTCCTATTGCCTGAAGTGAGCTACAAGACGGATACGGATACTTGTTTTTGCTTGCAACAGCTTCTTCTCTGACTTACCTCCTAGGATTGAGATAGATACGAGACTGGCCTTGAACTCCATCCTAACATGACAAGGGATTCCATCCTCTTAGAACGTCGCCTTTCATCGATCTTTTTCATTCCGCTTTCAACACTCGAACACTGCTAGCTCACCTGAACTAAGAAAGAGTCGTTCTAATCGGCTGAGATCGAGCCCATCTCCTTGAATCGATTTCCAATCTCTCTTTCTTCTGAACCCTCTTCGCTTAGCTACTCATTGAGGGTAATCCCACAACAGCAACAGCGGTTGCCGCTCTATCTATTAGAAGTTCATTAAGGGCGAAAGCTAAGGCTAAGTCAGGCTGTTGGGTGGCAGGCAGTCTAAAAGGCGACTTCCTTTCTATCTGTAATATGTAATTGTTTCAGAGGCGCGCTGACCAGTGTAGGATGATGAAAGGAATTGATGGATCTGACCTTCACTTTCCCACTTCAGCTTTCAAGCTGTCAGATTGAATGATGAATCCAACGGGACAGTTTCAGATTGAATCGAGAATGGCTGGACACACTTCGGCTATATCATTACTAGAAGCTATTCGGATGACTCAACTAGGAAGGCTTCGGCGCTTGACTAAACCTATCTCCTCTTTGCCCACGGCACAGATTGCTCTTCTAGCCTGAGTAATATAAACTTTGGGGAAGATTACTTTCTCCTTCAATTGCTTATGAAATGGAATCTTTCTTTCTTATGCTTATTCATCGAAGGTATCTCCTTCGGTTTTCATAGAACACTAAACCTTTTCAAGCGGATGATGCCCTGCTGAGACGAAATGCCATCAAACCCTTCTGTTCAATCCATCTTCCCCACTCTATGTATCTGGGAGAAGAGGCGGTGTAATCTTAATTATTAGCCTTCGCATTCGCTTCTGAACTCAACTATAAGTAATCAGTACGGTTAGGCTTTCCTACCGCCGGATCTACTACCGTTTTCTTCTAAGATTTCATCCTGCCTATAACAACAGGGTGTACTTGATTGGCTCTTTTCTCGCTTGACTAAACCAATCTACAGCCTTAATGCCCTTCCTTTCCGTAGTCCACTTCACTAATCAATGGAAGGAGTCAGCAAGGCAAGCATAAAACTTCTGCTTCCGCCTAAGCCGTGCTTGCTAGTCTATGGTTTCTACTACCCCCACTAGAAGAGGAAGCAACCTTTGATTCTAAGAAATAGTACAGTTCAAGCAAGCATTGATAATAAGAAATAGACTAGTGGCTCGCTTTGATTTGATAGGAATCTCTCTGCACTTCGCCCTGCCTGGATCTACCCTAACTTCACTCCGACTTTTCTACGGTGCGGCTCTTCTTCCTTTACATCTTCTTCTTCTGCCTGGTTTGGAACCCTATCATAGAAGATATTCTCTTTATTCCTATTGCCTGAAGTGAGCTCAAGACGGATACGGATACTTGTTTTTGCTTGAAACAGCTTCTCTCTCTGACTACCCTCCTAGGATTGAGATAGATACGAGACTGGCCTTGAACTCCATCCTAACATGACAAGGTATTCCATCCTCTTAGAACGTCCGCCTTCTCATCGATCTTTTTCATTCCGCTTTCACCACTCGAACACTGCTAGCCTCACCTGAAACTAAGAAAGTGTCGTTCTAATCGGCTGAGATCGAGCCAATCTCCATGAATCCGATTTCCATTCTCTCTTTCTTCTGAACCCTCTTCGCTTAGCTACTCATTGAGGGTATTCCCACAAGCCAGCAACAGCGGTTGCCGCTCTATCTATTAGAAGTTCATTCAAGAGCGAAAGCTAAGGCTAAGTCAGGCTGTTGGGTGGCAGGCAGTCTAAAAGGCGACTTCCTTTCTATCTGTAATATGTAATTGTTCAGAGGCGCGCTGACCAGTGTAGGATGATGAAAGGAATTGATGGATCTGACCTTCACTTTCCCACTTCAGCTTTCAAGCGGTCAGATTGAATGATGAATCCAACGGGACAGTTTCAGATTGAATCGAGATATGGCCGACAGACTTCGGCTATACCTTACTCAACTAGACGCTATTCGGATTGACTCAAGTAGGAAGGCTTCAGCGCTTGACTAAACCTATCTTCCTCTTTGCCCACTGCACAGATTGCTCTTCTAGCCTGAGTAATATAAACTTTGGGGAACATTACTTTCTCCTTTCAATTGCTTATGAAATGGAATCTTTCTTTCTTATGCTTATTCATCGAAGGTATCTCCTTCGGTTTTCATAGAACACTAAACCTTTCAAGCGGATGATGCCCTGCTGAGACGAAATTGCCATCAAACCCTTCTGTTCAATCCGTCTTCCCCACTCTATTATATGGGAGAAGAGGCGGCTCTAATCTTAATTATTAGCCTTCGCATTCGCTTCTGAACTCAACTATAAGTAATCAGTACGGTTAGGCTTTCCTACCGCCGGATCCTACCACCGCTTTCTTCTATGATTTCATCTTGCCTATAACAATAAGGGTGTACTTGATTGGCTCTTTCTCGGCTTGACTAAACCACTCTATCAACCTTAATGCCCTGCCTTTCCGTAGTCCACTTCACTAATCATGGAAGAGTCAGCAAGGCAAGCATAAAATTCTGCTTCCGCCTAAGCCGTGCTTGCTACTCTATGGTTTCTGCTACCCCCACTAGAAGAGGAAGCAACCTTTGATCCTTAGAAATAGTACAGTTGAAGCAAGCGTTGATAATAAGAAATAAACTAGTGCTCGCTTTGATTGATAGGAATTTCTCTCCACTTCGCCCTGCCTGGATTCTACCCTAACTTCACTCCGCCTTTTTCTTCGGTGCGGTCTTTCTTCCTTTACTTCTTCTTCTTCTGCCTGGTTTGGAACCCTATTCATAGAAGATATTCTCTTTATTCCTATGCCTGAAGTGAGCTACAAGACGGATACGGATACTTGTTTTTGCTTGCAACAGCTTCTTCTCTGACTTCCTCCTAGGATTGAGATAGATACGAGACTGGCCTTGAACTCCATCCTAACATGACAAGGGATTCCATCCTCTTAGACGTCGCCTTCTCATCGATCTTTTTCATTCCGCTTTTAACACTCGAACACTGCTAGCTCACCTGAAACTAAGAAGGAGTCGTTCTAATCGGCTGAGATCGAGCCCATCTCCTTGAATCGATTTCCAATCTCTCTTTCTTCTGAACCCTCTTCGCTTAGCTACTCATTGAGGGAATTCCCACAACAGCAACAGCGGTTGCCGCTCTATCTATTAGAAGTTCATTCAAGGGCGAAAGCTAAGGCTAAGTCAGGCTGTTGGGTGGCAGGCAGTCTAAAGGCGACTTCCTTTCTATCTGTAATATGTAATTGTTCAGAGGCGCGCTGACCAGTGTAGGATGATGAAAAGGAATTGATGGATCTGACCTTCACTTTCCCACTTCAGCTTTCAAGCTGTCAGATTGAATGATGAATCCAACGGGACAGTTTCAGATTGAATCGAGAATGGCTGACACACTTCGGCTATCATCTACTACTAGAAGCTATTCGGATTGACTCAACTAGGAAGGCTTCGGCGCTTGACTAAACCTATCTTCCTCTTTGCCCACGGCACAGATTGCTCTTCTAGCCTGAGTAATATAAACTTTGGGGAAGATTACTTTCTCCTTTCAATTGCTTATGAAATGGAATCTTTTCTTTCTTATGCTTATTCATCGAAGGTATCTCCTTCGGTTTTCATAGAACACTAAACCTTTCAAGCGGATGATGCCCTGCTGAGACGAAATGCCATCAAACCCTTCTGTTCAATCCGTCTTCCCCACTCTATGTATCTGGGAGAAGAGGCGGTCTAATCTTAATTATTAGCCTTCGCATTCGCTTCTGAACTCAACTATAAGTAATCAGTACGGTTAGGCTTTCCTACCGCCGGATCCTACCACCGCTTTCTTCTAAGATTTCATCCTGCCTATAACAACCAGGGTGTACTTGATTGGCTCTTTCTCGGCTTGACTAAACCAATCTATCAGCCTTAATGCCCTTCCTTTCCTGTAGTCCACTTCACTAATCAATGGAAGAGTCAGCAAGGCAAGCATAAACTTCTGCTTCCGCCTAAGCCGTGCTTGCTACTCTATGGTTTCTACTACCCCCCACTAGAAGAGGAAGCAACCTTTGATGCAAAGAAATAGTACAGTTCAAGCAAGCATTGATAATAAGAAATAGACTAGTGCTCGCTTTGATTTGATAGGAATTCTCTCTGCACTTCGCCCTGCCTGGATTCTTACCCTAACTTCACTCCGCCTTTTCTACGGTGCGGTCTTCTTCCTTTACATCTTCTTCTTCTGCCTGGTTTGGAACCCTATTCATAGAAGATATTCTCTTTATTCCTATTGCCTGAAGTGAGCTCTAAGACGGATACTGGATACTTGTTTTTGCTTGCAACAGCTACTTCTCTGACTACCTCCTAGGATTGAGATAGATACGAGACTGGCCTTGAACTCCATCCTAACATGACAAGGTATTCCATCCTCTTAGAACGTCGCCTTCTCATCGATCTTTTTCATTCCGCTTTCACCACTCGAACACTGCTAGCTCACCTGAAACTAAGAAAGTGTCGTTCTAATCGGCTGAGATCGAGCCCATCTCCTATGAATCGATTTCCAATCTCTCTTTCTTCTGAACCCTCTTCGCTTAGCTACTCATTGAGGGTATTCCCACAGCAGCAACAGCGGTTGCCGCTCTATCTATTAGAAGTTCATTCAAGAGCGAAAGCTAAGGCTAAGTCAGGCTGTTGGGTGGCAGGCCGTCTAAAAGGCGACTTCCTTTCTATCTGTAATATGTAATTGTTCAGAGGCGCGCTGACCAGTGTAGGATGATGAAAAGGAATTGATGGATCTGACCTTCACTTTCCCACTTCAGCTTTCAAGCGGTCAGATTAAATGATGAATCCAACGGGACAGTTTCAGATTGAATCGAGAATGGCCGACAGACTTCGGCTATCATCCTTACTCAACTAGACGCTATTCGGATTGACTCAAGTAGGAAGGCTTTAGCGCTTGACTAAACCTATCTTCCTCTTTGCCCACGGCACAGATTGCTCTTCTAGCCTGAGTAATATAAACTTTGGGGAAGATTACTTTCTCCTTTCAATTGCTTATGAAATGGAATCTTTTCTTTCTCATGCTTATTCATCGAAGGTATCTCCTTCGGTTTTCATAGAACACTAAACCTTTCAAGCGGATGATGCCCTGCTGAGACGAAATGCCATCAAACCCTTCTGTTCAATCCGTCTTCCCCACTCTATGTATCTGGGAGAAGAGGCGGCCTAATCTTAATTATTAGCCGTCGCATTCGCTTCTGAACTCAACTATAAGTAATCAGTACGGTTAGGCTTTCCTACCGCCGGATCCTACCACCGCTTTCTTCTATGATTTCATCTTGCCTATAACAATAAGGGTGTACTTGATTGGCTCTTTCTCGGCTTTACGAAACCACTCTATCAACCTTAATGCCCTGCCTTTCCGTAGTCCACTTCACTAATCAATGGAAGAGTCAGCAAGGCAAGCATAAACTTCTGCTTCCGCCTAAGCCGTGCTTGCTACTCTATGGTTTCTGCTACCCCCACTAGAAGAGGAAGCAACCTTTGATCCTTAGAAATAGTACAGTTGAAGCAAGCGTTGATAATAAGAAATAAACTAGTGCTCGCTTTGATTTGATAGGAATTTCTCTCCACTTCGCCCTGCCTGGATTCTACCCTAACTTCACTCCGCCTTTTTCTTCGGTGCGGTCTTCTTCCTTTACTTCTTCTTCTTCTGCCTGGTTTGAAACCCTATTCATAGAAGATATTCTCTTTATTCCTATGCCTGAAGTGAGCTACAAGACGGATACGGATACTTGTTTTTTCTTGCAACAGCTTCTTCTCTGACTACCTCCTAGGATTGAGATAGATACGAGACTGCCCTTGAACTCCATCCTAACATGACAAGGGATTCCATCCTCTTAGAAGGTCGCCTTCTCATCGATCTTTTTCAATTCGCTTTCAACACTCGAACACTGCTAGCTCACCTGAAACTAAGAAAGAGTCGTTCTAATCGGCTGAGATCGAGCCCATCTCCTTGAATCGATTTCCAATCTCTCTTTCTTCTGAACCCTCTTCGCTTAGCTACTCATTGAGGAACCACAACAGCAGCAGCGGTTGCCGTTCTATCTATTAGGAGTTCATTCAAGGGCGAAAGCTAAGGCTAAGTCAGGCTGTTGGGTGGCAGGCAGTCTAAAAGGCGACTTCCTTTCTATCTGTAATATGTAATTGTTCAGAGGCGCGCTGACCAGTGTAGGATGATGAAAAGGAATTGATGGATCTGACCTTCACTTTCCCACTTCAGCTTTCAAGCTGTCAGATTGAATGATGAATCCAACGGGACAGTGTCAGATTGAATCGAGAATGGCTGACACACTTCGGCTATCATTACTAGACGCTATTCGGATTGACTCAAGTAGGAAGGCTTCGGCGCTTGACTAAACCTATCTTCCTCTTTGCCCACGGCACAGATTGCTCTTCTAGCCTGAGTAATATAAACTTTGGGGAACATTACTTTCTCCTTTCAATTGCTTATGAAATGGAATCTTTTCTTTCTTATGCTTATTCATCGAAGGTATCTCCTTCGGTTTTCATAGAACACTAAACCTTTCAAGCGGATGATGCCCTGCTGAGACGAAATGCCATCAAACCCTTCTGTTCAATCCGTCTTCCCCACTCTATGTATCTGGGAGAAGAGGCGGTCTAATCTTAATTATTAGCCTTCGCATTCGCTTCTGAACTCAACTATAAGTAATCAGTACGGTTAGGCTTTCCTACCGCCGGATCCTACCACCGTTTTCTTCTAAGATTTCGTCTTGCCTAATAACAACTAGGGTGTACTTGATTGGCTCTTTCTCGGCTTGACAAACCAATCTATCAGCCTTAATGCCCTTCCTTTCCGTAGTCCACTTCACTAATCAATGGAAGAGTCAGCAAGGCAAGCATAAACTTCTGCTTCCGCCTAAGCCGTGCTTGCTACTCTATGGTTTCTACTACCCCCACTAGAAGAGGAAGCAACCTTTGATCCAAAGAAATTGTACAGTTCAAGCAAGCTTTGATAATAAGAAATAGACTAGTGCTCGCTTTGATTTGATAGGAATTTCTCTGCACTTCGCCCTGCCTGGATTCTGCCCCTAACTTCACTCCGCCTTTTCTTCGGTGCGGTCTTCTTCCTTTACTTCTTCTTCTTCTGCCTGGTTTGGAACCCTATTCATAGAAGATATTCTCTTTATTCCTATTGCCTGAAGTGAGCTCCAAGAGGGATATGGATACTTGTTTTTGCTTGCAACAGCTTCTTCTCTGACTACCTCCTAGGATTGAGATAGATACGAGACTGGCCTTGAACTCCATCCTAACATGACAAGATATTCCATCCTCTTAGAACGTCGCCTTCTCATCGATCTTTTTCATTCCGCTTTCAACACTCGAACACTGCTAGCTCACCTGAAACTAAGAAAGAGTCGTTCTAATCGGCTGAGATCGAGCTAATCTCCTTGAATCGATTTCCAATCTCTCTTTCTTTCTGAACCCTCTTCGCTTAGCTACTCATTGAGGGTATTCCCACAGCAGCAATAGCGGTTGCCGCTCTATCTATTAGAAGTTCATTCAAGGGCGAAAGCTAAGGCTAAGTCAGGCTGTTGGGTGGCAGGGCAGTCTAAAATGCGACTTACTTTCTATCTGTAATATGTAATTGTTTAGAGGCGCGCTGACCAGTGTAGGATGATGAATAGGAATTGATGGATCTGACCTTCACTTTCCCACTTCAGCTTTCAAGCGGTCAGATTGAATGATGAATCCAACGGGACAGTTTCAGATTGAATCGAGAATGGCCGACAGACTTCGGCTATCATCCTTACTCAACTAGACGCTATTCGGATGGACTCAAGTAGGAAGGCTTCCGCGCTTGACTAAACCTATCTTCCTCTTTGCCCACGGCACAGATTGCTCTTCTAGCCTGAGTAATATAAACTTTGGGGAAGATTACTTTCTCCTTTCAATTGCTTATGAAATGGAATCTTTTCTTTCTTATGCTTATTCATCGAAGGTATCTCCTTCGGTTTTCATAGAACACTAAACCTTTCAAGCGGATGATGCCCTGCTGAGACTAAAATGCCATCAAACCCCTCTGTTCAATCCGTCTTCTCCACTCTATGTATCTGGGAGAAGAGGCGGTCTAATCTAATTATTAGCCTTCGCATTCGCTTCTGAACTCAACTATAAGTAATCAGTTACAGTTAGGCTTTCCTACCGCCGGATCCTACCACCGTTTCCTTCTAAGATTTCGGCTTGCCAATAACAACTAGGGTGTACTTGATTGGCTCTTTCTCGGCTTGACTAAACCAATCTATCAACCTTAATGCCCTTCCTTTCCATAGTCCACTTCACTAATCAATGGAAGAATCAGCAAGGCAAGCATAAACTTCTGCTTCCGCCTAAGCCGTGCTTGCTACTCTATGGTTTCTACTACCCCCACTAGAAGAGGAAGCAACCTTTGATCCAAAGAAATTGTACAGTTCAAGCAAGCGTTGATAATAAGAAATAGACTAGTGCTCGCTTTGATTTGATAGGAATTTCTCTCCACTTCGCCCTGCCTGAATTCTGCCCTAACTTCACTCCGCCTTTTTCTTCGTGCGGTCTTCTTCCTTTACTTCTTCTTCTTCTGCCTGATTTGGAACCCTATTCATAGAAGATATTCTCTTTATTCCTATTACCTGAAGTGAGCTACAAGACGGATACGGATACTTGTTTTTGCTTGCAACAGCTTTTCTCTGACTTCCTCCTAGGATTGAGATAGATACGAGACTGGCCTTGAACTCCATCCTAACATGACAAGGGATTCCATCCTCTTAGAACGTCGCCTTCTCATCGATCTTTTTCATTCCGCTTTCAACCCTCGAACACTGCTAGCTCACCAGAAACTAAGAAAGAGTCGTTCTAATCGGCTGAGATTGAGCCCATCTCCTTGAATCGTTTTCCAATCTCTCTTTCTTCTGAACCCTCTTCGCTTAGCTACTCATTGAGGGTATTCCCAAAACAGCAACAGCGGTTGCCGCTCTATCTATTAGAAGTTCATTCAAGGGTGAAGTTAAGGCTAAGTCAGGCTGTTGGGTGGCAGGCCGTCTAAAAGGAGACTTCCTTTCTATCTGTAATATGTAATTGTTCAGAGGCGCGCTGAGCAGTGTTGGATGATGAAAAGGAATTGATGGATCTGACCTTCACTTTCCCACTTCAGCTTTCAAGCGGTCAGATGAATGATGAATCCAACGGGACAGTTTCAGATTGAATCGAGAATGGCTGAGACACTTCGGCTATCATTACTAGAAGCTATTCGGATTGACTCAACTTGGAAGGCTTCGGCGCTTGACTAAACCTATCTTCCTCTTTGCCCACGGCACAGATTGCTCTTCTAGCCTGAGTAATATAAACTTGGGGAAGATTACTTTCTCCTTTCAATTGCTTATGAAATGGAATCTTTTCTTTCTTATGCTTATTCATCGAAGGTATCTCCTTCGGTTTCATAGAACACTAAACCTTTCAAGCGGATGATGCCCTGCTGAGACGAAATGCCATCAACCGCTCTGTTCAATCCGTCTTCCCCACTCTATGTAACTGGGAGAAGAGGCGGTCTAATCTTAATTATTAGCCTTCGCATTCGCTTATGAACTCAACTATAAGTAATCAGTACGGTTAGGCTTTCCTACCGCCGGATCCTACCACCGCTTTCTTCTACGATTTCGTCTTGCCTATAACAACCAGGGTGTACTTGATTGGCTCTTTCTCGACTGGACTAAACCAATCTATCAACCTTAATGCCCTGCCTTTCCGTAGTCCACTTCACTAATCAATGGAAGAGTCAGCAAGGCAAGCGTAACTTCTTCTTCCGCCTAAGCCGTGTTTGCTACTCTATGGTTTCTACTACCCCCACTAGAAGAGGAAGCAACCTTTGATCCAAAGAAAAAGTATAGTTCAAGCAAGCGTTGATAATAAGAAATAGACTAGTCCTTGCTTTGATTGATAGGAATTTCTCTGCACTTCGCCCTGCCTGGATTCTGCCCTAACTTCACTCCACCTTTTTCTTCGGTGCGGTCTTCTTCCTTTACTTCTTCTTCTTCTGCCTGGTTTGGAACCCTATTCATAGAAGATATTCTCTTTATTCGTATTGCCTGAAGTGAGCTAAAAGAGGGATACGGATACTTGTTTTTGCTTGCAACAGCTTCTTCTCTGACTACCTCCTAGGATTGAGATAGATACGAGACTGGCCTTGAACTCCATCCTAACATGACAAGGGATCCCATCCTCTTAGAACGTCGCCTTCTCATCGATCTTTTTCATTCCGCTTTCAACACTCGAACACTGCTAGCTCACCTGAAACTAAGAAAGAGTCGTTCTAATCGGCTGAGATCGAGCCCATCTCCTTGAATCGATTTCCAATCTCTCTTTCTTCTGAACCCTCTTCGCTTAGCTACTTATTGAGGGTATTCCCACAACAGCAACAGCAGTTGCCGCTCTATCTATTAGAAGTTCATTCAAGGGCGAAAGCTAAGGCAAAGTCAGGCTGTTGGGTGGCAGGCAGTCTAAAAGGCGACTTCCTTTCTATCTGTAATATGTAATTGTTCAGAGGCGCGCTGACCAGTGTAGGATGATGAATAGGAATTGATGGATCTGACCTTCACTTTCCCACTTCAGCTTTCAAGCGGTCAGATTGAATGATTAATCCGACGGGACAGTTTCAGATTGCATCGAGAATGGCTGATACACTTCGGCTATCATCCTTACTCAACTAGACGCTATTCGGATTGACTCAACTAGGAAGGCTTCGGCGCTTGACTAAACCTATCTTCCTCTTTGCCCACGGCACAAATTGCTCCTCTAGCCTGAGTAATATAAACTTAGGGGAAGATTACTTTCTCCTTTCAATTGCTTATGAAATGGAATCTTTTCTTTCTTATGCTTATTCATCGAAGGTATATCCTTTGGTTTTTTTTTTTTTTTTTTTTTTTTTTTTTTTTTTTTTTTTTGAAGGATAAGTTGATTCTTCTATTTCTCAAAAAATATGATACAGAAAGGAAGTCTCACAAGAGAGAAGCTTCCAAAGGGGCATACCCCTTATTTACATGAAAATGAAATTAATGAATAAACTAAAATAAATTTACTCAATATCTTCAATATTTTGTCTATACAAATATTCAAGAGTATGCTGGTCAAACTGAGGATGAGCTGTCTGCCTGCTGAGCACTTTACTGAATCTGACTGTTCTTGGATGGAGTAGCAAGCTTGAAAACGCACTTTCCAGTCAGAGTATTGAGGATTAAGAATAACTTGAGTAATTGCTGAATCAGCTTCAATAGTAATGTGCAGCACATAATCTGGGAGGAGTTCCATAATTTGGATGATAGACATAAATAATGGCAATTATTTGCAATATGACCTGCCAGTGGTTTATGAACATCACTCCATAGAACAACAATGACTTGGTTATTAGTGGAACAGATAGATACTCTCCATCCCGGATTCATCAATAAGCTTGGTGGGGTTCGGATTCCAGAACTACTTGGTGGGATATTCCAGTGGCTCTCAATATCCTGTGGAAGAGTTATGCCAAGGTAAACAATCCTACTGCACACAGTATGGATAATGTTCTGCACTACTGCTCCAGTAGTTTTTTCTATGCTCCTGAAGATGCGCCCATTTCTTTCAGCCCAAATGTGCCAAATAAACGCATTAAATAGCAGTTTCCCAAGAATTTGAATGCCCTTTTCTTGATTTGCTAAAGGAAGAATAATGGAATCCAGCAATTCAAAAGGATTTGTACAGTTTATTGGAGCCAAATTTACCTTAGCTAAGAGAGATGTCCACACCGCAAGAGAATAGGAGCAATGGATCATTAAGTGAGTAGAAGTTTCCCATGTGCAATTGCAAAGCACGCAGCAAGAATCACAATCAACATTGCGCTGAAGGAGAAAGTCTTTTGTTTTGAGTCTTCCTCGGAGAAACATCCAAGCACAGATAGAATGCTTTTTTTAATACATCCAGCAAACCAGATCATAGAAGGCCAGTGGAGTGCTTGATCCCAATTCCTGCACACTAGTTTGTAAGCAGATTTTAATGTGAAACGGCCATGATCTTCTGGGGTCCAAACAACTTCATCATTGAAATTCGGCCAAGGCTCAATCTCATTTGGAATAGATTGAAAAATATCCATCAATGCATTTGAAGTGGGAGTGGGAAACTGCCAACTATTATGCTGAATAAATTGATTGACGTGAATATCATACCCCATGCCTAAATCATAAACTGCACGATCTCCATAGCAATCTTTCAGCCGCCCCCCATTAAGCCAAGGATCAGTCCAGAACTTTACTCGATGCCCATTACCAATAAGGAATTTGATATGAGGCAAAGCAAGAGATCTAAGGGAGAGAATGCCCTTCCATCCCCAAGAGGCAGTTTTTGGAGTTTGCACATCCCAAAAAGACACTCCACGCAAGTATCTAACCTGAATCCAGAGATTCCAGCAAGTCTCTTTGTTAGCAACAATATTCCAAACTTGCCTTAAAAGGGCCGCCTTTGCTGTCCCATAGATTGATTTAATACCCAAACCACCCATAGCTATTGGCTGGCATATGGAGTCCCAAGCAATAGGATGGATGTAATTGGAAGTCCAACAATTCCAAAAGAAATCTCTGATTTGACGATCAATAGCATGCAAAGTTGCTTGAGGAAGCAAAAACACAGTGGCCCAGAATAGATGAAAGGAAGAAAGAGTAGAATTAATCAACTCCACTCTACCCGCATAAGATAAGCTTTTTGCTTTCCACCCAGACAATTTCTGCTGAATTTTTCCTAGAAGAGCTTGACAATCATTGAAATTCAGCCTTTTTGAAGCTAAGGGAATACCAAGATATCTGATTGGAAGATTTGCCTTTTGGATTTGAAGAAGTGAAGTAATAGCAAGCTGATCATCATCCCCACAATTGGCAAAGAAGATAGCACTCTTTGTCCAGTTCACCCCCAGACCTGTGAAAGCCTTGAAATAATCAAGAAAGTGCTTAAGATTTGCTGCTGCTACTGTTGAAGCCTTGCTAAAAACAATCAAGTCATCAGCAAACATAAGATGTGATATGGTGGTATCTCTTTTCCCAAAAGGAGAGGGGATCAGGCCAGAAGAAGCATACCGAGACATCAGAAGTGAAAAGAATTCCATAACTATAACAAAAAGAAACGGGGATAGAGGGCAGCCCTGCCTCAGACCTCTGGTGCTCTTGAAGAATCCCTCAGCACTCCCATTTACCAAAACTGAAAATTGAGCCCCTGTAACACATTCCATGATCAACCTGATAAAATGAGCTGGAAATTTTAAGCAGAGTAGAGCGGCCTCAATAAACTCCCATCTGACACTATCATAGGCCTTTGCAATGTCAAGCTTTATACACATTTTTGGACCACCCTGATTTAAATGAAAGTTATGGAGGAGGTCTTGAGCCAAAAGGATATTATCTGAGATGCTTCTCCCTGGCACAAAAGCAGATTGCATTGGCCCCACTATTTTAGCAATAATGGGTTTCAGTCTATGAACCAATATTCGACTGATAATTTTATACAATTCATTTGTTAGAGCAATAGGCCTAAATTTGTCTGTGGAGCAAGCATTCTCACTTTTAGGCACCAACACAATAAAAGTGCTTTTCAGCTGTTTGATCATAGACCCAGACTGAAAAAAAGACATAATACCATCACACACATCTTGCCCTATAATTGGCCAGCAAATCTTGAAGAAATGTGCATTAAACCCATCAGGACCAGGAGCTTTGTTTGGATTTGCATTCTTAACAGCTTTTGCAATTTCAGAAACAGTGACTGGTTTAAGCAACATGTTTTCATCTTCCTCAGTAACATAACCATGTAGACCAACCTGGCTTAGATCAGGGAATTGCCTATCCAGCTGTGGAGCCAAAATGTTTTGGAAATGGGAAACAAAAGCTGCAGCAATACCTGTGGGTTCAGTATATATGTTACCTTCCAAATCAGAAATCTGAGATATATAAGACTGACTCTGTCTTTGGCGCATAAGGCGATAAAAGTACTTGGTATTACTATCCCCCAAGTTAACAGCCAAATCACGAGAACGCTGCTTGTACATACTTTCTTCAGCTTTTAGAAGATGATCCAAATGATATCTAGCTGCCCGCTCTTGTTCCTGAAGATGCCCATTATCTGGGTGTACCCTCACCTCTTCCTGAAGAAGATCCAGAGTAGCATGTGCTTCTGTCAGCTGGGATGGGATTGATGAATGAGTTCTGTTCCACTCAATAAGATGTTGTTTAACAAACCCAAGTTTCTTTATCACTCTGTAAAGTGGTGTCCCATAAATGTCAGTATCCCAAGCATCATTCACAGTTTGAAAGAACCCAGGCATTCTCGCCCAATAATTAAAATATCTGAAAGGGGCTTTCACATGGTGCTTCTCAGTTAAAGTGAGAAAGAGAGGAGCATGATCTGAAATGCTCGGAAGAAGAACATCCCCTTTGAGAGGGCTACTCTGAAGGAATTCTGAATTAATCAAAACTCTATCAAGTTTACTTTCAATTCTAGAGGTACCAGTGCTAGAATTTGACCAAGTAAAGGGATAGCCTGTTAAATGTAAGTCCATCAACCCTGCTTCTTGAATACAGTCATTGAAATCAATAAGTCCATTAGCTCTGGGAATGGCTCCCCCTGATTTTTCATGATGCCACCGAATAGTGTTAAAATCGCCTGCCACAAGCCATGGACTAGAAATATTCTTGGACTGCTGAATAAGAGTATGCCACAGTTCCTTTCTTTGAATGTAACTGTTAAATCCGTAGCAAGCAGAGAGAAAGAACCCCACACCTCCATATTTAACTTCACAATACACACATTGGGCAGTCCTAGATAAGATAGTAATGTGAAGCATCCTAGGATTCCAAATCACCCAAATCCGGGCAGAAAGACCTTCATTCATATTTGAACATTCCAGCCAGCCATTTGGCACAATGGAATTTGCAACATAATGGTAGGAAGTTTGTTTGACTCTGGTCTCCAGTAAAATAATGAGATCAAGTTTCAGCTTCTTGATTTTGCTCCTTATTTCCGAGTGCATTGAAGGCCTATTGAGCCCTCTCACATTCCATATAAGAATTGTCATGAGGAACTATTTTTATTGGTGGGCCTTTCTTTAATGAGAATCCCAGAAGACCCTATCCGTTGCTTTGCACTTGTATTAGGTCTGGCAACTGCACTTTTATCTACTTTGGTTTTCATAGAATACTAAACCTTTCAAGCGGATGATGCCCTGCTGAGACGAAATGCCATCAAACCCTTCTGTTCAATCCGCCTTCCCCACTCTATGTATCTGGGAGAAGAGGCAGTCTAATCTTAATTATTAGCCTTCGCATTCGCTTCTGAACTCAACTATAAGTAATAAGTACGGCTAGGCTTTCCTACCGCCGGATCCTACCACCGCTTTCTTCTAAGATTTCATCTTGCATATAACAACCAGGGTGCACTTGATTGGCTCTTTCTCGGCTGGACTAAACCAATCTATCATCCTTAATGCCCTGCCTTTCCGTAGTCCACTTCACTAATCAATGGAAGAGTCAGCAAGGCAAGCGTAAACTTCTTCTTCCGCCTAAGCCATGCTTGCTACTCTATGGTTTCTACTACCCCCAATAGAAGAGGAAACAACCTTTGATCCTAAGAAATAGTACAGTTCAAGCAAGCGTTGATAATAAGAAATAGACTAGTGCTCGCTTTGATTTGATAGGAATTTCTCTCCACTTTGCCGTGCCTGGATTTGCCCTAACTTCACTCCGCCTTTTTCTTCGGTGCGGTCTTCTTCCTTTACTTCTTCTTCTTCTGCCTAGTTTGGAACCCTATTCATAGAAGATATTCTCTTTATTCCTATTGCCTGAAGTGAGCTACAAGACGGATACGGATACTTGTTTTTGCTTGCAACAGCTTCTTCTCTGACTACCTCCTAGGATTGAGATAGATACGAGACTGGCCTTGAACTCCATCCTAACATGACAAGGGATCCCATCCTCTTACAACGTCGCCTTCTCATCGATCTTTTTCATTCCGCTTTCAACACTCGAACACTTCTTGCTCACCTGAAACTAAGAATGAGTCGTTCTAATCGGCTGAGATCGAGCCCATCTCCTTGAATCAATTTCCAATCTCTCTTTCTTCTGAACCCTCTGCTCTTAGCTACTTATAGAGGGTATTCCCACAACAGCAACAGCGGTTGCCGCTCTATTTATTAGAAGTTCATTCAAGGGCGAAAGCTAAGGCTAAGTCAGGCTGTTGGGTGGCAGGCAGTCTAAAAGGCGACTTCCTTTCTATCTGTAATATGTAATTGTTCAGAGGCGTGCTGACCAGTGTAGGATGAAAAGGAATTGATGGATCTGACCTTCACTTTCCCACTTCAGCTTTCAAGCGGTCAGATTGAATGATGAATCCAACGGGACAGTTTCAGATTGAATCGAGATTGGCTGACACACTTCGACTATCACCCTTACTCAACTAGAAGCTATTCGGATTGACTCAACTAGGAAGGCTTCGGCGCTTGACTAAACCTATCTTCCTCTTTGTCCACGGCACAGATTGCTCTTCTAGCCTGAGTAATATAAACTTTGGGGAAGATTACTTTCTCCTTTCAATTGCTTATGAAATGGAATCTTTTCCTTCTTATGCTTACTCATCGAAGGTATCTCCTTCGGTTTCATAGAACACTAAACATTTCAAGCGGATGATGCCCTGCTTATACGAAATGCCATCAAACCCTTCTGTTCAATCCGTCTTCCCCACTCTATGTATCTGGGAGAAGAGGCGGTCAGCCTTCGCATTCGCTTCTGAACTCAACTATAAGTAATCAGTACGGTTAGGCTTTCCTACCGCCGGATCCTACCACCGCTTTCTTCTAAAATTTCATCTTGCCTATAACAACCAGGGTGTACTTGATTGGCTCTTTCTCGGCTTGACTAAACCAATCTATCAACCTTAATGCCCTGCCTTTCCGTAGTCCACTGCACTAATCCATGGAAGAGTCAGCAAGGCAAGCATAAACTTTTGCCGCCGCCTAAGCCGTCCTTGCTACTCTATGGTTTCTACCCACACTAGAAGAGGAAGCAACCTTTGATCCTAAGAAGTAGTACAGTTCAAGCAAGCGTTGATAATAAGAAATAGACTAGTGCTCGCTTTGATTTCATAGGAATTTCCCTGCACTTCGCCCTGCCTGGATTCTGCCCTAACTTCACTCCGCCTTTTTCTTCGGTGCGGTCTTCTTCCTTTACTTCCTCTTCTTCTGCCTGGTTTGGACCCTATTCATAGAAGATATTCTCTTTATTCCTATTGCCTAAAGTGAGCTACAAGACGGATACGGATGCTTGTTTTTGCTTGCAACAGCTTCTTCTCTGACTACCTCCTAGGATTGAGATAGATACGAGACTGGCCTTGAACTCCATCCTAACATGACAAGGGATACCATCCTCTTGCAACGTCGCCTTCTCATCGATCTTTTTCATTCCGCTTTCAACACTCGAACACTTCTTGCTCACCTGAAACTAAGAATGAGTCGTTCTAATCGGCTGAGATCGAGCCCATCTCCTTGAATCAATTTCCAATCTCTCTTTCTTCTGAATCCTCTTCGCTTAGCTACTTATTGAGGGTATTCCCACAACAGCAACAGCGGTTGCCGCTCTATTTATTAGAAGTTCATTCAAGGGCGGCAGGCAGTCTAAAAGGCGACTTCCTTTCTATCTGTAATATGTAATTGTTCAGAGGCGCGCTGACCAGTGTAGGATGAAAAGGAATTGATGGATCAGACCTTCACTTTCCCACTTCAGCTTTCAAGCGGTCAGATTGAATGATGAATCCAACGGGACAGTTTCAGATTGAATCGAGAATGGCTGACACACTTCGGCTATCATCCTTACTCAACTAGAAGCTATTCGGATTGACTCAACTAGGAAGGCTTCGGCGCTTGACTAAACCTATCTTCCTCTTTGCCCACGGCACAGATTGCTCTTCTAGCCTGAGTAATATAAACTTTGGGGAAGATTATTTTCTCCTTTCAATTGCTTATGAAATGGAATCTTTTCTTTCTTATGCTTATTCATCGAAGGTATCTCCTTCGGTTTTCATAGAACACTAAACCTTTCAAGCGGATGATGCCCTGATGAGACGAAATGCCATCCTTCTGTTCAATCCGTCTTCCCCACTCTATGTATCTGGGAGGAGAGGCAGTCTAATCTTAATTATTAGCCTTCGCATTCGCTTTTGAACTCAACTATAAGTAATCAGTACGGTTAGGCTTTCCTACCGCCGGATCCTACCACCGCTTTCTTCTAAGATTTCATCTTGCCTATAACAACCAGGGTGTACTTGATTGGCTCTTTCTCGGCTTGACTAAACCAATCTATCATCCTTAATGCCCTGCCTTTCCGTAGTCCACTTCACTAATCAATGGAAGAGTCAGCAAGGCAAGCATAAACTTCTTCTTCCGCCTAAGCCGTGTTTCCTACTCTATGGTTTCTACTACCCCACTAGAAGAGGAAGCAACCTTTGATCCTAAGAAATAGTACAGTTCAAGCAAGCGTTGATAACAAGAAATAGACTAATGCTCGCTTTGATTTGATAGGAATTTCTCTCCACTTTGCCGTGCCTGGATTTGCCCTAACTTCACTCCGCCTTTTTCTTCGGTGCGGTCTTCTTCCTTTACTTCTTCATCTTCTGCCTCGTTTGGAACCCTATTCATATAAGATATTCTCTTTATTCCTATTGCCTGAATTAAGCTACAAGATGGATACAGATACTTGTTTTTGCTCGCAACAGCTTCTTCTCTGACTACCTCCTAGGATTGAGATAGATACGAGACTGGCCTTGAACTCCATCCTAACATGACAAGGGATACCATCCTCTTACAACGTCGCCTTCTCATCGATCTTTTTCATTCCGCTTTCAACACTCGAACACTTCTTGCTCACCTGAAACTAAGAATGAGTCGTTCTAATCGGCTGAGATCGAGCCCATCTCCTTGAATCAATTTCCAATCTCTCTTTCTTTTGAACCCTCTGCTCTTAGCTACTTATTGAGGGTATTCCCACAACAGCAACAGCGGTTGCCGCTCTATTTATTAGAAGTTCATTCAAGGGCGAAAGCTAAGGCTAAGTCAGGCTGTTGGGGTGGCAGGCAGTCTAAAAGGCGACTTCCTTTCTATCTGTAATATGTAATTGTTCAGAGGCGTGCTGACCAGTGTAGGATGAAAAGGAATTGATGGATCTGACCTTCACTTTCCCACTTCAGCTTTCAAGCGGTTAGATTGAATGATGAATCCAACGGGACAGTTTCAGATTGAATCGAGAATAGCTGACACACTTCGGGTATCACCCTTTCTCAACTAGAAGCTATTCGGATTGACTCAACTAGGAAGGCTTCGGCACTTGACTAAACCTATCTTCCTCTTTGCCCACGGCACAGATTGCTCTTCTAGCCTGAGTAATATAAACTTTGGATAAGATTACTTTCTCCTTTCAATTGTTTATGAAATGGAATCTTTTCTTTCGTATGCTTAGTCATCGAAGGTATCTCCTTCGGTTTCATTGAACACTAAACATTTCGAGCGGATGATGCCCTGCTTGGACGAAATGCCATTAAAGCCTTCTGTTCAATCCGTCTTCTCCACTCTATGTATCTGGGAGAAGAGGCGGTCTAATCTTAATTATTAGCCTTCGCATTCGCTTCTGAACTCAACTATAAGTAATCAGTACGGTTAGGATTTCCTACTGCCGGATCCTACCACCGCTTTCTTCTAAGATTTCATCTTGCCTATAACAACCAGGGTGTACTTGATTTGCTCTTTCTCGGCTTGACTAAACCAATCTATCAACCTTTATGCCCTGCCTTTCCGTAGTCCACTTCACTAATCCATGGAAGAGTCTGCAAGGCAAGCATAAACTTCTGCCTCCGCCTAAGCCGTCCTTGCTACTTTGTGGTTTCTACCCCCACTAGAAGCAACCTTGATCCTAAGAAATAGTACAGTTCAAGCAAGCGTTGATAATAAGAAATAGACTAGTGCTCGCTTTGATTCGATAGGAATTCCTCTGCACTTCGCCCTGCCTGGATTCTGCCCTTATTTCACTCCACCTTTTTCTTCGTTGCGGTCTTCTTCCTTTACTTCTTCTTCTTCTGCCTGGTTTGGAACCCCATTCATAGAAGATATTCTCTTTATTCCTATTGCCTGAAGTGAGCTACAAGACGGATACGGATACTTGTTTTTGCTTGCAACAGCTTCTTCTCTGACTACCTCCTAGGATTGAGATAGATACGAGACTGGCCTTGAACTCCATCCTAACATGACAAGGGATTCCATCCTCTTAGAACGTCGCCTTCTCATCGATCTTTTTCATTCGCTTTCACCACTCGAACACTGCTAGCTCACCTGAAACTAAGAAAGTGTCGTTCTAATCGGCTGAGATCGATTTCCAATCTCTCTTTCTTCTGAACCCTCTTCGCTTAGCTACTGATTGAGGGTATTCCCACAAACAGCAACAGCGGTTGCCGCTCTATCTATTAGAAGTTCATTCAAGGGCGAAAGCTAAGGCTAAGTCAGGCTGTTGGGCGGCAGGCAGTCTAAAAGGCGACTTCCTTTCTATCTGTAATATGTAATTGTTCAGAGGCGCGCTGACCAGTGTAGGATGATGAATAGGAATTGATGGATCAGACCTTCACTTTCCCACTTCAGTTTTCAAGCGGTCAGATTGAATGATGAATCCAACGGGACAGTTTCAGATTGAATCGAGAATGGCAGAGACACTTCGGCTATCATCCTTACTCAACTAGAAGCTATTCGGATTGACTCAACTAGGAAGGCTCAGCGCTTGACTAAACCTATCTTCCTCTTTGCCCACGACACAGATTGCTCTTCTAGCCTGAGTAATATAAACTTTGGGAAGATTACTTTCTCCTTTCAATTGCTTATGAAATGAATCTTTTCTTTCTTATGCTTATTCATCGAAGGTATGTCCTTCGGTTTTCATAGAACACTAAACCTTTCAAGCGAATGATGCCCTGCTGAGACGAAATGCCATCAGACCCTTCTGTTCAATCCGTCTTCCCCACTCTATGTATCTGGGAGAAGAGGCGGTCTAATCTTAATTATTAGCCTTCGCATTCGCTTCTGAACTCAACTATAAGTAATCAGTACGGTTAGGCTTTCCTACGCCGGATCCTACCACCGTTTCTTCTATGATTTCATCTTGCCTATAACAACCAGGGTGTACTTGATTGGCTCTTTCTCGCTTGACTAAACCACTCTATCAACCTTAATGCCCTGCCTTTCCGTAGTCCACTTCACTAATCAATGGAAGATTCAGCAAGGCAAGCATAAACTTCTGCTTCCGCTAAGCCGTGCTTGCTACTCTATCGTTTCTACTACACCCACTAGAAGAGGAAGCAACCTTTGATCCTAAGAAATAGTACAGTTCAAGCAAGCGTTGATAATAAGAAATAGACTAGTGCTCGCTTTGATTTGATAGGAATTTCTCTGCACTTCGCCCTGCCTGGATTCTGCCCTAACTTCACTCCGCCTTTTTCTTCGGTGCGGTCTTCTTCCTTTACTTCTTCTTCTTCTGCCTGGTTTGGAACCCTATTCATAGAAGATATTCTCTTTGTTCCTATTGCCTGAGGTGAGCTCCAAGACGGATACGGATACTTGTTTTTGATTGCAACAGCTTCTTCTCTGACTACCTCCTAGGATTGAGATAGATACGAGACTGGCCTTGAACTCCATCCTAACATGACAAGGGATTCCATCCTCTTAGAACGTCGCCTTCTCATCGATCTTTCTCATTTCGCTTTCAACACTCGAACACTGCTAGCTCACCTGAAACTAAGAAAGAGTCGTTCTAATCGGCTGAGATCGAGCCCATCTCCTTGAATCGATTTCCAATCTCTCTTTCTTCTGAACCCTCTTCGCTTAGCTACTCATTGAGGGTATTCCCAAAACAGCAATAGCGGTTGCCGCTCTATCTATTAGAAGTTCATTCAAGGGCGAAAGCTAAGGCTAAGTCAGGCTGTTGGGGTGACAGGCAGTCTAAAAGGCGACTTCCTTTCTATCTGTAATATGTAGTTGTTCAGAGGCGCGCTGACCAGTGTTAGGATGATGAATAGGAATTGATGGATCTGACCTTCACTTTCCCACTTCAGCTTTCAAGCGGTCAGATTGAATGATGAATCCAACGGGACAGTTTCAGATTGAATCGAGAATGGCTGACACACTTCGGCTATCATCCTTACTCAACTAGAAGCTATTCGGATTGACTCAACTAGGAAGGCTTCGGCGCTTGACTAAACCTATCTTCCTCTTTGCCCATGGCACAGATTGCTCTTCTAGCCTGAGTAATATAAACTTTGGAGAAGATTACTTTCTCCTTTCAATTGCTTATGGAATGGAATCTTTTCTTTCTTATGCTTATTCATCGAAGGTTATCTCCTTCGGTTTTCATAGAACACTAATCCTTTCAAGCGGATGATGCCCTGCTGAGACGAAATGCCATCAAACCCTTCTGTTCAATCCGTCATCCCCACTCTATGTATCTGGGAGAAGAGGGCGGTCTAATCTTAATTATTAGCCTTCGCATTCGCTTCTGAACTCAACTATAAGTAATCAGTACGGTTAGGCTTTCCTACCGCCGGTTCCTACCACCGTTTTCTTCTATGATTTCATCTTGCCTATAACAACCAGGGTGTACTTGATTGGCTCTTTCTCGGCTTGACTAAACCACTCTATCAACCTTAATGCCCTGCCTTTCCGTAGTCCACTTCACTAATCAATGGAAGAGTCAGCAAGGCTAGCATAAACTTCTGCTTCCGCCTAAGCCGTGCTTGCTACTCTATTTCTTCTACCCCCACTAGAAGAGGAAGCAACCTTTGATCCTAAGAAATAGTATAGTTCAAGCAAGCGTTGATAATAAGAAATGGACTAGTGCTCCCTTTGATTTGATAGGAATTTCTCTGCACTTCGCCCTGCCTGGATTCTTCCCTAACTTCACTCCGCCTTTTTCTTCGGTGCGGTCTTCTTTCCTTTACTTCTTCTTCTTCTGCCTGGGTTTGGAACCCTATTCATAGAAGATATTCTCTTTATTCCTATTGCCTGAAGTGAGCTACAAGATGGATACGTATACTTGTTTTGCTTGCAACAGGCTTCTTCTTGACCACCTCCTAGGATTGAGATAGATACGAGACTGGCCTTGAACTCCATCCTAACATGACAGGTATTCCATCCTCTTAGAACGTCGCCTTCTCATCGATCTATTTCATTCCGCTTTCAACACTCGAACACTGCTAGCTCACCTGAAACTAAGAAAGAGTCGTTCTAATCAGCTGAGATCGAGCCAATCTCCTTGAATCGATTTCCAATCTCTCTTCTTCTGAACCCTCTTCGCTTAGCTACTCATTGAGGGTATTCCCAAAACAGCACAAGCGGTTGCCGCTCTATCTATTAGAAGTTCATTCAAGGGCGAAAGCTAAGGCTAAGTCAGGCTGTTGGGGTGGCAGGCAGTCTAAAAGGCGACTTCCTTTCTATCTGTAATATGTAATTGTTCAGAGGCAGCGCTGACCAGTGTAGGATGATGAATAGGAATTGATGGATCTGACCTTCACTTTCCCACTTCAGCTTTCAAGCGGTCAGATTGAATGATGAATCCAACGGGACAGTTTCAGATTGAATCGAGAATGGCTGACACACTTCGGCTATCATCCCTACTCAACTAGAAGCTATTCGGATTGACATAACTAGGAAAGCTTCAGCGCTTGACTAAACCTATCTTCCTCTTTGCCCATGGCACAGATTGCTCTTCTAGCCTGAGTAATAGAAACTTTGGGAGATTACTTTCTCCTTTCAATTGCTTATGAAATGGAATCTTTTCTTTCTTATGCTTATTCATCGAAGGTATCTCCTTCGGTTTTCATAGAACACTAAACCTTTCAAGCGGATGATGCCCTGCTGAGACGAAATGCCATCAAACCCTTCTGTTCAATCCGTCTTCCCCACTCTATGTATCTGGGAGAAGAGGCGTTCTAATCTTAATTATTAGCCTTCGCATTCGCTTCGGAACCCAACTATAAGTAATCAGTACGGTTAGGCTTTCCTTCCGCCGGATCCTACCACCGCTTTCTTCTAGATTCATCTTGCCTATAACAACCAGGGTGTACTTGATTGGCTCTTTCTCGGCTTGACTAAAACCACTCTATCACCTTAATGCCCGGCCTTTCCGTAGTCCACTTCACTAATCAATGGAAGAGTCAGCAAGGCAAGCATAAACTTCTTCTTCCGCCTAAGCCGTGCTTGCTACTCTATGGTTTCTACTACCCCCACTAGAAGAGGAAGCAACCTTTGATCCTAAGAAATAGTACAGTTCAAGCAAGCGTTGATAATAAGAAATGACTAGTGCTCGCTTTGATTTGATAGGAATTTCTCTACACTTCGGCCCTTCCTGCATTCTGCCCTAACTTCACTCCGCCTTTTTCTTCGGTGCGGTCTTCTTCCTTTACTTCTTCTTCTTCTGCCTGGTTTGGAACCCTATTCATAGAAGATATTCTCTTTATTCCTATTGCCTGAAGTGAGCTCCAAGACGGATACGTATACTTGTTTTGATTGCAACAGCTTCTTCTCTGACTACCTCCTAGGATTGAGATAGATACAAGACTGGCCTTGAACTCCATCCTAACATGACAAGGTATTCCATCCTACTTAGAACGTCGCCTTCTCATCGATCTTTCTCATTTCGCTTTCAACACTCGAACACTGCTAGCTCACCTGAAACTAAGAAAGAGTCGTTCTAATCGGCTGAGATCGAGCCAATCTCCTTGAATCGATTTCAATCTCTCTTTCTTTTGAACCCTCTTCGCTTAGCTACTCATTGAGGGTATTCCCACAACAACAATAGCGGTTGCCGCTCTATCTATTAGAAGTTCATTCAAGGGCGAAAGCTAAGGCTAAGTCAGGCTGTTGGGTGGCAGGCAGTCCAAAAGGCGATTACTTTCTATCTGTAATATGTAATTGTTCAGAGGCGCGCTGACCAGTGTAGGATGATGAATAGGAATTGATGGATCTGACCTTCACTTTCCCACTTCAGCTTTCAAGCGGTTCAGATTGAATGATGAAATCAACGGGACAGTTTCAGATTGAATGAGAATGGCTGACACACTTCGGCTATATCATTACTAGACAGCTATTCGGATTGACTCAACTAGAAGGCTTCGGCGCTTGACTAAACCTATCTTCCTCTTTGCCCACGGCACAGAGTGCTCTTCTAGCCTGAGTAATATAAACTTTGGAGAAGATTTACTTTCTCCTTCAATTGCTTATGAAATGGAATCTTTTTCATTCTTACGCTTATTCATCGAAGGTATTCTCCATCGGTTTTCATTAGAACACTAAACCTTTCAAGCGGATGATGCCCTGTCCTGAGACGAAATGCCATCAAACCCTTCTGTTCAATCCGTCTTCCCCACTCTATGTATCTGGGAGAAGAGGCGGTCTAATCTTAATTATTAGCCTTCGCATTCGCTCCTGAACTCAACTATAAGTAATCAGTACGGTTAGGCTTTCCTACCGCCGGATCCTACCACCGCTTTCTTTCAAGATTTCATCTTGCTTATAACAACCAGGGTGTACTTGATTGGCACTTTCTCGGCTTGACTAAACCACTCTATCAACCTTAATGCCCTGCCTTTCCGTAGTCCACTTAACTAATCAATGGAAGAGTCCGCAAGGCAAGCATAAACTTCTGCTTCCGCCTAAGCCGTGCTTGCTACTCTATGGTTTCTACTACCCCCACTAGAAGAGGAAGCAACCTTTGATCCTTAGAAATAGTACGGTTCAAGGCAAGCGTTGATAATTAGAAATAGACTAGTGCCGCTTTGATTTGATAGGAATTTCTCTCCACTTCGCCCCTGCCTGGATTCTGCCCTAACTTCACTCCGCCTTTTTCTTCGGTGCGGTTCTTCTTCCTTTACTTCTTCTTCTTCTGCCTGGTTTACAGCTTCTTCTCTGACTTCCTCCTAGGATTGAGATAGATACGAGACTGGCCTTGAACTCCACCCTAACATGACAAGGGATTCCATCCTCTTAGAATGTCGCCTTCTCATCGATCTTTTTCATTCCGCTTTCAACACTCGAACACTGCTAGCTCACCTGAAACTAAGAAAGAGTCGTTCTAATCGGCTCAGATCGAGCCCATCTCCTTGAATCGATTTCCATTCTCTCTTTATTCTGAACCCTCTTCGCTTAGCTACTCATTGAGGGTATTCCCACAACAGCAACAGCGGTTGCCGCTCTATCTATTAGAAGTTCATTCAAGGGCGAAAGCTAAGGCTAAGTCAGGCTGTTGGGTGGCAGGCAGTCTAAAAGGCGACTTCCTTTCTATCTGTAATATGTAATTATTCAGAGGCGCGCTGACCAGTGTAGGATGATGAATAGGAATTGATGGATCTGACCTTCACTTTCCCACTTCAGCTTTCAAGCGGTCAGATTGAATGATGAATCCAACGGGACAGTTTCAGATTGAATTGACAATGGCTGACACACTTCGGCTATCATTACTAGAAGCTATTCGGATTGACTTAACTAGGAAGGCTTCGGCGCTTGACTAAACCTATCTTCCTCTTTGCCCACGGCACAGATTGCTCTTCTAGCCTGAGTAATATAAACTTTGGGAAGATTACTTTCTCCTTTCAATTGCTTATGAAATGGAATCTTTTCTTTCTTATGCTTATTCATCGAGGGTATCTCCTTCGGTTTTCAAAGAACACCAAACCTTTCAAGCGGATGATGCCCTGCTGAGACGAAATGCCATCAAAACCTTCTGTTCAATCCGTCTTCCCCACTCTATGTATCTGGGAGAAGAGGCGGTCTAATCTTAATTGTTAGGCTTCGCATTCGCTTCTGAACTCAACTATAAGTAATCAGTACGGATAGGCATTCCTACCGCCGGATCCTACCACCGCTTTCTTCTATGATTTCATCTTGCCTATAACAACCAGGGTGTACTTGATTGGCTCTTTCTCGGCTTGACTAAACCACTCTATCAACCTTATTGCCCTGCCTTTCCGTAGTCCACTTCACTAATCAATGGAAGAGTCAGCAAGGCAAGCATTAACTTCTTCTTCCGCCTAAGTCGTGCTTGCTACTCTATGGTTTCTACTACCCTCACTAGAAGAGGAAGCAACCTTTGATCCTTAGAAATAGTACAGTTCAAGCAAGCGTTGATAATAAGAAATACACTAGTGCTCGCTTTGATTTGATAGGAATTTCTCTCCACTTCGCCCTGCCTGGATTCTGCCCTAACTTCACTCCGCCTTTTTCTTCGGTGCGGTCTTCTTCCTTTACTTCTTCTTCTTCTGCCTGGTTTGGAACCCTATTCATAGAAGATATTCTCTTTATTCCTATTGCCTGAAGTGAGCTACAAGACGGATACGGATACTTGTTTTTGCTTGCAACAGCTTCTTCTCTGACTTCCTCCTAGGATTGAGATAGATACGAGACTGGCCTTGAACTCCATCCTAACATGACAAGGGATTCCATCCTCTTAGAACGACGCCTTCTCATCGATCTTTTTCATTCCGATTTCAACACTCGAATACTGCTAGCTCACCTGAAACTAAGAAAGAGTCGTTCTAATCGGCTGAGATCGAGCCCATCTCCTTGAATCGATTTCCAATCTCTCTTTCTTCTGAACCCTCTTCGCTTAGCTACTCATTGAGGGAATTCCCACGACCGCAACAGCGGTTGCCGCTCTATCTATTAGAAGTTCATTCAAGGGCGAAAGCTAAGGCTAAGTCAGGCTGTTGGGTGGCAGGCAGTCTAAAAGGCGACTTCCTTTCTATCTGAAATATGTAATTGTTCAGAGGCGCGCTGACCAGTGTAGGATGATGAAAAGGAATTGATGGATCTGACCTTCACTTTCCCACTTCAGCTTTCAAGCGGTCAGATTGAATGATGAATCCAACGAGACAGTTTCAGATTGGATCGAGAATGGCTGACACACTTCGGCTATCATCCTTACTCAACTAGAAGCTATTCGGAGTGACTCAACTAGGAAGGCTTCGGCGCTTGACTAAACCTATCTTCCTCTTTGCCCACGGCACAGATTGCTCTTCTAGCCTGAGTAATATAAACTTTGGGGAAGACAGAGTGTAACCTCACAGCAAGCTGATGCCTGATATCACATCAGGATTTGCATCTATCTTTCTCATGGATAATGTATTATTTGTTTTGATTGCTATGGGGTATGCCCCATTGGGAGTTTCTATTAACCAAGTTGGTTTTTAGATTTCCTCTTTTGTATTTTATTTATTTGAGAAAATGAAGAATTCACTTACTCTTCAAAAAAAAAAAAAACTTTCTCCTTTCAATTGCTTATGAAATGGAATCTTTTCTTTCTTATGCTTATTCATCGAAGGTATCTCCTTCGGTTTTCATAGAACACTAAACCTTTCAAGCGGATGATGCCCTGCTGAGACGAAATGCCATCAAACACTTCTGTTCAATCCGTCTTCCCCACTCTATGTATCTGGGAGAAGAGGCGGTCTAATCTTAATTATTAGCCTTCGCATTCGCTTCTGAACTCAACTATAAGTAATCAGTACGGTTAGGCTTTCCTACCGCCGGATCCTACCACCGCTTTCTTCTATGATTTCATCTTGCCTATAACAACCAGGGTGTACTTGATTGGCTCTTTCTCGGCTTGACTAAACCACTCTATCGACCTTAATGCCCTGCCTTTCCGTAGTCCACTTCACTAATCAATGGAAGAGTCAGCAAGGCAAGCATAAACTTCTTCTTCCGCCTAAGCCGTGCTTGCTACTCTATGGTTTCTACTACCCCCACTAGAAGAGGAAGCAACCTTTGATCCTAAGAAATAGTACAGTTGAAGCAAGCGTTGATAATAAGAAATAGACTAGTGCTCGCTTTGATTTGATAGGAATTTCTCTACACTTCGACCTTCCTGGATTCTGCCCTAACTTCACTCCGCCTTTTTCTTCGGTGCGGTCTTCTTCCTTTACTTCTTCTTCTTCTGCCTGGTTTGGAACCCTATTCATAGAAGATATTCTCTTTATTCCTATTGCCTGAAGTGAGCTACAAGACGGATACGGATACTTGTTTTTTCTTGCAACAGCTTCTTCTCTGACTTCCTCCCAGGATTGAGATAGAAACGAGACTGGCCTTGAACTCCATCCCAACATGACAAGGGATTCCATCCTCTTAGAAGGTCGCCTTCTCATCGATCTTTTTCATTCCGCTTTCAACACTCGAACACTGCTAGCTCACCTGAAACTAAGAAGGAGTCGTTCTAATCGGCTGAGATCGAGCCCATCTCCCTGAATCGATTTCCAATCTCTCTTTCTTCTGAACCCTCTTCGCTTAGCTACTCATTCAGGGTATTCCCACAACAGCAACAGCGGTTGCCGCTCTATCTATGCTTATAAAATGGAATCTTTCTTTCTTATGCTTATTCATCGAGGGTATCTCCTTCGGTTTTCATAGAACACCAAACCTTTCAAGCGGATGATGCCCTGCTGAGACGAAATGCCATCAAACCTTCTGTTCAATCCGTCTTCCCCACTCTATGTATCTGGGAGAAGAGGCGGTCTAATCTTAATTGTTAGGCTTCGCATTCGCTTCTGAACTCAACTATAAGTAATCAGTACGGATAGGCATTCCTACCGCCGGATCCTACCACCGCTTTCTTCTATGATTTCATCTTGCCTATAACAACCAGGGTGTACTTGATTGGCTCTTTCTCGGCTTGACTAAACCACTCTATCAACCTTATTGCCCTGCCTTTCCGTAGTCCACTTCACTAATCAATGGAAGAGTCAGCAAGGCAAGCATTAACTTCTTCTTCCGCCTAAGCCGTGCTTGCTACTCTATGGTTTCTACTACCCTCACTAGAAGAGGAAGCAACCTTTGATCCTTAGAAATAGTACAGTTCAAGCAAGCGTTGATAATAAGAAATACACTAGTGCTCGCTTTGATTTGATAGGAATTTCTCTCCACTTCGCCCTGCCTGGATTCTGCCCTAACTTCACTCCGCCTTTTTCTTCGGTGCGGTCTTCTTCCTTTACTTCTTCTTCTTCTGCCTGGTTTGGAACCCTATTCATAGAAGATATTCTCTTTATTCCTATTGCCTGAAGTGAGCTACAAGACGGATACGGATACTTGTTTTTTCTTGCAACAGCTTCTTCTCTGACTTCCTCCCAGGATTGAGATAGAAACGAGACTGGCCTTGAACTCCATCCCAACATGACAAGGGATTCCATCCTCTTAGAAGGTCGCCTTCTCATCGATCTTTTTCATACCGCTTTCAACACTCGAACACTGCTAGCTCACCTGAAACTAAGAAGGAGTCGTTCTAATCGGCTGAGATCGAGCCCATCTCCCTGAATCGATTTCCAATCTCTCTTTCTTCTGAACCCTCTTCGCTTAGCTACTCATTCAGGGTATTCCCACAACAGCAACAGCGGTTGCCGCTCTATCTATGCTTATAAAATGGAATCTTTCTTTCTTATGCTTATTCATCGAGGGTATCTCCTTCGGTTTTCATAGAACACCAAACCTTTCAAGCGGATGATGCCCTGCTGAGACGAAATGCCATCAAACCTTCTGTTCAATCCGTCTTCCCCACTCTATGTATCTGGGAGAAGAGGCGGTCTAATCTTAATTGTTAGGCTTCGCATTCGCTTCTGAACTCAACTATAAGTAATCAGTACGGATAGGCATTCCTACCGCCGGATCCTACCACCGCATTCTTCTATGATTTCATCTTGCCTATAACAACCAGGGTGTACTTGATTGGCTCTTTCTCGGCTTGACTAAACCACTCTATCAACCTTATTGCCCTGCCTTTCCGTAGTCCACTTCACTAATCAATGGAAGAGTCAGCAAGGCAAGCATTAACTTCTTCTTCCGCCTAAGCCGTGCTTGCTACTCTATGGTTTCTACTACCCTCACTAGAAGAGGAAGCAACCTTTGATCCTTAGAAATAGTACAGTTCAAGCAAGCGTTGATAATAAGAAATACACTAGTGCTCGCTTTGATTTGATAGGAATTTCTCTCCACTTCGCCCTGCCTGGATTCTGCCCTAACTTCACTCCGCCTTTTTCTTCGGTGCGGTCTTCTTCCTTTACTTCTTCTTCTTCTGCCTGGTTTGGAACCCTATTCATAGAAGATATTCTCTTTATTCCTATTGCCTGAAGTGAGCTACAAGACGGATACGGATACTTGTTTTTGCTTGCAACAGCTTCTTCTCTGACTACCTCCTAGGATTGAGATAGATACGAGACTGGCCTTGAACTCCATCCGAACATGACAAGGGATTCCATCCTCTTAGAACGACGCCTTCTCATCGATCTTTTTCATTCCGATTTCAACACTCGAATACTGCTAGCTCACCTGAAACTAAGAAAGAGTCGTTCTAATCGGCTGAGATCGAGCCCATCTCCTTGAATCGATTTCCAATCTCTCTTTCTTCTGAACCCTCTTCGCTTAGCTACTCATTGAGGGAATTCCCACGACAGCAACAGCGGTTGCCGCTCTATCTATTAGAAGTTCATTCAAGGGCGAAAGCTAAGGCTAAGTCAGGCTGTTGGGTGGCAGGCAGTCTAAAAGGCGACTTCCTTTCTATCTGAAATATGTAATTGTTCAGAGGCGCGCTGACCAGTGTAGGATGATGAAAAGGAATTGATGGATCTGACCTTCACTTTCCCACTTCAGCTTTCAAGCGGTCAGATTGAATGATGAATCCAACGAGACAGTTTCAGATTGGATCGAGAATGGCTGACACACTTCGGCTATCATCCTTACTCAACTAGAAGCTATTCGGAGTGACTCAACTAGGAAGGCTTCGGCGCTTGACTAAACCTATCTTCCTCTTTGCCCACGGCACAGATTGCTCTTCTAGCCTGAGTAATATAAACTTTGGGGAAGACAGAGTGTACCTCACAGCAAGCTGATGCCTGATATCACATCAGGATTTGCATCTATCTTTCTCATGGATAATGTATTATTTGTTTTGATTGCTATGGGGTATGCCCCATTGGGAGTTTCTATTAACCATGTTGGTTTTTAGATTTCCTCTTTTGTATTTTATTTATTTGAGAAAATGAAGAATTCACTTACTCTTCAAAAAAAAAAAAAAAAACTTTCTCCTTTCAATTGCTTATGAAATGGAATCTTTTCTTTCTTATGCTTATTCATCGAGGGTATCTCCTTCGGTTTTCATAGAACACTAAACCTTTCAAGCGGATGATGCCCTGCTGAGACGAAATGCCATCAAACCCTTCTGTTCAATCCGTCTTCCCCACTCCATGTATCTGGGAGAAGAGGCGGTCTAATCTTAATTATTAGCCTTCGCATTCGCTTCTGAACTCAACTATAAGTAATCAGTACGGTTAGGCTTTCCTACCGCCGGATCCTACCACCGCTTTCTTCTATGATTTCATCTTGGCTATAACAACCAGGGTGTACTTGAATGGCTCTTTCTCGGCTTGACTAAACCACTCTATCGACCTTAATGCCCTGCCTTTCCATAGTCCACTTCACTAATCAATGGAAGAGTCAGCAAGGCAAGCATAAACTTCTTCTTCCGCCTAAGCCGTGCTTGCTACTCTATGGTTTCTACTACCCCCACTAGAAGAGGAAGCAACCTTTGATCCTAAGAAATAGTACAGTTGAAGCAAGCGTTGATAATAAGAAATAGACTAGTGCTCGCTTTGATTTGATAGGAATTTCTCTACACTTCGACCTTCCTGGATTCTGCCCTAACTTCACTCCGCCTTTTTCTTCGGTGCGGTCTTCTTCCTTTACTTCTTCTTCTTCTGCCTGGTTTGGAACCCTATTCATAGAAGATATTCTCTTTATTCCTATTGCCTGAAGTGAGCTACAAGACGGATACGGATACTTGTTTTTTCTTGCAACAGCTTCTTCTCTGACTTCCTCCCAGGATTGAGATAAAAACGAGACTGGCCTTGAACTCCATCCCAACATGACAAGGGATTCCATCCTCTTAGAAGGTCGCCTTCTCATCGATCTTTTTCATACCGCTTTCAACACTCAAACACTGCTAGCTCACCTGAAACTAAGAAGGAGTCGTTCTAATCGGCTGAGATCGAGCCCATCTCCCTGAATCGATTTCCAATCTCTCTTTCTTCTGAACCCTCTTCGCTTAGCTACTCATTCAGGGTATTCCCACAACAGCAACAGCGGTTGCCGCTCTATCTATGCTTATAAAATGGAATCTTTCTTTCTTATGCTTATTCATCGAGGGTATCTCCTTCGGTTTTCATAGAACACCAAACCTTTCAAGCGGATGATGCCCTGCTGAGACGAAATGCCATCAAACCTTCTGTTCAATCCGTCTTCCCCACTCTATGTATCTGGGAGAAGAGGCGGTCTAATCTTAATTGTTAGGCTTCGCATTCGCTTCTGAACTCAACTATAAGTAATCAGTACGGATAGGCATTCCTACCGCCGGATCCTACCACCGCTTTCTTCTATGATTTCATCTTGCCTATAACAACCAGGGTGTACTTGATTGGCTCTTTCTCGGCTTGACTAAACCACTCTATCAACCTTATTGCCCTGCCTTTCCGTAGTCCACTTCACTAATCAATGGAAGAGTCAGCAAGGCAAGCATTAACTTCTTCTTCCGCCTAAGCCGTGCTTGCTACTCTATGGTTTCTACTACCCTCACTAGAAGAGGAAGCAACCTTTGATCCTTAGAAATAGTACAGTTCAAGCAAGCGTTGATAATAAGAAATACACTAGTGCTCGCTTTGATTTGATAGGAATTTCTCTCCACTTCGCCCTGCCTGGATTCTGCCCTAACTTCACTCCGCCTTTTTCTTCGGTGCGGTCTTCTTCCTTTACTTCTTCTTCTTCTGCCTGGTTTGGAACCCTATTCATAGAAGATATTCTCTTTATTCCTATTGCCTGAAGTGAGCTACAAGACGGATACGGATACTTGTTTTTGCTTGCAACAGCTTCTTCTCTGACTTCCTCCTAGGATTGAGATAGATACGAGACTGGCCTTGAACTCCATCCTAACATGACAAGGGATTCCATCCTCTTAGAACGTCGCCTTCTCATCGATCTTTTTCATTCCGTTTTCAACACTCGAATACTGCTAGCTCACCTGAAACTAAGAAAGAGTCGTTCTAATCGGCTGAGATCGAGCCCATCTCCTTGAATCGATTTCCAATCTCTCTTTCTTCTGAACCCTCTTCGCTTAGCTACTCATTGAGGGAATTCCCACGACAGCAACAGCGGTTGCCGCTCTATCTATTAGAAGTTCATTCAAGGGCGAAAGCTAAGGCTAAGTCAGGCTGTTGGGTGGCAGGCAGTCTAAAAGGCGACTTCCTTTCTATCTGAAATATGTAATTGTTCAGAGGCGCGCTGACCAGTGTAGGATGATGAAAAGGAATTGATGGATCTGACCTTCACTTTCCCACTTCAGCTTTCAAGCGGTCAGATTGAATGATGAATCCAACGAGACAGTTTCAGATTGGATCGAGAATGGCTGACACACTTCGGCTATCATCCTTACTCAACTAGAAGCTATTCGGAGTGACTCAACTAGGAAGGCTTCGGCGCTTGACTAAACCTATCTTCCTCTTTGCCCACGGCACAGATTGCTCTTCTAGCCTGAGTAATATAAACTTTGGGGAAGACAGAGTGTACCTCACAGCAAGCTGATGCCTGATATCACATCAGGATTTGCATCTATCTTTCTCATGGATAATGTATTATTTGTTTTGATTGCTATGGGGTATGCCCCATTGGGAGTTTCTATTAACCATGTTGGTTTTTAGATTTCCTCTTTTGTATTTTATTTATTTGAGAAAATGAAGAATTCACTTACTCTTCAAAAAAAAAAAAAAAAACTTTCTCCTTTCAATTGCTTATGAAATGGAATCTTTTCTTTCTTATGCTTATTCATCGAGGGTATCTCCTTCGGTTTTCATAGAACACTAAACCTTTCAAGCGGATGATGCCCTGCTGAGACGAAATGCCATCAAACACTTCTGTTCAATCCGTCTTCCCCACTCCATGTATCTGGGAGAAGAGGCGGTCTAATCTTAATTATTAGCCTTCGCATTCGCTTCTGAACTCAACTATAAGTAATCAGTACGGTTAGGCTTTCCTACCGCCGGATCCTACCAACCGCTTTCTTCTATGATTTCATCTTGCCTATAACAACCAGGGTGTACTTGATTGGCTCTTTCTCGGCTTGACTAAACCACTCTATCGACCTTAATGCCCTGCCTTTCCGTAGTCCACTTCACTAATCAATGGAAGAGTCAGCAAGGCAAGCATAAACTTCTTCTTCCGCCTAAGCCGTGCTTGCTACTCTATGGTTTCTACTACCCCCACTAGAAGAGGAAGCAACCTTTGATCCTAAGAAATAGTACAGTTCAAGCAAGCGTTGATAATAAGAAATAGACTAGTGCTCGCTTTGATTTGATAGGAATTTCTCTACACTTCGACCTTCCTGGATTCTGCCCTAACTTCACTCCGCCTTTTTCTTCGGTGCGGTCTTCTTCCTTTACTTCTTCTTCTTCTGCCTGGTTTGGAACCCTATTCATAGAAGATATTCTCTTTATTCCTATTGCCTGAAGTGAGCTACAAGACGGATACGGATACTTGTTTTTTCTTGCAACAGCTTCTTCTCTGACTTCCTCCCAGGATTGAGATAGAAACGAGACTGGCCTTGAACTCCATCCCAACATGACAAGGGATTCCATCCTCTTAGAAGGTCGCCTTCTCATCGATCTTTTTCATACCGCTTTCAACACTCGAACACTGCTAGCTCACCTGAAACTAAGAAGGAGTCGTTCTAATCGGCTGAGATCGAGCCCATCTCCTTGAATCGATTTCCAATCTCTCTTTCTTCTGAACCCTCTTCGCTTAGCTACTCATTCAGGGTATTCCCACAACAGCAACAGCGGTTGCCGCTCTATCTATGCTTATAAAATGGAATCTTTCTTTCTTATGCTTATTCATCGAGGGTATCTCCTTCGGTTTTCATAGAACACCAAACCTTTCAAGCGGATGATGCCCTGCTGAGACGAAATGCCATCAAACCTTCTGTTCAATCCGTCTTCCCCACTCTATGTATCTGGGAGAAGAGGCGGTCTAATCTTAATTGTTAGCCTTCGCATTCGCTTCTGAACTCAACTATAAGTAATCAGTACGGATAGGCATTCCTACCGCCGGATCCTACCACCGCTTTCTTCTATGATTTCATCTTGCCTATAACAACCAGGGTGTACTTGATTGGCTCTTTCTCGGCTTGACTAAACCACTCTATCAACCTTATTGCCCTGCCTTTCCGTAGTCCACTTCACTAATCAATGGAAGAGTCAGCAAGGCAAGCATTAACTTCTTCTTCCGCCTAAGCCGTGCTTGCTACTCTATGGTTTCTACTACCCTCACTAGAAGAGGAAGCAACCTTTGATCCTTAGAAATAGTACAGTTGAAGCAAGCGTTGATAATAAAAAATAGACTAGTGCTCGCTTTGATTTGATAGGAATTTCTCTGCACTTCGCCCTGCCTGGATTCTGCCCAAACTTCACTCCGCCTTTTTCTTCGGTGCGGTCTTCTTCCTTTACTTCTTCTTCTTCTGCATGGTTTGGAACCCTATTCATAGAAGATATTCTCTTTATTCCTATTGCCTGAAGTGTGCTACAAGACGGATACGGATACTTGTTTTTGCATTCAACAGCTTCTTCTCTGACTCCCTCCTAGGATTGAGATAGATACGAGACTGGCCTTGAACTCCATCCTAACATGACAAGGGATTCCATCCTCTTAGAACGACGTCTTCTCATCGATCTTTTTCATTCCGATTTCAACACTCGAATACTGCTAGCTCACCTGAAACTAAGAAAGAGTCGTTCTAATCGGCTGAGATCGAGCCCATCTCCTTGAATCGATTTCCAATCTCTCTTTCTTCTGAACCCTCTTCGCTTAGCTCCTCATTGAGGGAATTCCCACAACAGCAAGAGCGGTTGCCGCTCTATCTATTAGAAGTTCGTTCAAGGGCGAAAGCTAAGGCTAAGTCAGGCTGTTGGGTGGCAGGCAGTCTAAAAGGCGACTTCCTTTCTATCTGAAATATGTAATTGTTCAGAGGCGCGCTGACCAGTGTAGGATGATGAAAAGGAATTGATGGATCTGACCTTCACTTTCCCACTTCAGCTTTCAAGCGGTCAGATTGAATGATGAATCCAACGAGACAGTTTCAGATTGGATCGAGAATGGCTGACACACTTCGGCTATCATCCTTACTCAACTAGAAGCTATTCGGATTGACTCAACTAGGAAGGCCTCGGCGCTTGACTAAACCTATCTTCCTCTTTGCCCACGGCACAGATTGCTCTTCTAGGCTGAGTAATATAAACTTTGGGGAAGACAGAGTGTACCTCAAAGCAAGCTGATGCCTGATATCACATCAGGATTTGCATCTATCTTTCTCATGGATAATGTATTATTTGTTTTGATTGCTATGGGGTATGCCCCATTGGGAGTTTCTATTAACCATGTTGGTTTTTAGATTTCCTCTTTTGTATTTTATTTATTTGAGAAAATGAAGAATTCACTTACTCTTCAAAAAAAAAAAAAAAAAACTTTCTCCTTTCAATTGCTTATGAAATGGAATCTTTTCTTTCTTATGCTTATTCATCGAGGGTATCTCCTTCGGTTTTCATAGAACACTAAACCATTCAAGCGGATGATGCCCTGCTGAGACGAAATGCCATCAAACACTTCTGTTCAATCCGTCTTCCCCACTCTATGTATCTGGGAGAAGAGGCGGTCTAATCTTAATTATTAGCCTTCGCATTCGCTTCTGAACTCAAATATAAGTAATCAGTAACGGTTAGGCTTTCCTACCGCCGGATCCTAGCACCGCTTTCTTCTATGATTTCATCTTGCCTATAACAACCAGGGTGTACTTGATTGGCTCTTTCTCGGCTTGACTAAACCACTCTATCGACCTTAATGCCCTGCCTTTCCGTAGTCCACTTCACTAATCAATGGAAGAGTCAGCAAGGCAAGCATAAACTTCTTCTTCCGCCTAAGCCGTGCTTGCTACTCTATGGTTTCTACTACCCCCCACTAGAAGAGGAAGCAACCTTTGATCCTAAGAAATAGTACAGTTGAAGCAAGCGTTGATAATAAGAAATAGACTAGTGCTCGCTTTGATTTGATAGGAATTTCTCTACACTTCGACCTTCCTGGATTCTGCCCTAACTTCACTCCGCCTTTTTCTTCGGTGCGGTCTTCTTCCTTTACTTCTTCTTCTTCTGCCTGGTTTGGAACCCTATTCATAGAAGATATTCTCTTTATTCCTATTGCCTGAAGTGAGCTACAAGACGGATACGGATACTTGTTTTTGCTTGCAACAGCTTCTTCTCTGACTTCCTCCTAGGATTGAGATAGATACGAGACTGGCCTTGAACTCCATCCTAACATGACAAGGGATTCCATCCTCTTAGAACGTCGCCTTCTCATCGATCTTTTTCATTCCGATTTCAACACTCGAATACTGCTAGCTCACCTGAAACTAAGAAAGAGTCGTTCTAATCGGCTGAGATCGAGCCCATCTCCTTGAATCGATTTCCAATCTCTCTTTCTTCTGAACCCTCTTCGCTTAGCTCCTCATTGAGGGAATTCCCACAACAGCAAGAGCGGTTGCCGCTCTATCTATTAGAAGTTCATTCAAGGGCGAAAGCTAAGGCTAAGTCAGGCTGTTGGGTGGCAGGCAGTCTAAAAGGCGACTTCCTTTCTATCTGAAATATGTAATTGTTCAGAGGCGCGCTGACCAGTGTAGGATGATGAAAAGGAATTGATGGATCTGACCTTCACTTTCCCACTTCAGCTTTCAAGCGGTCAGATTGAATGATGAATCCAACGAGACAGTTTCAGATTGGATCGAGAATGGCTGACACACTTCGGCTATCATCCTTACTCAACTAGAAGCTATTCGGATTGACTCAACTAGGAAGAAGGCCTCGGCGCTTGACTAAACCTATCTTCCTCTTTGCCCACGGCACAGATTGCTCTTCTAGGCTGAGTAATATAAACTTTGGGGAAGATTACTTTCTCCTTTCAATTGCTTATGAAATGGAATCTTTTCTTTCTTATGCTTATTCATCGAGGGTATCTCCTTCGGTTTTCATAGAACACTAAACCTTTCAAGCGGATGATGCCCTACTGAGACGAAATGCCATCAAACACTTCTGTTCAATCCGTCTTCCCCACTCTATGTATCTGGGAGAAGAGGCGGTCTAATCTTAATTATTAGCCTTCGCATTCGCTTCTGAACTCAACTATAAGTAATCAGTACGGTTAGGCTTTCCTACCGCCGGATCCTACCACCGCTTTCATCTAAGATTTCATCTTGCCTATAACAACCAGGGCGTACTTGATTGGCTCTTTCTCGGCTTGACTACACCAATCTATCAACCTTAATGCCCAGCCTTTCCGTAGTCCACTTCACTAATCAATGGAAGAGTCAGCAAGGCAAGCATAAACTTCTTCTTCCGCCTAAGCCGTGCTTGCTACTCTATGGTTTCTACTACCCTCACTAGAAGAGGAAGCAACCTTTGATCCTTAGAAATAGTACAGTTGAAGCAAGCGTTGATAATAAGAAATAGACTAGTGCTCGCTTTGATTTGATAGGAATTTCTCTCCACTTCGCCCTGCCTGGATTCTGCCCTAACTTCACTCCGCCTTTTTCTTCGGTGCGGTCTTCTTCCATTACTTCTTCTTCTTCTGCCTGGTTTGGAACCCTATTCATAGAAGATATTCTCTTTATTCCTATTGCCTGAAGTGTGCTACAAGACGGATACGGATACTTGTTTTGCTTGCAACAGCTTCTTCTCTGACTTCCTCCTAGGATTGAGATAGATACGAGACTGGCCTCGAACTCCATCCTAACATGACAAGGGATTCCATCCTCTTAGAACGTCGCCTTCTCATCGATCTTTTTCATTCCGATTTCAACTCTCGAACACTGCTAGCTCACCTGAAACTAAGAAAGAGTCGTTCTAATCGGCTGAGATCGAGCCCATCTCCTTGAATCGATTTCCAATCTCTCTTTCTTCTGAACCCTCTTCGCTTAGCTACCCATTGAGGGAATTCCCACAACAGCAACAGCGGTTGCCGCTCTATCTATTAGAAGTTCATTCAAGGGCGAAAGCTAAGGCTAAGTCAGGCTGTTGGGCGGCAGGCAGTCTAAAAGGCGACTTCCTTTCTATCTGTAATATGTAATTATTCAGAGGCGCGCTGACCAGTGTAGGATGATGAAAAGGAATTGATGGATTTGACCTTCACTTTTCCACTTCAGCTTTCAAGCGGTCAGATTGAATGATGAATCCAACAGGACAGTTTCAGATTGAATCGAGAATGGCTGACACACTTCGGCTATCATCCTTACTCAACTAGAAGCTATTCGGATTGACTCAACTAGGAAGGCTTCGGCGCTTGACTAAACCTATCTTCCTCTTTGCCCACGGCACAGATTGCACTTCTAGCCTGAGTAATATAAACTTTGGGGAAGATTACTTTCTCCTTTCAATTGCTTATGAAATGGAATCTTTTCTTTCTTATGCTTATTCATCGAAGGTATCTCCTTCGGTTTTCATAGAACACTAAACCTTTAAGCGGATGATGCCCTGCTGAGACGAAATGCCATCAAACCCTTCTGTTTAATCCGTCTTCCCCACTCTATGTATCTGGGAGAAGCGGCGGTCTAATCTTAATTATTAGCCTTCGCATTCGCTTCTGTACTCAACTACAAGTAATCAGTACGGTTAGGCTTTCCTACCCGCCGGATCCTACCACCGCTTTCTTCTATGATTTCATCTTGCCTATAACAACCAGGGTGTACTTGATTGGCTCTTTCTCGGCTTGACTAAACCACTCTATCAACCTTAATGCCCTATCTTTCCGTAGTCCACTTCACTAATCAATGGAAGAGTCAGCAAGGCAAGCATAAACTTCTCTTCCGCCTAAGCCGTGCTTGCTACTCTATGGTTTCTACTACCCCCACTAGAAGAGGAAGCAACCTTTGATCCTAAGAAATAGTACAGTTCAAGCAAGCGTTGATAATAAGAAATAGACTAGTACTCGCTTTGATTTGATAGGAATTTCTCTACACTTCGGCCTTCCTGGATTCTGCCCTAACTTCACTCCGCCTTTTTCTTCGGTGCGGTCTTCTTCCTTTACTTCTTCTTCTTCTGCCTGGTTTGGAACCCTATTCATAGAAGATATTCTCTTCATTCCTATTGCCTGAAGTGAGCTACAAGACGGATACGGATACTTGTTTTTTCTTGCAACAGCTTCTTCTCTGACTTCCTCCCAGGATTGAGATAGAAACGAGACTGGCCTTGAACTCCATCCCAACATGACAAGGGATTCCATCCTCTTAGAAGGTCACCTTCTCATCGATCTTTTTCATACCGCTTTCAACACTCGAACACTGCTAGCTCACCTGAAACTAAGAAGGAGTCGTTCTAATCGGCTGAGATCGAGCCCATCTCCATGAGTCGATTTCCAATCTCTCTTTCTTCTGAACCCTCTTCACTTAGCTACTCATTCAGGGTATTCCACAACAGCAACAGCGGTTGCCGCTCTATCTATGCTTATGAAATGGAATCTTTTCTTTCTTATGCTTATTCATCGAGGGTTTCTCTTTCGGTTTTCATAGAACACTAAACCTTTCAAGCGGATGATGCCCTGCTGAGACGAAATGCCATCAAACCCTTCTGTTCAATCCGTCTTCCCCACTCTATGTATCTGGGAGAAGAGGCGGTCTAATCTTAATTATTAGCATTCGCATTCGCTTCTGAACTCAACTATAAGTAATCAGTACGGTTAGGCATTCCTACCGCCGGATCCTACCGCCGCTTTCTTCTATGATTTCATCTTGCCTATAACAACCAGGGTGTACTTGATTGGCTCTTTCTCGGTTTGACTAAACCACTCTATCAACCTTATTGCCCTGCCTTTCCGTAGTCCACTTCACTAATCAATGGAAGAGTCAGCAAGGCAAGCATAAACTTCTTCTTCCGCCTATGCCGTGCTTGCTACTCTATGGTTTCTACTACCCTCACTAGAAGAGGAAGCAACCTTTGATCCTTAGAAATAGTACAGTTGAAGCAAGCGTTGATAGGGCACCATCTCCAAAACAAGTCCAAAGCAAACATCTGGTCAAGGTGTGGAACCAACCTATACCAACTCGAATAGCTTCCTTAGCCTTTCGAATTTGGAGGGTGATTCTACTGTTTCTAATGAAGCCATTTTATCCACCACTGCAACAGTTTTGGGACACATTGACAGTCCGCTGAGTCATCACAATGCAGGTATGTCTTCAAAACAGCAAAAACCTCTCTCTTCAATTCATCAATTAGACAAGTGTATCCTGCCTAAAGTGTCGAGCACTAGTAAACATAAGCCAAGTTCTACTGGGGTGGTCATAAAGGACAGGATAATTCAAAAAACCCGCTCCTCATGAAGTACATCATATGGAATGTTAGAGGTCTTAATAGACCCTCCATGCATTTAGATTTGAGAAATAAAATAAAGCTTTTGAAGCTTGATCTGATTGTGCTTCTTGAAACAAAAGTGAAACCATCCTCTATTCATTATGTTGCCAATTCAATTATGCCTAATGGATGGGTTGAAAAGTCAAATGTTGATGACTGCTCTTCTGCTAGAATATGGCTTCTATGGAATCCTAGAGTGGTTTACATTCACATCTTACAGAAGACCGCTCAAGCAATTCATTGTGAGGTTAAATACAAAAATGTGATGTTTGAATTAACTGCTTGTTATGGCTAACAACTACATGCAACGCCGGAATCTTTGGCAGTCTATCATTGATTATTCCAGGAATATTTCTATACAATGGCTAGTGGCTGGTGACTTCAATACCATTCGGTGGGTTCATGAAAAATCCGGGGGATCCATTCCAAGAGCTGCTGGTCTTATAGAGTTTAATGATTGTATTCAAGAAGCAGGGTTAGTTGATCTTCATCTTCAAGGGCCTCCTTTCACTTGGTCTAATTCTAGTATTGGTGAAACTAGAATTGAGAGTACGTTGGATAGAGTTTTGGTGAATGCAGCTTTTCTTCAAACAAACCCTTTTAAAGGTGAGATTCTCTTGCCAGGAATATCAGATCATTCTCCTTTGTTGCTTTCTATTCTTGAGCAGCACCACATCAAAGCTCCTTTCAGATATTTCAATTATTGGGTAAAGTTGCCTTGATTCTTTGACACAGTGCAAAATGCATGGAATACTGATGTCCGTGGAACGCCTTTGTATAGGCAAATCAAAGCGAGCACTAGTCTATTTCTTATTATCAACGCTTGCTTGAACTGTGCTATTTCTTAGGATCAAAGGTTGCTTCCTCTTCTAGTGGGGGTAGAAACCGTAGAGTAGCAAGCACGGCTTAGGCGGAAGCAGAAGTTTATGCTTGCCTTGCCGACTCTTCCATTGATTACTGAAGTTGACTACGGAAAGGCAGGGCATTAAGGTTGATAGATTGGTTTAGTCAAGCCGAGAAAGAGCCAATCAAGTACACCCTGGTTGTTATAGGCAAGATGAAATCTTAGAAGAGCTTCGCGGTGGTAGGATCCGGCGGTAGGAAAGCCTAACTGTACCGATTACTTATAGTTGAGTTGAGAAGCGAATGCGAAGGCTAATTAAGACTAGACCGCCTCTTCTCCCAGATAAATAGAGTGGGGAAGGCGGACTGAACAGAAGGGTTTGATGGCATTTCGTCTCAGGAGGGCGTCATACGCTTGAAAGGTTTAGTGTTCTGTGAAAACCGAAGGAGATACCTTCGATGAATAAGCATAAGAAAGAAAAGATTCCATTTCATAAGCAATTGAATGGAGAAAGTAATCTTCCCCAAAGTTTATAATACTCAGGCTAGAAGAGCAATATGTGCCGTGGGCAAAGAGGGAGATAGATAGGTTTAGTCAAGCGCCGAGCCTTCCTAGTTGAGCCAATCCGAATAGCTTCTAGTTGAGTAAGGATGATAGCCGAAGTGTGCCAACCATTCTCGATTCAATATGAAACCGTCCCGTTGGAATTCATCATTCAATCTGACCGCTTGAAAGCTGAAGTGGGAAAGTGAAGGTCAGATCCATCAATTCCTTTTCATCCTGCACTGGCCAGCGCGCCTCTGAACAATTACATATTATAGGTAGAAAGGAAGCCGCTTTTTAGACTGCCTGCCACCCGACAGCCTGACTTAGCCTTAGCTTTCGCCCTTGAATGAACTTCTAAGAGATAGCGCGGCAACCGCTGTTGCTGTTGTGGGAATACCCTCAATAAGTAGCTAAGCGACGAGGGTTCAGAAGAAAGAGAGATTGGAAATCGATTCAAGGAGATGGGCTCGATCTCAGCCGATTAGAACGACTCTTCCTTAGTTTCAGGTGAGCTAGCAGTGTCCGAGTGTTGAAAGCGGAATGAAAAGGATCGATGAGAAGGCGACGTTCTAAGAGGATGGAATCCCTTGTTATGTTAGGATGGAGTTCAAGGCCAGTCTCGTATCTATCTCAATCCTAGGAGGTGTTCAGAGAAGAAGCTGTTGCAAGCAAAAACAAGCATCCGTATCCGTCTTGTAGCTCACTTCCGGCAATAGGAATAAAGAAAATATCCTCTATGAATAGGGTTCCAAACCAGGCAGTAGAAGAAGAAGTAAAGGAAGAAGACCGCACCGAAGAAAAAGGCGGAGTGAAGTTAGGGCAGAATCCAGGCAGGGCGAAGTGCAGAGAAATTCCTATCAAATCAAAGCGAGCACTAGTCTATTTCTTATTATCAACGCTTGCTTGAACTGTGCTATTTCTTAGGATCAAAGGTTGCTTCCTCTTCTAGTGGGGGTAGAAGCCATAGAGTAGCAAGCACGGCTTAGGCGGAAGCAGAAGTTTATGCTTGCCTTGCCGACTCTTCCATTGATTACTGAAGTTGACTACGGAAAGGCAGGGCATTAAGGTTGATAGATTGGTTTAGTCAAGCCGAGAAAGAGCCAATCAAGTACACCCTGGTTGTTATAGGCAAGATGAAATCTTAGAAGAGCTTCGCGGTGGTAGGATCCGGCGGTAGGAAAGCCTAACTGTACCGATTACTTATAGTTGAGTTGAGAAGCGAATGCGAAGGCTAATTAAGACTAGACCGCCTCTTCTCCCAGATAAATAGAGTGGGGAAGGCGGACTGAACAGAAGGGTTTGATGGCATTTCGTCTCAGCAGGGCGTCATACGCTTGAAAGGTTTAGTGTTCTGTGAAAACCGAAGGAGATACCTTCGATGAATAAGCATAAGAAAGAAAAGATTCCATTTCATAAGCAATTGAAAGGAGAAAGTAATCTTCCCCAAAGTTTATAATACTCAGGCTAGAAGAGCAATATGTGCCGTGGGCAAAGAGGGAGATAGATAGGTTTAGTCAAGCGCCGAAGCCTTCCTAGTTGAGCCAATCCGAATAGCTTCTAGTTGAGTAAGGATGATAGCCGAAGTGTGCCAACCATTCTCGATTCAATATGAAACCGTCCCGTTGGATTCATCATTCAATCTGACCGCTTGAAAGCTGAAGTGGGAAAGTGAAGGTCAGATCCATCAATTCCTTTTCATCCTGCACTGGCCAGCGCGCCTCTGAACAATTACATATTATAGGTAGAAAGGAAGCCGCTTTTTAGACTGCCTGCCACCCGACAGCCTGACTTAGCCTTAGCTTTCGCCCTTGAATGAACTTCTAATAGATAGCGCGGCAACCGCTGTTGCTGTTGTGGGAATACCCTCAATAAGTAGCTAAGCGACGAGGGTTCAGAAGAAAGAGAGATTGGAAATCGATTCAAGGAGATGGGCTCGATCTCAGCCGATTAGAACGACTCTTCCTTAGTTTCAGGTGAGCTAGCAGTGTCCGAGTGTTGAAAGCGGAATGAAAAGGATCGATGAGAAGGCGACGTTCTAAGAGGATGGAATCCCTTGTTATGTTAGGATGGAGTTCGAGGCCAGTCTCGTATCTATCTCAATCCTAGGAGGTAGTCAAGAGAAGAAGCGGTTGCAAAGCAAAAAACAAGCATCCGTATCCGTCTTGTAGCTCAACTTCGGGCATAGGAATAAGAAAAGATCTTCTATGAATAGGGTTCCAAACCAGCAGAAGAAGAAGGAGTAAAGGAAGAAGACCGCACCGAAGGAAAAGGCGGAGTGAAGTTAGGGCAGAATCCAGGCAGGGCGAAGTGCAGAGAGATTCCTATCAAATCAAAGCGAGCACTAGTCTATTTCTTATTATCAACGCTTGCTTGAACTGTGCTATTTCTTAGGATCAAAGGTTGCTTCCTCTTCTAGTGGGGGTAGAAACCGTAGTTAGAGTAGCAAGCACGGCTTAGGCGGAAGCAGAAAGTTTATGCTTGCCTTGCCGACTCTTCCATTGATTACGGAAGTTGACTACGGAAAGGCAGGGCATT
>WHSA01000457.1:0-24168 GCA_012931725.1 Litsea cubeba | reverse complement strand
TATCTCAAGTATCATCTTGTGTTGGAATTATTGTCAACACAATGTCACAAGTGTGGTGTTGATAGAGCTTTAAAGAGAAAACAGAGCTGAAAACAGAACAGTACAGGAAATCAGAATTTCATCTGTCAACCGGTATTTCTACCGGTAGAAAAGGGGTAGAAAATGGCCGACCCTGAGATTTCCATCTGTCAACCGCAAGTAATATACCGGTAGAAAGTCAACCGCAGTACTACCGTAGAAAAGGCTGATATTCCAGCAGAATGTTTGGACATGAGAATCTCATCTGTTAAACCGGTAGTTCTACCGGTAGAACACACGGAAACCTGAGTTGCGCAGAAATAGAAGTTTTGCACGAAAATTCAGGAAACTTATGTATTTCATTTGGGACTCTTTCTAAATGAATTCTAGCCTAATTTTGAACACTCTTTAGGGTTACCATACCCTATATAAAGGCTTGCTAAGTTCGTTTCAAGAGTACAGAAGAGAAGAGGAAGAGAAGAGAGAAGAAAAGAGAGGGTTTTGGAGAGAGAAGGTGTTGTTGCTGTGTTGCAGTTGTGTTGCACGTTTCTACAGCAAGTGTGGACGAGAATGTGCCCGTGAAGATGGTGATTCAATCCATAAGATAAGTGTCTCCTCTGTTTATGCTTTAAATTTCATTTGTAAGGGGATTGAGAGAGAGAGATGGTAGAGGGGAAAGGCTGTAGAAAAGTCTCTACTTTAATTCTGTAGAACATCAAGTTGGTGCTTGGTGTTAGGGGTTAGGTGATCCTATCTGTTGGTGCAGATAATGTAAAGGGAGTAGGTGCTTCCTAGATAGTTGGTGCTATCTGAAACTCAAGGGTGGTGCTCTTTGTCGTTGGTGCGACTAATAGATTCAGATCTGTTCCGGATCGGTGTTCGGACAGTCTTTGAACCGTGGACGTAGCCTTTTGGTGAACCACGTTAAATCTGTGTCCTTGTGTGATTTGATTGCTTTTGTTGTTAAACTGGACCTGTTTTTAGGAATCACTGATTCACCCCCCCTCTCAGTGATCGCGATATCTAACAACGCCAAGTGTAGCACCATTAGACTAAGCTAAGCAAGGTAAGCATATATAATTCATATAACATGTGGCAAAAGAATATCGGAACATTTACATAGATCATATGAGGTCAAGTGCGTACACTAGGCAATCTGAGCATGAATAAACATGAGACATTCGAATCAAGAATAACAGATATACATAATAACAAAACTAGTTAGCACATCCACATTAGCTAAATTCTCTCAATTTAATCATGTAAACATGAAAGTAAAGAGAGAGCAAAATATCAGAACAGGACAGGGCGGTACTACTAGGAGACAGAGGTACATAGAATTCTTCATCGTAGACCTAGGGTGCCGGTAAACCCTCAGAATAATTTCCCATCTATAGAGGGCCAGAAATATATACTAAACCCACACTTAGCCGGGTCCGACTTAGATAGGGTCGAAGCCAAGTTGTGCTGACTCATGGAATGCAATATACAGTTAACAGATACAGAACAGATACAGGACAGATCATATAATATTACAAAATTAGAACTTATGACTGATATAACTGAACAGAAGGGGGAAACAAACATAATATAAACAGGTTTATAAGAAAATATACATAACAAAACAGAGGTATGATCAAGTCATACGAGAATACTATGAAACGGAATGCAATGCATGTACAGAGAATTTTATATTCAGAATCAAGACAGAAATCAAGCCAAGCCTACGGTCTTGGAACCCTCGTGGTCTTCACCGTCCAACTCGGTGTAGTACTAAGAATTTCGGCATTATTGGGCTACAAAGGAACCCTTGGCATTACTTAATTTGGATGCCGAATCCCTTAGTATAACACATTGGTTCGGATCACAATACGAAGATTCACGATGTTCTTTGTGGTGTATGGTAGCTCACACCTCACCCACATGAATTACAATTCCATTGGGCATAATTTAGGATTCAAGGGATGCAACCTTAAAGTCCAACTATCAGGCCAAAACAATCTAAACATAGTACGGTTCAACACTTGGCTCGCGATACCCTTTGGTTGCCAAGATTTATTTAAAAATCCATATCCTCTTAAGTCCCAAACCTCAAATCAATAATATGCAAGAACCATTGAATTCTACGCTTCAAGAGCTTTCCAACGATATAAAGAACGTCAAAATCTGACATATGAGTCAAAAGTTATGGCCATCTGAAGTTTGGCTCGCCGGGCCCAGTGCGCCCTCTCGCTATAGCGAGCTGGGAGCTCGCTATAGCGAGAATGCTCTCTGCCAAGGGGCTCTTTTGCTCGCTAGAGCGAGCTGGAATCTCGCTAGAGCGAGGGTAGTCACTGCCAAGTTCCGGGGAGGCTGTGACAGGGCTGTTATGTCCCTCTTGGCTTCCCCTACAACCATTTGTAGTCCATTCCAAAGATAAAAAAAACTAGCAAGATGAGCCACCAATGCTCTCTATACATAAACATCCATTAAGCAATTAATCTAAATTAATTAACTCTAAAACGAGATTAAGGCGGGTCGGGGTGTTACAATAAACATCACATTCATCCAAATCATTGAATCAATTTCAAAGAAATCATGATTATAACAATCAGAATTGCAGAATTTTGAATGAAATTCTAATACTTAAAACAGGAACTTAACAGAGAAATCCATGTTGCAATGAAGAACAACTTATAGAAGATTAAAGTAATAACCATTCACTAAAACAAATCTGAGAATGACCACTATCAATTTGTAGAGAGAAAAATCATATAGTTTAAGAAGAGAATGAAAGTACAAAAATTTGAGGAAAATGAATCATAAGAGTTGCATGCATCTTATTGTCTGGATTATCCACTTGCCTCTAATGTTCGAGTTTTCTTTGATTTGTTTCCCTTGTCCTTGACTCTGTTTTTTTTTTCCAATGCCTGTATCAACACCAACAGCTTGAAAGTCCAGACTGACAGCAGAAGGCCCCGGTAGTGGCACTGGCACCTCATTGGTACTACGTTGTAACCTGCATGTTGAGACTCATCCACATGTCTAGAAGCCACATTAGTAGGTGTTGCTGGACCACTAGGTAACGCCTCAATTGTCACTGCAACTACATTTCTAGCCGGACCGCCACTTTACTTCCAAGTTGACCTCTTCTTGTGGTTTCTTAACCACAGATTGGGCTTGTAGCATTGCTTGAGCATTAGCAGGTTGTCCAGAAGGTAAGGCCTGTGGACTTTTGACAATTGATAGTTGTGGCGTATTACCAGTAGTCGGCATGATCACACCGGCACTTCCAGAAATCAAAGAGTTTCCCGCACTGTTCTCCAGGCCTCCATAGGCCACATTGATACCATGAGAGACTCCAGGTTGGTTGAGGGGCACATTGATATGATGAGAGACTCCAGGTTGGTTGACAGGCACATTGCTACCATGAGAGACTCCAGGTTGGTTGACGGCCACATTGTTACCATGAGAGTGTTAGTTTTATGGACTCAATCCAGTAGATGATATAATAAATTGATTAATTTCTTTATTAATCAGTATATTCATGCTTTCCTTTCATGAGATGAATGGTGATTATTATATACTTGCACATAACCAATATGAATGACATGATGGTTCATGAGATGAACCAGAGTCCACAAGTATATTAGATGTAACACATGTGTATGGATGAGATCCACATATGGGAGACATGTGTGACAAATCTTATACTTAAATATCTTCACAACCAGTGATGAGACTGGACATCTCATACTGACAAGGTTGCAGCACTTTGATCACTATGAGATAGTGTGATTTGTCTCGATCATCAGAATGGAAGATTCTGGATCATAGTGCTGGTACATTATATGTATTGAAGGACCATGAGAAGCACCTTATAAACACTGTCTTTGCTTTAAGGTCTGCTTTCATAATTCCCTAGCAATAGGCTCTCAATCCTGAGACATTAATGAACTCAAGTTTCTATCTATTAATTTGCTTTGAGTCACCAATGAGTGAGGCCAATTGTAGGTCAACACCTCGGTGATTTTGGTATTTGGTAGTAGAGCTGTGAGAACATTCAATGATCAAGATGGAATCTATCTCTAATATCCCCTTACGCCAATTAATGGATTTATCATTGGTAAGTGCGCACCCATTCCGATTAAGAGTTAATTGGAAAGGTACCTATTAATCATTATAATTAATTGGGGCTCAAGGATAATAAGATATGGATCTAGTTTGGAAGACAGGTCCAATTGATCCATGGATATTGATAGAGGGGTCTACATGTGGTAATGTGGAAGTTTAGGGTCTTCTATGTAATATTCCTAAGACTGGAGTTCAATTGCATTTATATAGTGGAGTTATTTGCAATTAACTGTGGGCCCGGATTACACATGAGATGTGGGGTCACGAGTCCCAGTTGGAGCCAGCTTTCTAAGGAATCCCTAGTGGTCCCCACGCTAGCCCAATTATTAGAAAGTATCTAATTCTAGTTGAACTCTAAAATGAAAGTTACTATTTCTATTTGAAGTAGGACTTCTAATAGTGGTAATAGTAGACTTACTAATTTTAGTAGAAGTGAGACTTCTATTTTAATTAGAAAGGAATTGGAAAGTTACTAATCATATTTGAAGTGAGACTTCTAATTATGATATGGTAAGTTACTAATTAATGGAAGTAAGACTTCTATTGTAATTAGTAAAGAGGAGGCAACTTGTAAAAGCTATAAATAGAGGAGGGCAAGGCCTTGGACGTCCATGCATAAAATCCACCTAGGGATTCACCGCCCAAGGTCCCCTAGTGCAAGTGTTGCACGAGCTCTTCTCCTCTTCCCTCTTCTAGTTCTCTTTCTAGTTCCTCCCTAGAGTTCCTAGTAGTTTTCTCTTGGAGATCCCACCATCTTCTTGAGAAAAGGAGATTCTGATACGGGTCATAGCGTGGAAGATCAAGAGGTCTTGGAGATTCCTATTTGATTAGTGAAAGCGTTTCATCATCAAAGAAAGACGCAACTCCTCCATTAGAGCACAACCGAGCTCCAAAGGTATAATCTACTTCCTTGCATGTTGTAGATTTATTAGTTACTGTTTCTATCTTCTAGATAGATTGTATTTACTGATCATGATGACTGAGATTGAGGACATGGATCTTGGATTGGGTTTTATAGCCTTCTGGATAGTTGATCTCTGCATCAAGTGGGTCAAAAGTTTTTGAAACCTATCCTAGAGGCCCACCTTATTTCCAACAATTGGTATCAGAGCCTTACCTCATCTCTTATCATGTTAGATCAGTAAACTTGATCTGATCTTTGCATGAGATGCGAAGAGGATAGATCAAGGGCTATGTACGGATCAGTTTTGATGGTTTTGCTTGGATAATTAGTGAATCCATGTTTGGATAGTCACAAAGGGGTTAACAATGATGGAATGATGGTAGGAAGCCATTGGGAATCTTCAGAAGAGTTTTGGAGATGGTTGGACTTGAAATAGAAAAACCCAACTTGCAGATTTCCGTCAGGCAGGTCGACCGAGCCCTCTGGTCGGTCGACCGAAGACACTGAGGTCGGTCGACCGAACAGACTGACATAGCTCGAACCCCGCCGGGGGACAACCCCGGACCCCCTCTGCGTAGGGCAATAATTATAGTAGTGGCAATATTTGGCATCCTGTCTTTCCATTGTTGTTTGGTAACCTAGTTTTGTGAGTTGCTTTGCTAGTATGAGATACTAACATGCAGGTTATCATGTTCTCTCCATATGGCCCACAAGTCTTTTACTTTCTTTATGGATGAATGTTTATTTTTGGCAAGTTGTAAAGGGCATCATGGTTTCCTTGGTTTCCCGGTTTAGGGCAAGGCATGGTGAAATTCCCTATGAGCCTTTTATTTCCATTAATAGATTATCATGTAAGTCTCATCGTAGAGACATAGGAATTTATGTAAATTTCTAAATTTGTAAATTCTGGCGATGTCAGAGACAAAGAAGGAAAGTGAAGTTGGACTCCTAGTCAAAGAGTTTGAGTATTACCAAAGGTGTTTTGGAGCTTTCCAAAGAGTTTGAGAAATTCCAAATTTTTGGAAAGTCTAGAAGTCTAAGAAGTCTATTCCGCTTGGGCCATGTGGAGGAGAGGACTAGTTTCTAATTTTAGCGTTATCCATTTATAGTTGAATGCTTGATTTAGAATGTTTCCAAATCTGATCCAAACATAGCAAGTTACTAATATTGGTCAAATCAAATTAATTTTTGGAAAGAGTTCTAATTAGTGTTGATGTCTCATGAGATGGACACATTGGTAACACTAATCTAAGAAACTAGACTTTCCTTAAAATAACTTGACTTGGAACCAATCTTAGATCATATCATGAGATGATTTGATGATTCATATATTTATATATGTGGGCCCTAATACCTTAAAAGGAAATCCTCAATTCAAAATATTAAGTGGGAGCGGGGCATTTAAATTGATAAATCCCCATGGTTTTCCACCATAGGTTCATTGTAAGGAAAGTATTAGCCTCGCGCCACCAAGAGTGTGGCCGTTCCTTCGGAGGGCTTTTACTTGTCTGGTTACTAGATATGGATCTCCTATGGATAGTGTTGGTGAGACGGGGTGGGGGCTTACTCCCCTAGGAGGAGCTGCTCACAACGGTTGTCATGCAATGCTAGTTGGTGGGTCACACTTAACTAAAATAATGATGTAGTATCCCCTAGGATTTGCCTCATGTATTTTAGAAACCAAAGCAAATCGGGAGTCATACATTATATGGTATGAGATACCTAGATGATAATGAATGATGGGGATCATGGATAGTTAGTCTTAATTCTAATTTTGACGAACTTTGATCCGCACCAATCCAAGAACATTCGCACTCCCCTAGGAGGCATGCCCTAAGGGATTGGGATTCTGATGTATTCTAAATTCAGTGCTCATGAGGATTCCCACGTGAATTTGGTAGAATACTAAACCCTAATGTCATTTATATTCTTTCATTGAATGTATGGTTATGTGCTTTAATTTCATACAGCATGAATTCGAATACTTCCAATCCACTTGCGACCATCCTCAACCAGAACAAGTTGATAGGATCCAACTATGTAGACTGGAAAAGGAACCTGGATATTATCTTGATAGCTTCAAAATGCAAATATGTCCTAAGAATAACCTCCCTTCCTGAGCCTGAGCCTAATGCACCATAGATTGTGAAAAACTTTTACACCAAATGGACCAAAGACAATGAGATGGCCAGATGTCATATTCAGGCATCCATGTCTACTGTTTTGCAAGAACAACATCAATCTTATAAGTCAGCATACGATATTATATCGAACTTAATGGAGATGTTTGTAGAACAGGTTAGGCATGCTAGGCAGGCTGCTATAAAAGTGCTGATGGAGACAAAGATGGCTGAGGGAACCCCAGTACAAAAATATTTGTTACAAATGAAGTTGGCGTTGAATGAGTTGGATGTACTGGGGACTACGTTTGATACAGAAAAGCAGATCGACATGATCATTCAATCACTACCAGACTCATTCAAACATTTCAAGATCAATTATAATAAATTGGAAATGACCATAGCTGAGCTGTCTCACCAGCTGGTAGTGTTTAAGGAAATCATAAAGAAAAGACCAACTGCCCTCATGACAGAAAAGTCATTTGCTAAGTCTAAACCGAAAGGCAAAGGCCGGGATAGCAAGAAGAAATCAGTCATTAAAGGTCCTAAGGTGGAGTATGGTTCCACTAGTGGTGTGGCCAAGGTCAAGGATAAGGGAGCAAAGCGAAAGTGTTTCCACTGTGGTATGACAGGACATTGGAAGAAGAATTGTCCACGATTTCTGTCAAAGGAAAAGACCACAGGTATGATTGAGTCACTTGTTTCTGAAGTTAGTTTTTGTAACTAGTACTTCAGAATCTTGGTTTGTAGACTTCGGTGCAACTAATTACATCAGTAATATGTTGTAGGAGTTACAGGTAACCAGGAGGATTAATGACGGGGAAATCAGTATTAACCTAGGATCGGAAGCCAATGCAGAAGCAATGTCAGTAGGAGCAGTAACTTAGTTGCTTTCAAATATTAAATTGATTTTGTCAGATACATTATATGTACCGTTTTAAGACGGAATTTTAATTTCTAGTATGATGAATAAGAGTTATTCTATTACTTTTGGTAATTAAATTGTCTTAAAGTTGAGTGGTACTCTTATATATTCTGACAAGGTAATCAATGGCATTTATTTGTTTTACTCCCACAATATATGAGATACATGATACTGATGTTAATAATAGACCGTCATTAAAGAGGTAGTTACCTTCATCTAATCCAACAAACTTTGGCACCTAAGAGGATAGGTCATATAAACCTAAACATGATTGACAGGCTAGTGAAAGATGGTATCTTGCCTTTATTGGTGGTAGAACCAATGTCTGTCTGCAAGTCTTGTTTGGAAGGCAAAATGACCAAAAGACCCTTATTCATCTAAGGGCAGTAGGGCCAAAGATTTATTGGAATTAGTATATACTGATGTGTATGGACCCATAATATTAGAATGAGAGATTGATACGGGTATTTCATCACTTTCACCGATGATTACTCGAGATATGGATACATATACCTTATGCACCGCAAGTCCGAGATTTTTGAATAGTTCAAAGAGTTTCGAGCGGAAGCGGAAAAGCAATTCGGTAAAAGTATAAATACTCTTCGATGAGATCGATGAGGCGAATATCTCTCCTCTAATATTATGGTATACTTATCAGAAAATGGGATTTGATCCCAGTAGTCTGCTCCTAGTTTGCCTCAACAGAACGGAGTAGTTGAAAGAAGGAACAAGACTCTTTTAGAAATGATCAAGTCTATGATTGAGTTTCTACAGATTACCTATTTTTTGGGATATGAAAACTGAAATATATATACTAAACCTCATTCCATCTAAAGTCTATACTTGAGACTCCCAGGGTGTTATGGACAGGGCGAAAGCCTAGTCTACAACATTTTCAGGATTGTCTAGCACACGTGCTGAATGATAAGACGGATTAGTTGGAATCGAAGTCGGAAGTATATATGTTTATATTCTATCCCAAAAGGAACTAAAGGATTGGTTGCTCTATAATCCTAGAGAGCAAAAAGTGCTTCGCAGCACCAATGCAGTTTTCTGGAGGGAGATTATAAGATTAACTAGAAATCTTTAGAAATGGTTATCTTGGAAGAAATTCAAGAGAAATCATTTCCAAATCCAAGAATAACCAAACTTTAAGAAAATCCGCCCATACTTGACCCAGTAGTTACACCAATGCCTTGTCGTAGTGGGAGTATTGTCAGGACCCTTGACAAGTTCTCGGTCTAGGGAAAGTCTTACAAGGCAATCCCGGTGTAACCAGAACAAGATCCCTGTAACTATGATAAAGCAATTAATGACATAGTTTTGGGACGTTGGTTAGATGCTATGAAAGCTGAGGTGGAGTCTTTGTACTCTAATCAGGTCTGGATACTTATGGACTTGCCTGCCAATAGCAAACCTATTGGGTGCAAGTGAGTCTACAAGAGAAAATGAGAGCCAGATGAAAGAGTTCCATCCGAGTACTCTTATCCATTGCAGTTCATCTCGGTGATGAGATTTGGCAAATGGATGTCAAGACAGCGTCTCATGACGGCAATCTTGAGGAAGACATCTATATGATGTAGCCAGATGGTTCTATAGCTAATAACCAAGTGCAAAGAGTTTGCAGGCTGCATAAGTCCATTTATGGATTAAAACAGGTATCCCGAAATAGGAACATCCATTTTGACAAGGAAATCAAGTCACTTGATTTTTGTCAGTATCCAGATGAGTCATGTGTAAATGAAAAGTCAAGAAAGTAGGGTAGTTTTTTGGTATTATATGTCGACGACATTCTTCTCCCATGGAGTGACATAGGGATATCGTCAACAGTAAAAGTTTTGGTTGGCTAAGACTTTTGATAATAAAGGAATTTGGAGAAGCCATGTACATCCTAAGGATAAATTTCCATTGAGACTGGAAAAATAGGATGATAGGCTTATCCCAATGATGTGTACATAGATAGGGTTCTGGTACGGTAAGCTATGCTTTGTACTAGACCGGATATCTGTCACGCAGTAGGCCTAGTCAGCAAATATCAGTCTAGCCCAGGTCTTTATCATTGACTTTTGTAAGATGTGTTCTCGAATACTTGAGAAGGACTAGAGATCACATGTTGAGTTATAGCAGTGATGAGTTGATTCCAGTCGGTTACATAGATACTGACTTCTAGTCAGATCAGGATTCCAGGAAATTAACTTCTGGGTATGTGCTTATGTTGTAGAAGCTTGAGAAGTAGCTAAGGTAGCAGATTGATTCAAAAGATTCCTTAAGGAATTTGGAGTGGTAATTTTTGGCAGGACAGCCAATCACAGTTTACTGTGATAACAGCAAGGCAGTCACTAAGTCTAAATAACCCAAGAGCCAAAAAGCATGTACAGAGGAAGTTATACATGGTCAGATAGATTGTGCAGAGAGGTGATGTACGATCACCAAGATAGCCTCTGCAGACAATCTAGGAGATCCCTTTGCTAAGCCTTTGACTACCAAAGTCTTTGAGCTATAAGTAGAAGGGATGTGCATGAGATGCAACTCTAACTGGCATTGAGCCCAAGTGGGAGATTGTTAGTTTTATGGACTCAATCCAGTAGATGATATAATAAATTGATTAATTTCTTTATTTATCAGTATATTCATGCTTTCCTTTTATGAGATGAATTGTGATTTATTATATATATGCACATAACTAATACGAATGACATGATGGTTCATGAGATGAACCGGAGTCCACAAGTATATTAGATGTAACACATGTGTATGGATGAGATCCACATACGGGAGATATGTGTGACAAATATTATACTTAAATATCTTCACAACCAGTGATGAGTCTGGACATCTCATACTGACAAGGTTGCAGCACTTTGATCACTATGAGATAGTGTGATTTGTCTCGATCATCAGAATGGAAGATTCTGGATTATAGTGCTGGTACATTGGATGTATTAAAGGATCATGAGAAGCACCTTATAAACACTGTCTTTATTTTAAGGTCTGCTCTCATAATTCCCTAGCAATAGGCTCTCAATCCTGAGACATTAATGAACTCAAGTTTCTATCTATTCATTTGCTTTGAGTCACCAATGAGTGAGGCCAATTGTAGGTCAACACCTCGGTGATTTGGGTACGTGGTAGTAGAGCTGTGGGAACATTCAATGGTCAAGATGGAATCTATCTCTAATATCCCCTTGTGCCAATTAATGGATTTATCATTGGTAAGTGCGCACCCATTCCGATTAAGAGTTAATTGGAAAGGTACCTATTGATCATTATAATTAATTGGGGCTCAAGGATAATAAGATATGGATCTAGTTTGGAAGACAGGTCCAATTGATCCATGGATATTGATAGAGGGGTCTACATGTGGTAATGTGGAAGTTTAGGGTCTTCTATGTAATATTCCTAAGACTGGAGTTCAATTGCATTTATATAGTGGAGTTATTTGCAATTAACTGTGGGCCCAGATTACACATGAGATGTGGGGTCATGAGTCCCAGTTGGAGCCAGCTTTCTAAGGAATCCCTGTTGGAATTTGAGATGCATTGAGTTGAATCTTGAAGCATTGGTGTGTTTGGTGTCTCAAGCATCAAATTGTATTGGAATTATTGTCAACACTATGTCTCAATCATGTGTTGAAAGAGTGGAAGTGATAGAGCTCAAGAAGAATGAAAAAGGAAAACAGTGAAGAAAATCAGTTTTTCCTGGTGCAGTGTACCCGGTCGACCGAGCTCCCTGGCAGGTCGACCGAGCATGAAGAAAGTGCAAAATCAGAGCTTACAGTTATTTTTGACACAGAGGTCATCCGGTCGACCCAGCTCCTGGTGCGGTCAACCGAGCATGCACGCGGTCGACCGAGGCTTCCAGGATGTCGACCGAGCTCGGGTTCCAGAATTTGACAACTTACAACTTTTTGAAAGTTCGTCAGGCGCCCAGTTCACCCGGTCGACCGAGCAAAGTATGATGTCGACCGAGCACACACAGACAGCAAGTAACGCAGAATTAGAAGTCTTTTGCTAAAAGTTAGGAATTTTTTGTAATTCGTTTGGGACTCTTTCTAAACGAATTGTAGCCTATTTTGGACACTCTTTGGGGTTGCTAAAACCTATATAAACACTCCTAATCTCGTTTTCAATAACAAGCATCAAAGAAAGAAGAGTTTGAGAGAGTTTTGGAGAGAAGAGTGCTTGGAGAAGAAGGTGCTTGTGTCTTGCTGTTGTGGAGCAACTTTCTACAGCAAGTGTGGACGAATTTGAAGCCTCATGAAGATGGTATTTTCGTTCATAAGATAAGTCTCTCTTTTATGCTTTAGATTTCTATTTGTAAGGGATTGAGAGAGAGAGAATTGTAGAGGGGAAAGGGCTGTAGATCAGTTTATCTTCTTTGCTGTAATCATCAAGTTGGTGCTTGGTGTTTTGGGGTTTGGTGATCCTGTCTGTGGGTGCAGACAAATTGTAAAGGGAGTTGTAGCTTCCTAGATAGTTGGTGCTATCTGAAACCTAAGGGAGTCGGTGCTTCCTAGATAGTTGGTGCTATCTGAAACCTAAGGGAGTCGGTGCTTCCTAGATAGTTGGTGCTATCTGAATTTAAGGGTTGGTGCTCTTTGTCGTCGGTGCGACTAAATAAGATTCAGACCTGTACCGGATTGTTGTTCGGACGGGATTGAACCGTGGACGTAGCCTTTTGGTGAACCACGTAAAATCTGGTGTCAAATTGTGTGGTTTGATTTGAATTGTTGTTAGCAAGGACCTGTTTAAAAAGAGATCACTGATTCACCCCCCCCTCTCAGTGATCACGAGATCTAACAATTGGTATCAGAGCGTAAGGTTTCCCTTGATAAGCTTAACACGCTAAGGGTGATCTTTGTCAAATCACATGGCAACCAGCACAGCGAATATGAAAGCACCGTTGTTTGATGGTTCTAATTACAGCTTTTGGAAGATTAGAATGCAGGCCTTCATCAAATCTCTTGGCTATGATGTCTGGGAGACTGTCAGAGTCGGTTACAATTCTGCCATTGTACCCACTGATGCTGCAACGAAGAAGTTAGCAGACAACGACTCTAAGGCGCAGAATGCACTCTTTAGCGGCCTTGTTGACAGCGAGCTGATCAAAGTTATAGCATGCAAGACAGCCAAGGAAATCTGGGATAAGCTGAAAAGCATCCATGAAGGAGATGAGAAGATCAAAGAAGCGAAATTGCAAACTCATCGCTCCCAATTTGAGTCTCTTCGCATGGAGGATAGCGAGAATGTTGATTCTTACATGCAACGGGTGAATGAAGTCACGAATGACATTCGTGGACTAGGAGAGGAGATTAAAGAACCAGTCATCGTCAAAAAGGTTCTAAGATCTCTCCTTCCCCGGTTTGATTCTAAAGTCTCAGCCATAGAAGAAGCCAAAGATCTGAACGAGTTTTCAATGGATGAGCTGCATGGTTCTCTCACTGCCTATGAGATGCGCATAGGTAAGACGTCTTCATCGGATAGAGAAGCGGCCTTCAAAGTTCAGAAAAAGGCAAAAGAGATTGCTGGTCATGATTCTGATGATGATGAGCTTGAGGCTCAATTTATTAGAAGGCTGAAGAAAGGAAGCAATGGCAAGTATAAAGGGAAGCTACCCTTTAAATGCTTCAATTGTGGCGGTGTTGGCCACTTTGCTGCGAAGTGCCCGCTGAAAGAAGACAATGATAATGACTCTTATGTTGATAAGAGTAAATGGAAGAAGAATTTCAGAAAGAAGGGCAAAGCAAAGAGCTTCATCAGTCAGCATAATGACAGCACGTCTGAATCTTCGGACGATGATGAATCAGTCGAGGCGACTGAAGCACTCTTCATGGTTACTATTGAAGAAGACGATGAGCAAGAGCTGGAAAACGAAGAGGAGGCTGAAGTGAATCTTGAAGAAGAGCTCATTGCTGCACTTGAGGAGCTTAGCAAGGAGCGAAGATCAAGTAAGAAAAATCTGAAACTTCTTCATGAATCTGAAATTTCAGTTATTGCTTTGAAAACTGAATTAGAAGAGTATAAAAGAATGGTAGATGTCCTAGAAATACAAATCTGTACCAAAACTGAGGAAGTGATGAAACTTGAGAATGAAATCCTTGGAGCAAGGACTGAAAATATGCAAATGAAACAAAAGCTCAAGGAGTTTCAAGCTATCAATGGTACATTGAAGCTGAATGAAATTTTGAAAGTTCAAAGACCCCCTCACTTCAGATTTGGAATAGGATTTGAGAATGGAGAATCTTCTAAGGTTACACCTTCTGTAGAGACGGTGTTTGTAAAGCAAGTTACTACACCTTCCAATTCTGTGAAGCCCACACTGCCTAGAAAAGAGCCCATTCAAGTGAGAAAGGACATGAAGCCTAACCAGCCATATAAAAGATACAAATTTTATGGCTATTGTTATCATTGCAATAGGTATGGACATAGAAGGGCAGATTGTAAATTCTATGTGAGAAACAGCCCAGTTGTGAGAAGGAACCCTTTCTCAATCCTAAATAGCCACAATATTGAGTGCTACAAGTGTCATAATTTTGGACACATGGCTAGGGATTGTAGGCTGCCTACTGCTAAACCAATTCAGGTTGAAAAGAAACCCAAGTTAGTCAAAACTTGGAGGGCAAAGAAAAGTGCAGAAAAAGGCAAGGAATCTCTCATTGTGCAAACCGCTTACAATGCACAAAAGAAGACAGCACCATGGGTCCTTGATAGTGGCTGTTCGAGTCATATGACTGGTGATAAAGAAAAATTCATCAAGTTACAGCACTATGAAGGTGGTTCGGTAAAGTTTGGTAACAATGATGGTGCCAAAATTGTTGGAAAAGGTGTTGTTCAGCTGATGGCAAACAAGATCAGATCTGAAGAGGTCTTATATGTGTCTGGATTGAGACACAATCTGTTGAGTGTGAGCCAGATCTGTGATAAGGGCCACGAAATTGTTTTTACAAAGAATGGGTTTGCTATCAAGAAGTGTAGCAACGGCAAAACAGTGGCTACTGGGTCAAGGACAGCTGGAAATCTTTACACCTTGTCAGATGGAGCTGAAAAGACATGCTTATTGAGTCGGTCAGAAGAGAGTTGGTTGTGGCACAAACGCCTTGGGCATCTAAGCTTTGGCAACATGTCAAAGATTTGCAATTCAAAGGCTGTTAGAGGTATGGCTACAGTTGAAAAGCCTTCAAACCCCATTTGTGACTCTTGTCAAAAGGGAAAGCAAACGAGGGTAATGTTCAAGACGAAGGAGCATCATACGAAGAAACCTCTTGAGCTGGTACACACTGATCTCTGTGGACCGATGCGGACTCAAAGCACCAATGGAGATAAGTATTTTATGCTTTGCATTGATGATTTTACTCGCATGACATGGGTATTATTTCTTAAGCATAAACATCAAGCACTTGATCGGTTCAAAGTGTTTAAAGCACAGGTTGAAAACATGCTAGGGAAGCAGATCAAGACGCTAAGGTCTGATCGTGGAGGCGAATTCACATCTGATGAATTCACTAAGTATTGTGAACATCATGGCATCCAAAGACAATACTCAGCCCCTAGAACTCCACAGCAGAATGGAGTTGTTGAGCGCAAGAACCGCACTGTGCAAGAAATGGCACGCACCATGCTGATTGAAAGTAAGATGGCTGATAAGTATTGGAAAGAGGCGATTCATACGGCTGTTTATATTCAGAATCGTTGCTTGATCAGGCCACATGAAGATAAAACACCTTATGAGCTATGGTTTGGAAGAAAAGCTACAGTCAAGCACTTCAGAGTCTTCGGTAGCAAGTGTTACATCAAGCGGCTCGAACAAAATCCGGGCAAATTTGAAGAAAGAGCCGATGAAGGTATTTTTCTGGGTTACTCATCCTCTAGTAAAGCTTACAGATGCCTTAACAAAAGGACCAGAAAAATTATTGAAAGTGCTGATGTTAGAATTGATGAAAACCATGAGTCAAAGAAGGTAACTCATAATGACAGTCCAGTGTATGAGGACTCGAGTGAGATTGATGATGAAGTGGCTGAACCTGATTCTGAAAAGGCAAAAGATGATTCAGAGGATACTTCTCCTAGAAAGAAAAGTACTTGGGTAGAGCAACACCCTAAGGATCAAATCATTGGAGATCCTGAGGCCGGTGTAAAAACTAGACAAAGTGTAGTTAGCAATTACTCACTTGTGTCCACCATTGAGCCCAAGACAGTAGCTGAAGCTAGTCTAGATGAAAGCTGGTTAAAAGCTATGCATGAGGAGTTGGAGCAGATTGAGAAAAACTCCACATGGGAACTAGTCCCTAGACCTACTGATAAGAATGTGATTGGTACAAAATGGGTCTTTCGGAACAAGCTGAATGAAGATGGTCAGGTCATACGAAACAAGGCAAGGTTGGTTTGTAAAGGCTATGCACAAGTTGAAGGCATAGATTTTGAAGAGACCTTTGCACCGGTGGCTCGTCTGGAAGCCATTCGTATGTTTCTTGCATTGGCTGCCTATAAAACCTTCAAGGTATTTCAGATGGATGTTAAGTCAGCTTTCTTGAATGGTTTACTTGAAGAAGAGGTCTACATTGAGCAACCTGATGGCTTTCTAATTAGCAAAAATTCAGACTTAGTTTGCAAGCTGAAGAAGGCTCTATATGGACTGAAACAGGCGCCAAGGGCATGGTATGCAAGGCTGGATCTTTATCTTCGCAAGATTGGTTTTGGAAAAGGACTAGTTGATAGCAATCTGTATGTCAAATCTGATTCAAGCAAACAGCTGGTGGTTATTGTTTATGTTGATGACATAATATTTGGAGGCAATGATGAGAATATGTGCAGAATTTTTGCTGAAGATATGACGAAAGAATTTGAGATGTCTATGCTTGGAGAGCTAAAGTTCTTCCTAGGATTACAAGTTCAGCAGCTGAAAAATGGTATTTTTATATCTCAGATGAAATATATAAAGGAAATGCTGAAGCGTTTTAACATGGAAGACAGCAAGCCCGTGAGCACGCCAATGACAACGAACACGAAACTTAGCAAAGATGATAAGGCTTCGTCCGTTGATCACACCACCTATCGTTCTATGATAGGAAGCTTGCTTTACTTGACTGCTACAAGACCAGATCTTCTACAAGCAGTATGTATGGTGGCTCGATTTCAAGCATCACCAACTGAGACGCACCTTACAGCAGTGAAAAGGATATTTCGATATCTAAAAGGTACTATGGAGCTTGGAATATGGTATCCTAAAGGTAAATCCTTTACTCTTGTCGCATACTCAGACGCCGATTGGGCTGGTTGCGTAGATGATCGCAAGAGTACAAGTGGTGGTGCATTCTATCTTGGTGATAGATTGGTAGCTTGGCACAGCAAGAAGCAAGACTCCGTCTCACTTTCGACAGCGGAAGCAGAATATATTGCAGCGGCAACTTGTTGTACGCAAGTGTTATGGATGCGGCAAATGCTCTCTGATTTAGGAGTTCCAACAACAGATCCTACGCCGATCCTCTGTGATAACACTAGTGCAATTCATATCTCCAAGAATCCAGTTCAGCATTCAAGGACTAAGCATGTTGCAATCCGCTATCACTTTCTCAAGGATAAAGTTGCAGATGGTGAGGTAAAGTTGGAATACGTTCCTACTACTGAGCAAGTGGCTGATATCTTCACAAAACCTTTGCCAAAGGAAGTCTTCGAGTATCTCCGAAAGAAATTAGGAGTTACTCACTCTCCTACACCTTAGGAGATGTGCCAGAAAGGGGGAGCAATGAATTCGTTGAATATCTTATTTGCTCCTAGATTGGTCCCTTTGGAATTATTGTCAAAGGGGGAGAAGATTATGCATGGAAAGGTTGATATGCATGTCATCTTGAGAAGGTTATCTGGAGATTGGTATCAAGTTATGCTGAGAAGATTATGCAAGGAAAGACTATATGCATGTTGAAGTTAGTCTTATGCTAAGAAGATGGAAATATGATAGCATGAGGAAGATGGAAGATTGGAATGAAAATTGGTATCAAGATAGTGAATGAGAAGATCATGTTCCAAGGGGAGTTTATTGTTCTAAAAAGGCTCTATGATGTCAACATGTTCCAAGTGTCTGTGTTGAAGTTCCAAGTGTTGCCAACAATTCCAAAGGGGGAGATTGTTGGAATTTGAGATGCATTGAGTTGAATCTTGAAGCATTGGTGTGTTTGGTGTCTCAAGCATCAAATTGTATTGGAATTATTGTCAACACTATGTCTCAATCATGTGTTGAAAGAGTGGAAGTGATAGAGCTCAAGAAGAATGAAAAAGGAAAACAGTGAAGAAAATCAGTTTTTCCTGGTGCAGTGTACCCGGTCGACCGAGCTCCCTGGCAGGTCGACCGAGCATGAAGAAAGTGCAAAATCAGAGCTTACAGTTATTTTTTGACACAGAGGTCATCCGGTCGACCCAGCTCCTGGTGCGGTCAACCGAGCATGCACGCGGTCGACCGAGGCTTCCAGGATGTCGACCGAGCTCGGGTTCCAGAATTTGACAACTTACAACTTTTTGAAAGTTCGTCAGGCGCCCAGTTCACCCGGTCGACCGAGCAAAGTATGATGTCGACCGAGCACACACAGACAGCAAGTAACGCAGAATTAGAAGTCTTTTGCTAAAAGTTAGGAATTTTTTGTAATTCGTTTGGGACTCTTTCTAAACGAATTGTAGCCTATTTTGGACACTCTTTGGGGTTGCTAAAACCTATATAAACACTCCTAATCTCGTTTTCAATAACAAGCATCAAAGAAAGAAGAGTTTGAGAGAGTTTTGGAGAGAAGAGTGCTTGGAGAAGAAGGTGCTTGTGTCTTGCTGTTGTGGAGCAACTTTCTACAGCAAGTGTGGACGAATTTGAAGCCTCATGAAGATGGTATTTTCGTTCATAAGATAAGTCTCTCTTTTATGCTTTAGATTTCTATTTGTAAGGGATTGAGAGAGAGAGAATTGTAGAGGGGAAAGGGCTGTAGATCAGTTTATCTTCTTTGCTGTAATCATCAAGTTGGTGCTTGGTGTTTTGGGGTTTGGTGATCCTGTCTGTGGGTGCAGACAAATTGTAAAGGGAGTTGTAGCTTCCTAGATAGTTGGTGCTATCTGAAACCTAAGGGAGTCGGTGCTTCCTAGATAGTTGGTGCTATCTGAAACCTAAGGGAGTCGGTGCTTCCTAGATAGTTGGTGCTATCTGAATTTAAGGGTTGGTGCTCTTTGTCGTCGGTGCGACTAAATAAGATTCAGACCTGTACCGGATTGTTGTTCGGACGGGATTGAACCGTGGACGTAGCCTTTTGGTGAACCACGTAAAATCTGGTGTCAAATTGTGTGGTTTGATTTGAATTGTTGTTAGCAAGGACCTGTTTAAAAGAGATCACTGATTCACCCCCCCCTCTCAGTGATCACGAGATCTAACAATCCCTAGTGGTCCCCACACTAGCCCAATTATTAGAAAGTATCTAATTCTAGTTGAACTCTAAAAAGGAAAGTTACTATTTCTATTTGAAGTAGGACTTCTAATAGTGGTAATAGTAGACTTACTAATTTTAGTAGAAGTGAGACTTCTATTTTAATTAGAAAGGAATTGGAAAGTTACTAATCATATTTGAAGTGAGACTTCTAATTATGATATGGTAAGTTACTAATTAATGGAAGTAAGACTTCTATTGTAATTAGTAAATAGGAGGCAACTTGCAAAAGCTATAAATAGAGGAGGGCAAGGCCTTGGACGTCCATGCATAAAATCCATCTAGGGATTCACGCCCAAGGCCCCCTAGTGCAAGTGTTGCACGAGCTCTTATCCTCTTCCCTCTTCTAGTTCTCTTTCTAGTTCCTCCCTAGAGTTCCTAGTAGTTTTCTCTTAGAGATCCCACCATCTTCTTGAGAAAAGGAGAATCTGATACGAGTCATAGCGTGGAAGATCAAGAGGTCTTGGAGATCCCTATTTGATTAGTGAAAGCGTTTCATCATCAAAGAAAGACGCAACTCCTCCATTAGAGCACAACCGAGCTCCAAAGGTATAATCTACTTCCTTGCATGTTGTAGATTTATTAGTTGTTGTTTCTATCTTCTAGATAGATTGTATTTACTGATCATGATGACTGAGATTGAGGACATGGATCTTGGATTGGGTTTTATAGCCTTCTGGATAATCGATCCCTGCATCAAGTGGGTCAAAAGTTTTTGAAACCTATCCTAGTGGCCCACCCTATTTCCAACAGAGAGACTCCAGGTTGGTTGACATATTGTAATAGATTTTATGATTTGAGACAACAAAAGTCCTTGACTCAGAGTTACCTGCAAAATACCCTCTAGTATATGAATAGTCTCAGAAATAAATGAAATATTGATACAATATCAAGGTCCTACGTCATAACAAATTATTTTGTGCGCTCCCTATTATGTACATGCAGCACCCATGGTTCAATTACCTAGACCATTGATGAAATTGACCCCACCACGGACAGAAAATCTCAAGAAACTCGAGGGAAGAAAAATGTCCCTTCAATCAAGGGCGAAAAATAAAAATGGTTAAAAATAAACTACTTTTTAAATTTCTAAAAAAAATGGATAGGATCTTCTAGTCAGATACCTTTGGGCATTATCCATTACAGAAGCCACAACATCAACAATCTGAAACATTCAAGCATGGATCCTATGTGCAAGGTGTAGGTAGGCAACAATACAGGACCCATGAGTCCTCATCTCACGAGTAACATATGCAGAATTTAGAGATCGCAGTGAATATATACATACACATAAAAAGCAGCTCTTGGTATATTCAGCTGCGTCAGACTTGAGCCACAACAAATGTTGCCCCTCTCCCAGTACATATTCAGCTGCATCTTATCATAACTTTGCACACAAGGTCCTCACTCTATGAAGGTATTGGAAAAGCTTTGGAGATCAAAATATATTTTGTTGCACAGGGCTTAGACTCATTAGTCCTATCATCCATATGACCATATGACTTGCCTATAACTAATTAAAATCAGTAAAACAATTAAAACCACGATAAGTCCTTCAATCTAACACTCACCGGCAGTTCTCAATTTTTAGGAATAGTTTGTATTTAAAAAAAAATAAAAAATTTTATTTGGGTTTCGAGTATGCCTCAACCCCAGTCATATCGATCAGAGTCATCAGACGCAGCTGATACAAGATCTCACCACAAGTTCTAAGTTCTAGAACTATGCTCAGTATTCCTCTACACATCCATGTGCATGCATCAAAGATTTTCATGTTTTTATGAAAATTTAACAAGATCCAACCTTATATGAGATACATATAAGATGCAACAACTGTGGGACCTACTTATGTGATTTGGATTTGAAGGGAACCATGTACATACTCAAGCGTATCAAGTTCAAATTAATTTACCATTCAAAAAATATAAATAAATAAATAAAAGTTCCAACCCAGTTCAAGACATTTAGCATTGTGCTCTAGGCAGAATTTAGTATTGCCATTTAAAGGTTTGTAGTTGGATGACAACCCTATGAGGATCCGAAAGGGATAAAACTTTACCCAACCCTTATCCAGTCCCTTCTAGATCCCCCAAGGGTTTTCATCCAACCTCATACCTTTAAATGGATAAAGTAAATTCGGCATAGATCATAAGGCTAAAGGTCTTGAATTGGGTTGAAACTTGATACAAAACCTATGTATGTGGATCCCTTTAAATCCAAATCACCCCAGTAGACACCACAGTTGCATCTCATAAGTTTCTCAAATATTACCTAACCCATGTGAGAATTTCCACATGCCCAAATTTGACACTCATCCAACCATTACTTACCATCTGATGTAAGGAATGTGTGTGTGCAACCATTACTTACCATCTGATTTAAGGAATATGTGTTTTTCTATATATGCCTTTTAAAACCATCGAACTTGAGGGCCCTTGTGTGGTGGGTGGCTAAGATGATCTGATGGAGTTGATAATTGCACAACCCTATGTCTCATTGAAGGAAAATTTTCTCCTACGAGCAGATTGCATGTGAAGTCCAGCCCAATGGGGCCCACCTTTGATCAATGCAGCCCCTTCAATCATCCCATGATCTGGAATCAAGACCAGTTTCACAATCATTGAACCTTCACTCACCTTTGGATATTGAATCTCAAACAGATCTATGATTAAGACGCCATTAAATTTTAAGGCAATTAAATTAAGGGCTAAAATAAGCTGGTGGGGCAGATTTTTAGGCTACCCCCTGTCCATAAGGAGACCTTTCCATCCGCTACCCTCCTATGGATAAAAATGCATCTAAGGGCCCCATGAGTCTGCTCATAGGAAAACATTCTCCCTCATTGAGATCTTTCAACAAGGAATAAGTCCCTAAAAGGAAAACTTTTAAGGGAGGGCCCCATTAAAGTTCTTATTTTCAAAAATAAGGAACCAACTCTGTTTTGAAAATTCTCATAGATATAGATATATATATAGGAATTCTCAAAAACTCCCCATTTAAAAAGGGGAGTTTTTGCCCCTTTTGACTTATCCAATGAAATAACGCCACCTCACATGGTGCATGCCAATTAAGCATGAGGCATTTAGGAAATATATATCCTCGTTCTGCCCACATCTTCACATATATTTTCTTCTTTCTATAAAAATAAACACATGCCTGAAACTCTATCGTGGGGCTCACATGATGATAATCCGAACCATTCATCTTGAATCCCATCCCCACCAGGAATCTATTCTCAAATTTCAATTCAATATGAGTGGTCCCACCATCCAATTGAGCATATAACATAAGATATGCTCCTAAAAAAGGTTATTACTGCCACTTGTGTAAGTCAAATGAGAGAGGAAAACCATATATTTTAAACAGTGTTGATCAAACAGTGGGACCAACTCATATTTGAATTAAATTTCTTGACAACCTAAAAAAGGTGGAGGTGACTGGTTTGGATTATTTGTAAATAGGCCCCTCCAATGATGGCTGCCAAATCACCCATGTGTAAGTTAAATGATTGATTTGCATGATCTCCTCATTTGCTAAAAAATAGGAATAAAAACGAATTGTCTATCTTAAGATAAGAAGCATGCCTAAAGAGGAAAAATAGGGAAGGAGATCTAACACATTTAAATAAGGAGAAAATATAGGAAACAAATATCATTAGGATAACCATCTCCACCTCAGCAACCTAATACATTTCTAATTCGTTGGAATAAACGGGGGCGTTTTGTAGCCCTCCTATATATATAATATATATATGAGTTATGCCTACAAAACTCCCCGGGATTTTTTTAAGCCGATAAAAGTGTGACACGTGTCATCAGTGATACACATATCCGATTCTCTCCCCTAAATATTCTCCTACAAAGGTGGATATCTTAAAATACTAACAAATCATTGGCTACTAGATAGAGCAGTCACCTTATATGAGAGATTGGGTGAGGGTCCTCACATCCATATCCAATGCCAACAACTTAAATATGAGGGCCCCCACCCCTATCTCTCATATAAGGTGAGAAATATCTCTAATAGGAGCATCTCCCTATAAAAATATAAATATATATATAGAGTGTGTGTAGAGAGGAGGAAGGGAGGAGTGTGGCAGTTCGTGGGCATGATAAGGTTACTTAACAGAACAAAAGATAGCACCATTTAGTATTACGTAACTATAAGTGCAAAAAATGTGGCTCACAAGAATTAGGGAGTGCCTGATAGGACTTATCCAAAGAGACTAGGAACACCAATGCCTGCACCTGAAGCCTGAGAAAAGAAAAGAAGATTAGCAGGTCAGAGGACCCTAGCCTGGGCGGCGTAAGGCTCTCCGATGCCTAAGTTAGTGTTTGAACTGAACTAAGGAAGGAGAGAAGAAGAGGGGCAGAGTAACAGCTCTCAAGTGTGTAGGTTGCGTACCTTGTTTATGGAATGTGGTCCTATTTATAGAGGACTCTTGATGATATTTTGGATGATATTTTGGAGTGGGTCCCTTGATTTGATAGGGAAGTCCTTATCAGCCCACAAAGTAATAAATGCAGTCCATCTCAGCCCACATTGCATTTAATGCCGGTCCGATCAGCCCAACATTGCTTTAATGCATGTCATGTTGGGCCAGATCATGTTGGACGCCTTTGGCGGCAGAGGTCCC
>WHSA01001503.1:0-300008 GCA_012931725.1 Litsea cubeba | reverse complement strand
AAAAACTTAAGAAATTTCTGACAAACAACAAGAGTGGGATGAAGAGGAATTTTTTGAAAAACAAGGGACAAACTATGAATAGCTATGTCCCTAAGGGTGACAAGCCCCCTTGCAAAAATTTCCCTAAGAATTTTTCAAAGGACATCAAATGCTTTGAGTGTCAAGGATATGGGCACATTTCTACTAAATATGCTAATCGTGTTGAAAGGCGATTGGATAGAGCTCTGAATGTTACTTGGGATGATGACTCAGAAGATGAGAAGAGTGAATCGGAGTCAATCCCAGAAGGTGGTAGAAAATTTATTGCTTTGATGTCTCGATCTTCTAAAATCTCTTCTGTGCAAGGTTCTTTGAAGACTGAACTGTCAATTGATGCAGATAAAAATGAGTGTGATGATGAGAAGCATCTGAAAGATCTCCAAAGTGAAGTAGCCATTCTCAAGAACTAAAAGCATGATCTTGAAGAAAAATTGAATATGGTGTACAGTGAATTGACTGCAACAAAAAGTACACTCAAAAGGATGAACAATGGCTCCTTAACTTTGGATAAGATTCTAAGTCAACAAAAGAGGGATAAATGATGAGTGTTAAATATTGCATATTTTACCTCTCATTAGTTCGGGTTTTATCAGCATCTCATATGCATATCATTTGCTTTCCACAGAGATTTTATCATTCTATCACATTAAACGGATTATCGGATTATCATGCATAAATCCAATTATTTATAGCGCATTTTTTTTGTAATTTATCTTGTGTAGGTGGACCCCGCGACTACCCCAATCTTTCGGCTAGTGTCCCAAGGCATCAAGAAGTGTTGAAGAATTCCAAAATAAGATGGGAAGAAGTCATTTCCAACACAAAGGAGTGGTTGGTGTATTGGTTGGAGCTTGAGTTACTATGAAATAGGTTATGGGTTCAAATCCCAACAATTATATATTTTTTTTTACATAAAAGATATTTCATCCAACTCTAACCTCTCCACCAATCAAAGCTTGCCATCGCACAAATCCATGTAAAAGGATATGAGCCAATCAAAAGCCTCCAAAATGAAGGACCACAAAAACACATATGCTTTGGAAGGAAAAGTTTGTTGCAACCAATCAAATTAAAGCAATCCATGTGAAAGCAAAAGAGCCAATCAAAAGCTTTCAAGTTGCAACCAATCAAATGGAAGCAATCCATGTGAAAGCAAAAGAGCCAATCAAAAGCTTTCAAGTTGCAACCAATCAAATGGAAGCAATCCTTGTGAATGAAAATGAGCCAATCAAATGTCTTCAATGTTTCTATAAATTGGAATGTTTTTGTAGAGAAAAGAGATCTTTTGGCAAGTTAGTCTTTTAGAAATTTCATTTTACCTTCTCTATACTTTTAGATTGTAATTAGGAGCTTCTTTGTAACTAATCTAGAGAGAGAGTGTGTAATTGAAGTTCATTAATGAAGATTTGGAACTCTTTCTTGATGTTTAGTGGCTAAAGCTCTTGGATTAGGCTCTCCTTTTGAAGCTAAGTAATTTGATTAGTTCAATTCTATGCATGTTTTAGTTTAAGTTCCCTACTTGTGCCTTAATTGATTACTAGATTTTAGATCTAGTTGTGCTAATCTCTCTCATTTCTCATGCTCTATCTCTACACTTGATGCTCGGATAATCTCAATTGATGCTTTGTAGTTTGATTAAGTTCTCTCATATAGCATGCTCTAGAGCCCTTATCTTTGATATTTTGTAGCTTGATTTTGATGATTTATTGTTAGGGTAGTTAGATGATGATCTAAGATCTGGCATTTGATTTTCTTTTACTTTGATCTTCATTGTTATATCATCCAATCTAATTAGGCAAGAGATTGCTAATTGGATTGTAGATTTGGGAATTGAATTAGAACATGCATTGTTTGAATTAATTACATACTTAGTGGATTTTGGATTGCCTAATCTATTATTCTTATTGTTGTTAATTTAAATCTTTATTTGATTTGTTATTTTCACTTTTAGATTATTAGATACATATCTCACATAACTTGTTTTAAAATCATACACATTTCACACCATATCTTCACCTTAAATCTTCCATTTCCACCACCATTCATCCATTAGTTTAGTGTGTTTGTTAGATTAGCTTAGACCTTGTTAATTTCATATTTTAGATTGCTAATTAATAGTTTACATTGCATAGTTTAGTAGTTTTAATTGTTTACTTCAATTATCTATATTAGCTATATCTTAGTTCAATTCTACTCAAATTGGATTCATTGCTTGTTCCATCCTCTCTCCGTGGGATCGATAATCCGGACTCTTTAGTCCTTTACTACTTGACGACACCGTAGTCTTGCGGTTAAAAGTTACACATTTAAGTGTCGATCAAGTTCTTGGCGCCGTTGCCGGGGAGAGGCATTGGAAAACTTTGAATTCCATAGAGTTGAACTCATTTTTAGCTTAGTGTACTTTTTATCTTTCCTTTATTTTCCTTGCGGATTCGACACATTATTTGTGTTTGTTTTGTAGAGAATTTCTCACTTGGAGCAAAGGAAAGTGGAAAAGTGCATTGGAGAACTTGAAGATTTTACTTGCTTTCCTAGTTTAAGATTAGTTTAGACATCTTTTTTCTTTCTTAGTCGGTTGTATTAGGTATTTGTCATCAAAGTTGTAATAATTTTGGTTGTGGGTCGGCCCGTGACCCATTTACTTTACTTTACACACTTTACTTACTTTAAGTAGTTAGTTGTTTAGTAGAATTGCAATAAATTGCTTGTAGGGAAGGAGGACGGTTGGACTATACCGTCGCGGCCCCTCACATTCGTACACGGAAATTGGTGTCCGTGGTGTGAGTCGACGACAACCGATTCGTCCCCTGAAATAAATCGGGAGGTTTGCATTTCTTAACCCCCGCGAATCCCTTGCAAGCGGGTTTACTTTGTTGGTTGTTCCTTGCTTTGTAGTGTAATTATTTTAAATACACTTGTAATTTGGTGCACTACTAGTAAAGGGCAAATTACCCCAACAAGATAAGGATTCGGATTTCATCACCGTTTCCTTGCCCTTAGGATTTCATCTTAATTCTCACTTAGTTTAGAACCAATAAACCATAATAAAATTGAGTAGAAACGTGACCTTAGGTTACGAGCTCACTAGGGAAGACCACCGCGGTTGTGCCAATTGTGTGCCTTGGCAGATTTTCTGGTGCCTAAGCAAACCTTGTCCCTTGGCTACTATCTTGCCAAATAGGGAGACAACTTTGTTGTTCGAGGAGTTGGTTTTTAAGAGGAGCCTTCGCCTAGCGCGTCGAGATCCCACCATCTACCTGGGGGTTAACTGGCCAGAATTTCCGTTTCATAGGTCCAGGTTGGAGGCCAAAGTGTCCTCTTCACAGTTAGGAGCTGTCTAGAATTCTTTTAGGTAACCTTAGTTTAGATTAGCTTTTCATTTAGTTTTTCAAAATTTTTGTTATGTTGCATTCATTTCATTGAGCAGACCATTGCATTGCTAGGTTAGTCGCAGTTGTATGCGAGTGTGGATACGTGATCAAGGCCGATTAGTGAGGATTGATTACCTTGCTTTACCTGCCCCACCCATAGTACCCACAATGGCTGCCCAAAACCCTCAGCAAAGGACCCTCAATGAACTATTTGCACCATTTTCATCCACTTCACCTAGTTGTATAGTTTTGCCAGAAAATAATATGGACCAATTTGAAATCCGGCCCGCCACCATCAACATGTTACCAAAATTTCATGGATCTGAGTGTGAGTAGCCCTATATCCATTTGAACAAATTCCTGACCATCTGCCACACGTTTAAAAATCAAAATTTGAATAGTGAAGCCGTCAAGCTTAGGTTGTTTCCCCTCTCACTAGAAGATCATGCAGCCGCCTGGCTGAATTCCTTGACTCCAAACTCCATTACCACTTGGGATGAGCTTGTTAAAAAGTTTATGTCCAAATTTTTTCCGGTGAGCAAAACTGAGCAATTTAGGAGTGCCATCAGGAACTTTAGGGGACGACTCGAGGAAGAGTTTGCCGAAACCTGGGAGAGATTCCATGACCTATTGATCAAATGCCCACATCACGGGATTGACAAAGGAGAGTTGATACATTTCTTTTATAGAAGTCTTACGAATCCCCAGCGTATCTTGATTGAATCAATGCATAAAGGAGAATTCATGAATCAGACTGCTGATCAAGCATACGAATTCCTTGTCAAGCTTGCGGAAAATTCACAAAATTGGGGCAGTAATAGGAAAGACTTGGAGAGAGATGAGATAGGGATCCAGAAACCTGGAATGTATAACATCAAACAGGACCCTGAGTTGAAAAATGTGATGACCAGTTTAGTTCAGGGAGTGGAAAATTTGAGTAAAAAGATAGGATCTCTGTCTGTAATGTCATGCCAACCCACCCCTCAGCACCATGAGCCTACCTTGAGAAGTATGAGTGAACCGCATCATGTTTGTGTGTTATGCGATAGTTGTGAGCATGTGGTTGAGAGTTGCCCTAGTCTACCATTTGTCAAGGCCGAGCAAGCCAATGCACTGAATTCATATGGAAACTTCCGGAAACCAACTGTTAACACTTTTAGTCAGACCTACCACCCAGACAATAGGTTCCACCCCAATTTTTCATACCGTCAAGCCGAGCCTATTCAGTCCCAGGGAGGTCAACCAGGGTTCCAGCCGCAGCATCCTAGGCAGCAATTCCAGCAACTTGCTCAAACCAATCATCCTATGGGTCCTTATCCTCAGCAATCCATACAGCACAATCAGTTCCAACCACAGAACCAATGTAAGGCACTAGTCCCAGATCAGATGCCTAATTACTCTGTACCAACACAAGCCCCTCAGCAATCCTCTCATCTGGAGAACCTGTTATCCAAATTCATTCAAATCCAAGAGCAGACTAACCAGGCCCAGAACCAGTCCATTGCAAAACTAGAGGCCCAATTAGGTCAACTCACCTTACAGTTGTCTGAGAGAGAAAATGGCCATTTCCCGAGCCAAACCATTCCTAATCCGAAAGGACAGTCAAATCAGCCCAGAGGCCAGTGTTCGGTAGAGAGTAATGAGCATGTGAAGGCAATCCATACTCTGAGATCAGGAAAGACTATTGACAATGGAGTTGAGATGCCTGAAGAGGATCAAAGAGAGAAGATTTTTTTAGGAAAACCAGAGAGTTCGAGGAAAGTTGTCGAACCCGAGAAAGAGAAATTGAAGAAAGATTTGAAAGAGAATGCAGAAAGAGAAAATGAGAAAGAGAGAGAAGAACCCATACCAAGAGGAGAACCACAGAGAGAGAAGATTCATAAGCCCATTGTAGTTGAACCATCATCTTTAGAAGTGGTGCCTAGAGCACCATTCCCACACCGATTGAAGGAGACTAGGAAAAATGATTACTTTGAGGGAATCTTAGAAGTTTTCAAAAATGTCCAGATAAACATACCCCTCCTTGATGCCATAAAGCAAATCCCTTCCTACTCTAAGTTTTTGAAAGACCTGACCACTGTCAAGAGGAAAACATCAGTACCCAGAATTGCTGTGATGGCAGCCCAAGCATCAGGCTTGATCCAGCAGACCATTGCACCAAAATACAAAGACCCTGGTTGCCCTACCATCACCAATCAGATAGGAGACTCTATCATAGAGAGGTGTCTCCTTGATCTTGGGGCAAGTGTGAATTTACTGTCGTACTCCGTGTACGCGCAGTTGGGCCTGGGAGGACTGAAGAAGACTGATATTACCCTTTGTCTTGCTGATAGGCCAGTCAAGTATCCAAAAGGTGTGGTTGAAGATGTGATCGTCAAAGTTAAAGATTTTTATTTTCCAGTTGATTTTGTGGTTTTAGATACCAAACCGGTGGCAGCCCCCGACCGACATATTCCTGTCATTCTTGGTCGACCGTTCCTTGCAACATCAGATGCAGTGATTCGATGCAGGAATGGGGTTGTGACACTTAGTTTCGGGAATATGAAGTTGGAGTTGAATGTTTTTCGTAACGGACTCCAAACATCGGACCTAGATGATGAGGAAGTGAACATGATTGACACATTAGTTGATCAAACAGTTCAATCATCATGTTACACAGATCCGCTAGAGGAATGTCTGGCTCACTTTAATGCCGACATAGACATCGACGGGTCCATATGCGAAGTTAATGCATTATTGGATTCGGCCCAGCCGATGGATGTTGGCCAATGAAAGCAGAAAATTGAGCCTATATTTACATCCACCTCTGAATCTATGGTCGCAGAAGAATCAGTTATTATTGAGCCACCCAAGTTAGAATTGAAACCATTAACCGAGAATTTAAAATATACCTACTTGGGGCTCTCTGCTAGCAACCCAGTAATTATTGCCTCAAACCTTGAGGAAGAGCAGGAAAAGAAATTACTGGATGTGCTGAAAGACCATCAGAGTGCCCTAGGTTGGACCATCTCGGACATTAAAGGAATCAGTCCATCTATAGTTACGCACCAGATTCATCTGGAAGAAGGTGTCAAACCATCATATGAACCTTCAGTCCAATCCCACGGTGCAGTTGAACTTTTGAATCCTAAAGATGGTAGCACCTTTCAAGTGAATGGGCACAAATTAAAAGAGTATCTTGAGTTTGTGGATCCTGAGAATATTGCTGAGAAGGTCCTTCTTGTGGACCCAGGATAGATTGGCCTCATACCATGTTAGTTGTGTCTGGCTGAAGACGTTAAACTTAGCGCTTGTTGGGAGGCAACCCAATATACCCGTGTGTCGGCACCCCATGGTGAGAGATTCCAATTTATCTTCCTTGTCCTATCTTATTTCTATTATGCATAAACATTGGGGACAATGTTTAGGATAGGTTTGGGGGTGAGGCACTGCATTTCATGCATTGCATTTTGCATGTACATAAGTTATTTTGTTTTCCATTTATACCAAAAACCCTAAAAATTTGAAAATTTTTCAAAATCACTAAAAATCTGAAAAATATTTCAAAAATTGTCCATGGATTTTGCTTGAAGAGTTGTCATTTGTACAAGTCCTAGAAATTATTTTTTCACATTTAGCCACATGAATGTAGTCCAAGAGAAGAGTAAATCACTTCTGAGAGATCCGAAAGAATCATTTGTGGAGACTAAAACCCATTGAGCGATTGAGCCTATCTATATCGGTTTTGGTGAGGACTCTTCTGCGCTATTCCTGAGTAGAATGAAGAGCTACTCCTAGAGCTTCTTAGTCCAGCACTTTCGATCTCATAAGTGCAATTCCTTGTTCTAATCATAGAGGTGACATCAAAATGCGAATAAATCTTAACTTGTAGCTTATGTTGCATTTTTTCCAAACTTAGGGGAAGATGATAGGCATTCTAAAAACCAATGGCCAAATTTTGAACTCACCTATTACATTTTATACCCTTAGTAGCCCTCTTGAGCCTATTTTATAAGAAACCTTCCTTCATTGTCCCAAGCCTCATCACCCTCATATATATAGCCTTTTTGACCTATTGTGTTTTAGAATGGTAAGGTATATGAAGAAAGGAAGGATTTGAGCATTAATGATGAAGACTTCACATGGGCTACCAAATATAGATGTTCAACAAAGGGATGACAAAGGAATAAAGGAATTTGAAAGTTGAAAAAAAAAAAGAAACAAAAAAGAGAAAAAAGAAGAAGAAATGAGAACCAAAGGAAAACAAAAAGAAAAAGGAAAAAAGATATGGGAAACCAAAGAAAAGCAAGCACAAAAAGATCTAGAGTGGAATAAAGAACACAAAGCAAAAGGAAGAAGTGAAGATAGTGGAAGACCTTCCTATGAAGACTTAAAGACCCTTACCTTCTCAAGAACACTTAGCCGCATTTAACCCTTATCCTACCTATTAACCCTAACCCCATTACAACCTATGAAAGACCTATTGGATCCTAGGAAAGGTTAGGTGCTGAATGAGTGAGAAGTTTAGTGAGCATTTCCACCTTCTATTGGTTATATCTTATTCTTTGAGATCAATCATTCTATAAATAAGCTCTGTTCTTCATCAATTATGTGAGTTCTTAGCCTTGTTCATACTCACATACTGAGAGTTAGTCAGTAAAATCTGTGTGCTTCCATTGTTGAGAGTATGACCTGTAAGGCTGTAGTCAAGGCGAAATGTATTCTGAAGGGGATTAAGGTTGTGTGAGCTTCGACTTGAAGATTGCATGATTATTGGCTAAATACACACACATACACAGTGGGACTTATGTATTGATTGACATATCTTCAGGAGTTGGCTAGTATTCCTAACTCAGTACTCATTCTTATTAGCTTGCTAGAGACTGTTGGACATCAAAAATATTTTCTTTCCAAAATAAAAAGAATTTTGTGGGATTTATTCGCTGAAAACCCTCACGAGACAAAACTCATCCACTAGGGGAAACCTAGGGGTTTAAAGGCTTGTTGCACGAGCTAAGTGCAGCCGCGATTCCTCTGAAAGTGAGTTAGGATTTTTACCATATTTTCTTGCATATAGTTTAGTTTTTTCTTTATAGTTTTTGCTCGGGACTAGCAAAATGTAGGTTTGGGGGTGTGATGAGTGTTAAATATTACATATTTTACCCCTCATTAGTCCGGGTTTTATCAGCATCTCATATGCATATCATTTGCTTTACACAGAGATTTTATCATTCTATCACATTAAACGGATTATCGGATTATCATGCATAAATCCGATTATTTATAGCGCATTTTTTATGTAATTTCTCTTGTGTAGGTGGACCCCGCGACTACCCCAATCTTCCGGCTAGTGTCCCAAGGCATCAAGAAGTGTTGAAGAATTCCAAAATAAGATGAGAAGAAGTCATTTTCCAACACAAAGGAGTGGTTGGTGTATTGGTTGGAGCTTGAGTTACTATGAAATAGGTTATGGGTTCAAATCCCAAGCACAAATCCATGTAAAAGGATATGAGCCAATCAAAAGCCTCCAAAATGAAAGACCGCAAAAAACACATATGCTTTTGGAAGGAAAGTTGTTAAGTTTGTTGCAATCCATGTGAAAGTAAAAGAGCCAATCAAAAGCTTTCAAGTTGCAACCAATCAAATGGAAGCAATCCATGTGAAAGCAAAAGAGCCAATCAAAAGCTTTCAAGTTGCAACCAATCAAATGGAAGCAATCCTTGTGAATGAAAATGAGCCAATCAAATGTCTTCAATGTTTCTATAAATTGGAATGTTTTTGTAGAGAAAAAGAGATCTTTTGGCAAGTTAGTCTTTTAGAAATTTCATTTTACCTTCTCTATACTTTTAGATTGTAATTAGGAGCTTCTTTGTAACTAATCTAGAGAGAGTGTGTGTAATTGAAGTTCATTAATGAAGATTTGGAACTCTTTCTTGATGTTTAGTGGCTAAAGCTCTTGGATTAGGCTCTCCTTTTGAAGCTAAGTAATTTGATTAGTTCAATTCTATGCATGTTTTAGTTTAAGTTCCCTACTTGTGCCTTAATTGATTACTAGATTTTAGATCTAGTTGTGCTAATCTCTCTCATTTCTCATGCTCTATCTCTACACTTGATGCTCGGATAATCTCAATTGATGCTTTGTAGTTTGATTAAGTTCTCTCATATAGCATGCTCTAGAGCCCTTATCTTTGATCTTTTGTAGCTTGATTTTGATGATTTATTGTTAGGGTAGTTAGATGATGATCTAAGATCTTGGCATTTGATTTTCTTTTACTTTGATCTTCATTGTTATATCATCCAATCTAATTAGGCAAGAGATTGCTAATTGGATTGTAGATTTGGGAATTGAATTAGAACATGCATTGTTTGAATTAATTACATACTTAGTGGATTTTGGATTGCCTAATCTATTATTCTTATTGTTGTTAATTTAAATCTTTATTTGATTTGTTATTTTCACTTTTAGATTATTAGATACATATCTCACATAACTTGTTTTAAAATCATACACATTTCACACCACATCTTCACCTTAAATCTACCATTTCCACCACCATTCATCCATTAGTTTAGTGTGTTTGTTAGATTAGCTTAGACCTTGTTAATTTCATATTTTAGATTGTTAATTAATAGTTTACATTGCATAGTTTAGTAGTTTTAATTGTTTACTTCAATTTTCTATATTAGCTATATCTTAGTTCAATTCTACTCTAATTGGATTCATTGCTTGTTCCATCCTCTCTCCGTGGGATCGATAATCCGGACTCTTTAGTCCTTTACTACTTGACGACACCGTAGTCTTGCGGTTAAAAGTTACACATTTAAGTGTCGATCAATAAACATGGGATAGGATATGGTGATGTTGCTTCTTCATCCAACTCAAGGGGTAATACTATTTTTGTTAAAGGCCCCATCTAAAATGAAAACACCCCGATTGTTCCTACCATTACTCATGTGAATCTTGTTCCTAGTGCATCAAAAGGAAAAGTCATTTAAACTAAGTTTGTGCCTATTTGTCACTATTGTGGAGTGAAAGGTCATATTCGACCTTTTTGTCGAAAATTGATGACAAACTCTATCCCAACTTGTCATTATTGTGGGATAAGAGGACATATTCGACCACAGTGTCGAAAACTGAAAAGGCACTTACATGAGCAGCAGAGGATGATACGATATTCTTCTCCGCGAGTCAAGACCAAATCAATATGGATTCGTAAATCAGACTTGTGTTGCAATGCAGTCTTGTCTCCACTAAAAGCACAAGACTCAAATGTGTGGTACTTGGACAGTGGTTGTTCAAGACATATGACTGGGAACAAGTCATTGTTCACTTCTCTTGTGATGCGTGATGAGGGTGTTATTCAATTTGATGATGGAGATAAGTCAAAAATTATTGAAAAGGCACAGTTTACATTCCCGAGATATCTACTCTTTCTGATGTATTTCTTGTTGATGGTTTGAAGGCTAACTTACTTAGTATTAGCCAACTGTGTGACACTGAGTATGATGTACACTGTTCCCTAAAAGAATGCACTATTGTTGACAAAAAGGGAAAGAGTATTCTTGAGGGCAAGAGAACTTCTGATAATTATTACATTGTAGCAAAGGCAGATTGTATTGCAGGGGAAATTGTTGCACACAACTACTTTGGATGAAGCAAATGTTGTCTATCTATGAGATTTCTCAAGGGATGGTGAGTGTTTTCTATGATAACAAGAGTACCATAGATATTTTCAAGAATCCAATGCAGCTCTTTAGAACAATACACATAGATATCCAACATGTTTTATTTCATTACTTAGTAGAGGAGAAGATTTTGGTTTTGGAACACATCTTGTTTGATCATCTCTTCGTTGATCTCTTTATTAAGCCACTTGATCGAAATAGGCGTGAATCCCTTAGAGTTTTTGTTTGTTTTTCTAATTCCCTGCATTTCTGAAAGTTTTGATCATTCTCTTTACACGGAACTTCAGTTTGAAAGTATTTCAAATGGGATGAGTTTGCTCCTTATTTCTGTCACGGCCCCGAACCCGATTAGAGAATAAACCGGATCCGGGGTGTGAGTTTTAGGGCTAATTAAAAAATTTTGCCCTTAATGCCCAAGGATCGAAGTCCACTGTGACGATTGTATAGTTGAGCCTCATTAACAAATAATCAACGGGACTTGTCCGGTAATCACAACATTAAATCTGTAGGAATATCAAAGCAAGTATGGATTTCATTCCATTATATATATTCAAGTTTCAAAAGATAAAACATATAAAGTTTATAAACATCAGGACCATCCCAAAAACCTAGGTCCTGGTACAAAAGATATACAATACTAAGATAGACAAGTCCAAAAGATCTAAGCCAAAAGATGAAAAGAGGTGGCACAACAATAGATATCCCCGTGTAACGCGCACTAGTGCCGGGAGGGATGACGCTATTTTACGTCATCGGCACCCCACTCTCGTACCTCGTCCTCCTCCCTCGGTTGAGGATCCTCTGGGATTGCCTCGGCATCCGGGTCGACGTAATAGTAGTAGGTGTCCTCTGCACACCATGGAATAAAGGATCAACAATATGTTGGTAAGAAGATAAGCAATATACATTATTCATAACATGTTTCAAAAGAGAATAAAGACAAGTATATGATTAAAAGATAGCAAGGTACAAGCTAGGCATAAAGCATGAATAGTTACAAGAATCAAGTGACAAGATAAATCCTAGCAATATTACAAGAATAACCATCCATGAAATGCAATGTCAAGCAAGAGGAGACTCCGAGGATGTCCTAGCCATCTCACGGGGGTATAAGTGACGTCCGAGCTGACTACGAATACCCAAAGTCTGGCTCTGAGGGGTTCCTAGCTCCCGGTCCTAGGAATAGCAGCACGGTCCGAGCCCGCTCCCAACTATTCACGCCATGGACGCCGTCTAAAGCCGACTGCCCACCCTAGTGTCCGGTATCCGCCCCACTTTATAATCATCAGTCTGCAGCTGGTCATGAATGCAAAATGATGATGATGGTTTGTACACGACCCAAGTTCCAAGACAAATACACGTGGATAGATTTCCAAGAATAACATAACAAGCCGAGAGCTACTCAAAGTCAAGTCAAGATACAAGTCAAGTTCCAAGTTCCATGAGTAGTCCTTTTTTCAAGTCTATCCACACGTGTTCATCAATACAAGACAAAGGTACGTAAGGATACACTCTAAGTCTGGTCAAATCCTAATTCTACAAGTTAAGTTACAAGTTATACAAGTATACAAGATTATAGTGTATAAGGTACGACAAGCTACGGATACATGATTCAAGAGTCAAGAGTAAAGAACAAGCCAATCCTAGGTCAAGAGTTATCCATCATGTACCGCACGTAATCCCAACGAAGTGCTTACGGAGAAAGAGTCAACGATGCCATAGTGTGGTGAGCCCGTGGTGTACAGAAGTTGTTGGGCACCAATTGACTAAGTTCCGTATGCATTCGGCCAAGTTACAACCATACACGGAAGTCCCTGACAACCAACGAAGCACACCAAGCCAAACATGCTCCATTTTCATTTCCCCCAATTGGTCATGCAAGGATAGGGTCAATAGGTTCCAACCTAGGGTCCAAACTAGGTTTACAATCCCTTTCCAAAAAAGATAAGGGCTTGGCATATTGATCCAATGCCTATTTCCTTTTCCAATCTCTGATGATTAAGATTAGTATATCATTGGATTCTACGTCTCGAGAGCTTTCCAACGGTATAAAGAACTCCAAATTCCGACGAACGGGTCAAAAGTTATGCCCGTTCGAAGTGGATGTTGCTGTCTGCAGAATGCAGTCTCGCTAGAGAATGTATTCTGCCTGGGCTCCAAAGCAGTAGCAAAGCTCGCTCTAGCGAGGGTTAAGCCCGCTAGAGCAAGCCTGCTTGCTGCCTAAGCCCGAACTGAAGCAGATTTGCCCTGTTTCAAGGTATTTTTAAACCCATTCACCTAGGGTCCATTCCCTTCCTTCTTAAGCCTTTCCAAGGCATGTACCTGCATGAAAAGAGCCTTCATGCTCTCTCTCTCAAACCACATTTCATTCCATTCATCAAACCATATACAAGTAAAGTTCATTCAACCCATTTATCCAATTTTAGCATATGTAATCCAATTATCCATGACAAGCTTGGAATTTAGGGAAAACCTAAGCAATGACTTAACAAGGAACAATAATAATACATGCATGCTCAATATATAAAGCAAATCTACTTGCTTCACCAAAGAGAGTGAAATTAGAGAGAAATTGAGAAGATTGAGGAGGAAGAAAGCTCCCACATACACTTTAGCCAAAACAACTCTCCCAAGCCTCTCTCCTACACTCAAGGAACACAAAGGAAGAGAAAGAAAGGAAATCCATCAACATGCAAGATCTCTACAACAATGAGGAAGGAAATTAGGGAAGAAAGGGTTGAGGAAAACTTACCAAATTTAGGTCAAGATGTAGAGGAAGAAGATGGTGAGCTTGGTTGCTTGAATCTCCACTCCTAGGTAGCACATGCAAAGGAAGAAATGAAGGAGAAAAAAGAGAAGAAGGAGTTCCAGCAGCTGCTCCTTCAAAATGGGGATGAAACGAATGCAGGGAAGTTGCTGGAGTGGGTTTAAAATGAGAGATGGAAGGGAAAATGACTCAACTGCCCTCTTTGAGTGAATTAAGAGAAATGTGATTATTTGAGGGACTTCGGCGCGTCGAATTGCAATGAGTCAAGAACGGAAAGTGACGAGCGTGACGAGATCTTTCCAACGGATCCAAATTCGGTGAAAACGGAATTTTTCAGAAAAATACCTAATTTTCCTATTAATCACAACCTAAACCCCTTATTAAGACTAATCGCCCTCGGAATCCAACTAAACTTCGCAACCACTTTCTAATGATAAAAGAAACTAGCTTAGCCACTAAACTAACCTAATTAGAAAAAATCACAATTAATTAGGCTAATCGCCAATATTAAGAAATTAATCACCTTATTAAGGTCGGAGACCTTACAATTTCCATTACTTCTTCTGAATGCTAGTTTATCTTGTTGTCTCCTGGCGAAGTTAGGTTGTTAATGAAGTCTTGCTGGGTGTGCTCCCTAGCTCGTCTTGTTTGACTATTTTAGATTGTTGATGAAGACCTATTGGGTTTGCTCCCTAATTGGTCTTGTTTGACTAGACTAGATCGGTTATGTAGACTCATTGAGTTTACTCCTCATGAGTTCTCATTTCATAGTTGAGTGCAATATAATAATAATAATAATAATAATAAAAGGTTTTGGTTCATAGCCTTTTTAACCCGAGTTGTTAAGCCCACTGGGGTATTTCTATACCTAGTGCCCTAAAGTCATCTGACTTGGGAGTCATTGGTCTACTGCTCGTTACAAGGGTTAAATAAAAAGCTTAAGGAACCAGGATTTGTAAAAAAAAAAAAAAAAGTTTTAGTTCGTAGCCTTTTTGACCCGAGCTGTTAAGCCCACAACGGTATTTCTATACCTAGTACCCTAAAGTCATCTGACTTGGGAGTCATTGGCCTTCTACTCGTTACAAGGGTTAAATAGAAAGCTTGAGGAAACAGGCCTTGAGAGAAAATGTTAAAAAATAAAAATAAAAAATGCTAAGGCTCTGTGAGAAAATGTTTAAAATTTTTTTAGTGTTGTTCAGTTTAGAAGGAGACATCCAGATGGGTTTTAACATTCAGGGGGAGTTTGATTAACTTGAGAATTGATTTGCCACTCACACATGTCTCACTGGTCAAATCTTTTAGAAAACAATATTTTTCTTCGAACTCTTTCATTTGCAGCAGCCACCCCCTCTTTCCTTCCTCTACTAGGAGCCTTCCTTATCAAATGGTGTGCTTAAAATCTTCTTCTTTACTAGGTTGTGAGCCTTTCATGTGTTTTTGTTCTTTTCCTCATAGTTTCTTGGACATACCTTGTGGTTTCTCTATTTCTTGAAAAATTCTTGTCATCTTTTGTCTCATATGATAGATACATGGCTAATGATTCCTATTTCTCTTGGTTGTGTTTGAATAGATGGTTTTGTGAAGAAGTTGGGATGGTGTGTAGGGAGAGTTATGCATTGTTGAAAAGATTTGATTTTTGTTTTGTTGATGACTTTGTTTTGTGTTGGCTATTTTGACTATCTTGTGTTGATCTTTATCTCCTTTGATAATTATGTACAAAAGGGGGGAGAATGACTAATGGCTTTATTTTATTTGTTGGCTTGAATGTTTGGTTTGGCATTTGGTTTATGTGATTATCTTAGTTTCAATTTCTCGTTTTACTGACAAGATCTTTACCCAGTGGTTTGGGTTTGGTATTTGGTTTGCAGGTTATACATGCTCCTCTTGCGATGATTCTTCAAATCTTTTGAGTGTTTTGGGCTTTCAAGGGTAGAATGTATATCTTAGAAAGTTTTTTCCATGAATTGCCAAAGGGGGAGATTGTAAGGTTTTGAGTGTTGGCATAATTCATGAGATTGGACAAAACTTAGATTTGATTTATGTGTTTTTCATTTTTCTAAAATGGACTGCAAAATCCCATGGGAGTACAGCTTCCAAACCAAAGACCAGAGCTCCAGAGTTAGAATTTTCAAAAGCAGAAACTTAGAACGTTCGAACAGTGTTCGAACTGAGAACGTTTGAACAGAGTCCGAACGTTGCTGTCCAAAGCCTTTCAAGCCAAGTTTCCCGAGAGCCCAAGAGTTCGAACGTTCAGTACAAAGATTCGAACGTTGCTGTCCAGAGTTCGAACATTCAGCACAAGTGCTCGAACGTTGCCTGCCAGAAGCTCCCAGGCCAAAGACCAGAGAAGAGCCAAGTTCGAACGTTCAGCACAAGTGTTCGAACGTTGCCTGCCAGAAGCTCTTGAGCTGTTTTTCAGCAAGTACAAGTGTTCGAACGTTCCACTTAAGTGTTCGAACGTTTGTTACAGAACTCTATTTTGGGCAAACCCTAGTGGTTCTACTATATAAGGGTTGTTATATTTTACCCTAAATAGCCCTCTTACCTCTCTTAGACATTCAAGGACGGCTGATAACATTGAGAGAGGGCTTTTTATTCTCTAGAGAGATTCATCCATTTTGAGCTGAGTTTTCCATCTCTAGAGTCCATTTCTTTTATCTTTGATTCGTTTCATCTCGGAGTTGCTTCGAGGGTGTAGACGGACAGTCAAGCACGAGAGAAGATGAATGGCGAGGCGCCTACATGAGGTTCTGCAATCCTTAGGTTGTTGTTTAACTGGGGAGGGATTGTAAGTTCTCTTGTAATCTTCGAATTGTTAGTGTTTGATCTCTTTCCTGGACCGAGTTCCAGGGCCCGTGGTTTTTTCCCTTGTTTGGAAGGGTTTTTCCACGTATATCGTTGTCTCTCTCGTGGTGATTGATTTTTGATTTTGTGATGTTTGAATTGTATCTTTTAGATCTGATTGAGGACCTTAACCCTTAGGATTTGGGGGTTTAAAACCTTCAGGTTCTTTTTCATCATTTCTCCTACAGCCAGTCGTAGTTTCTAGGAAACCAGAAGAAGAGGAGAGGGGAGGGCAGTACTAATAGAAATGTTGGAATGGGAAGTAGAACGGACCAACATGCAGGTTATGGTACCAGAAAAACAATGTGCCATGTTGAAGAGAAGATTTGAGGAGTCATTCTAAGGTAGCATATTATGTAGTATCTTAGAGTAACGAGGGGGAGGATGAGGGTATGAATACTAGAGCAAAACTTTGAAATGGTCGGTCATCCTCTTTGTAGAAAAAGATTGAATGTTCGAAGCGTGGAAAGAATTGCCAATATTAATTGGGCTAGTCCTGGGGTTGCTGCTATAACTAATGGATGGTTTGTAACTTTTTTCCCTAGTGTCTTTGAACAAATGGTTTTGATAAGGTGGCCACTAATTGTAATGAAATGGATGATTATCCCTCTCTCTCTCTATGAATTGTGGGCCGTGCATTTGAAGTTAATTAAAGAAATACAAGTGTTTTGTGCTTCATCCATGAACAATATTTATTTATTTATTTATTATTTCCTCTGTTTAGGTCTTTGTAGTGTTTACTTTTGATGCCGGAGTATCAATGTCTTCCCTCAGCCACTTGCATTTACTATTCTCTCAAGACTGCCGACATCTTTTACAATTAGATAGGGAGCAAGAACACCCTACCAAGCCATCTTTAGTATGACTGAGAGGCCTTTTCAGAAAAGCAAATTCATGCCTGAGTTAGAAAGCCATTTTTTTGCAGATTGAAAAACACAATCCACCGCGGATAATATTTTGCAACCAAAAAATTGAAAACTGAAGACCATAGAAAATGAAATAAAAATATGAAATCTTCAGTTTCATTTTCTACACAAATAAAATCACTATGAAAATAGATTTCATAGAAACTGATGATAGCAATTACTAAAAATTGCACAATCATAAGATTAACCATAATAAGGGTAGATGTGAATAACACAAACTAATTAACGTATAACTAATTCCATCGCTAAAGCGTTTTCTTCCTCGTGGACTACCACCAATATTGCTTCATTTTCTTTGAAGTTATGAGTTTCTTCTACTTATCCTTAATATGTAATCTGCTTAGATCGTGTAAATCACGAGGCAATGGTTCAAGCGAAGACATTTATGGTCCCCACACAGGGATTCAGGTTCTCAGTCATTTACCACTGGTACCGAATTGAGATGTAAGAAATGTTGTTGCTGTAGGGGGTGCTTCCCCCACAAGGGTATAGGCTGGAGCCGAGGGCCCCGGACCTATTGTGTACACTTCGGGAGACGAGGCTCCGTAATCATGCATTTGTCCCAGGGTGGATTTTTCCAGCCCCCAGGGGGGATCCCGCAACCTCTTGAATAAGAGATTTAACGGACATACCCTGCCTGAGATTGCGGGGGTTGGCGACAAATGCATGATTACGGAGCCTCGTCTCCCGAAGTGTACATAATAGGCCCGGGGCCCTTGGCTCCAGCCTATACCGCTGTGGGGGAAGCAGCCCAAGTGGTACCAGGGTAAGTCCGTTAAATCTCTTATTCAAGAGGTTGCGGGGTTTGGAAAAATCCACCTTAGGACAAATGCATGATTACGGAGCCTCGTCTCCCGAAGTGTACACAATAGGCCCGGGCCCTCGGCTCCAGCCTATACCCCTGTAGGGGGAAGCACCCCCTACAATTGCTATAAGAGTCATTCATTCTAACCTTGACACGGTTGATGACAGAACTTTGCTCACAGTCATAGCCATACAAGATATATCCGGACTTTTGAAATAAGAACAGTCTAGTAGCTTAGATTTTGCCCATACAGCAATCCTTACCTTACAGCTACCATTCATCTGTCAAACCGTTGAAATTTACCAAACTCCGGCACAGCCGTTTATGCAAAATTATGTGATATGGCACACATCACAGCATTCAACATCCTAAGGCTATGCGATGTCGCATATATCACATAGTGCAATATCCTATGTCCAGGGTATATCACACCTTTGCAGTACGAACAACTACGTAATACATAAATGAGATGTAAAAATAGTTTGTAATAAAGTCATTTACACATCAACATTTTCAAACCATAATAGGTACGAAAGTGATTCATACCCCTCTTACAAAAGTATGCTTCTTAAATGGAGACTGGATTCTAGTGGGCCCGTCAACAACCTTTATTTTATCTCATTTCTATGGCCCTAATATTTGTAATTCAAACTGTTTACTTTATTTATTAAACTAATATACCCAAGATATAAAAGTTGATAATATTAAATCTTTATAGATTTTAAATAATTCGTGAGAATGTTTAATCTTATAGATCTAATTTTCTGTACTTTTCTGGGCCCCAATTCATGATCTGAATTGTTTGATCAATATTCTTATCTTAATGGTAAATACCAAGACTTTTAGTTTCATATTTCATTAAACAACACAAAGCAACAACATCCAATAAAAGAGGGGACAAAACACAACCCTACTAAAGTTGAAGATCACGCAGGATCCATTTTACAAAACCACCCTAAAAACAATCTCGCTTCTACGCAAAATATAACTTAGCCAAATAATGAGCAGTGATGATGCCAAAATTGGGTTTCGGACACCACCGGTCAAGTAATAAATGCGGTAAATAAATGAGAGAGAGAAAGGAAATTTATAGTGGTTCGGTCTGTGTGACCTACATCCACTTCATAAAGGCAGAGGTTGCCTGTGGTATTTTACTTCTCCAATGAGTAGGGATTATAGGCTAGGAGAATATAAGAGTAGAAAAATGGGAAGATATCAGTTGCCCCCCAAGTGCTGGTAGGGCTCCTCGATTTATAGTCCTCCCCTAACAGATGTGGACGACTCTTCAGCAACGTTTGCCCTGCTTGAATGGAGCCTTCGAACTGCCCTCACGCTGGACGAGGTAGATGAAATATTCTCCGCAGGACCTGGTAAAAGCAGGACTGCTTCCGAAGCGACGTGGCTGCCTTGACTTGGCCAAGGTATGTGGATCTGGACCCGGACCTGAACGGATCAATCGGGCTTCCACTGATTTGGACTTTGGCTCATTGGGTTTGGTCATTTGGGCCTGACTCATCAAGCAGAACTGACAATAACCTCTTGGAATAAAAGAAAATTCAACACAAACGAAAGAAAATCTTACATTGTTAGTCATCCCACTTGAAGTCATAATTTTGCGAAAAAAAAAAATAAAAACTTAAAGCCATAAAGGAAGCGGTGTAGTTCTAATCATCCACTTAAAGACACCGAATAGATGCCTTGCAACTTATATTATATTTGAATATTGGCTACCGGCTCATCAACAAATCCCCTGAACATTTGGTGAGACCTGTGCATTTGCATATATGCCTTGTGATTGAGTGATGGTTTAAAATATCGGCCGATACCGGTTCGTATCGGCCGATACGAACCGATATCGGTCCATACGGATCCGATATTTAAATGTTTATTGGTTTCGGATTCGGCCCCTCCAAATATCGCTCAAATATTGGTCCGTCTCGATCGATATTTTAAAAATATCGGTTGAGACCGATATATCGGCCGATATTTTTAAATATCGGTCAAGTACCGTTCCAACCCATTTTAATTTACCTTTTTCGATTTTTACAAAAAAGCAAAAAAAAAAAAAAATTTTTGGCAGAAGCTTCTCTTCCCACAGAAAAGGAAGAGAAATCGTTGTACATATGTAGCAGAATAAAGAAATTTAAGAAAGATCTCAATCTCATCTCAGGCATATTTCACTTGTGGTCAAAACTCAAAGCGAAAGGGGCAAAAGAAACTGCTCTTATTTAGCCCTAGATTCCTACGCTATCAAAGATTGTATTGGGGTGGGCACATCACACGTGGATTGGTGGGCTCCACTATGTGGGCATGTGGCCCATTTATTATTTGAAATCAAAGCCGATAAAAATGGTTGCTCCTGATCTGTTTCATGAGCTTGGCGAAATATCACTTTTTAAGAAGGGGCCCACTTGTTACATTATGATGAAACCACTCAAATTTATGCAAAGTTTACTAAAACCTGAGTATTTGAGCCCACTATTAAAAAGACCTGCACTTAAAATAATCTACATTAGAAAACCTACACTCTAATGCAGTTTATTTATGAAAAATCTACACTAAAAAATAACTCCCTTTTGAATGAGCCCTGAATAAATTTTTACTCAAATTGAGGTGGGCGCCAATTGTTACATTAATCATTTATGTAACATGTGAGTAAAATATTTTTAAAAAAGCAAGTATTTAATAGCTGTATATGAGATGGTAAAACTACGTACTTGGAGTATCTGGACTTTTATTTTTACTTGTACCCCTCTAATAGGGGCCAACTTTGATTGGTGTATAATTTCACAAAAATAATAAAAAGTTGATAATTATTTTGAGTGATTTGAATTTTAGAGAGAAGTTATATTGGTGAATTTATGAATTATAAGGACGGCCCAAATTAAATTGTATGGCTTAAGATATTTAACAATTAAAGATTAAATAGCAATACAAAAAGTTAGACTTAGGGGGGACTGATATTTTGAGTTATAATGCGTACTAATGAAAACAAACATTGTTTTTCAGTATTTTTCAATATTCTGGATTTTTTGAATATTTTTGGAGATTTTTTTGGACTAAAAAAAAATTTTATACCGTGATGACCGCAACGAACCGATAACCGCGACCGATACCGATACCGTATCGGATTTTTGGCGTGACCGATACGCAAGTTTCTAGAATTGGATGCAAAAATATATCTAAGGCCCACCTATTGAAAGTCCAAGGCAGCTCAAAATGAATGCATATCTAACCTTAAACTTTATTTGAATAAGCGTTGGCATGTGGAGGATGGACCGTATCAAGATCATGTTAATCACAAGGCAACTATTGGAGCGATGATATATTAAGTTGGTTCTGAGATTGCTTTAAGTTTGGGTTGCAAGTTGCAACCAACCCATCCAGCCTTTTTTCTTTCTTGTTTTGTGAGTACCCTCAAGTTTGCCATGGCCACGAGATGAGAAAGTAACCAAGCCAACCACGAATCGATCTTTGGGTGGAGCTATGGGAGTAGGCATACCGTCCACTGTGAAAGCCTTTATGATTCTCAACTACATTTTTCCTTTTTTTAATATATATATATATATAACTCAGTATAATATGAAAAAAAAAATGCATTAGCATGACCGTAGTAAATCATAGTCGCACCTGGTTATGTGGGTTCAAATCCTAGGGCTTGTATTGTTTTTCTTTTTTCTTAAATAAAAAATTATCGCCATTATGAAACTTGAACCCACCCATATCCATCCTGGTACTATTTCCGCCCAAACACGGTTAATTCCATTGTTCTTATGGTTTCCGCCCAAGGTTAAAACGCGTCATTTTGAGTTAAGATGAAGTTTGACATATAAGCTAAGAGAGCTGGATAGCCCGCCCAAGCGGGCTTTAACTCAATAGTGTTGATCATACTTTGGTTTGGAATTGGAGTTGAAATTGTTGTCAACATAGCATGGAATTTTTAGTAGGTCAGCCTATTTGCAGCCCAGTTGTGCAAAGGCCCAATATTGTGGAAATGCAAAAGTCTTCATAAAGGCTCATCAGTGGGCCCACAAATTTTGGGTATGCACTTATGGAAAAGGACACTTGTATAGAAACAAGATCCAATCTTTTAGGATCTAAGGATTAAGATAAGAAGGTGGTGACATGTGTGAATAGATTTCATTATTCTAATTAATAGAGGAGGAAAGGACGATTGAAAAAGAAAAGGGGTTTTGTTCATTCGTTGCAAGAAGGAGAAGGAACAGTGGAAAACATGGCTTGCTTGTAGTCTCTTTTTGGGATGTGCAAAAAGTTCGTTGCTTTATTGACTGTAAGGAGAAAAGTAGTCTTAGATGGTGACAAGAATCAATGCATGGCTTTATACAAATAAAAAGTGAACTCCAGGCATTGTTTTGCGGCTGGGACGTGTGCTACACTTCTTCAACCTTTGTCTTTGTATCATTCAAAAGATTGAAGATCCAAAGGTTTCTAGGAAGCATCCCAAAGAAAGGTTGACTACCGTGTTGTGTCTTTGTGGGTGTTCAAGTCTGAAGCAGATTCAAACGGCTTGGTTGAACAGGTTACAATTTTATGATCTAATTTCTGAAGGTGTTCTTCAGTATATGCTGATCCGTTCTTCATCTGTGGTAAGGTCATCCTGCTTTCTATTTCATGTGAATTTATGTTTTTATTTGTAGTCTTTTTTAAATTATGTTGGTTCGGGCAAAGGGTGTGACTAGAAATTAGTGTTTGTGGTTCACAAGAGTTGCAGGGCGAATTTAATTGAGAACTAATCTCGGTGAAATTATCTACATGATTGATATTTTCTTTACACCTGTGTGTGTTGCTGGAATTTTATTGTAAGGCGCCTATGTGTCATAAATTCTTTATATCCTTGTAATCGTTCAATTGGGTGCTTGAGCATAGGGGTTGGTGCTCTTGTCCGTTGGTGCGGGCAAAGTTGTAAGGGGTTGGTGCTCCTAGCAGTTGGTGTTGCTAAAATAGTGGAAGTGCGCTTTTTTGCACCGTGGATGTAGCCTGAGGGTGAACCACGTAAAAACTTCTGTGTCGTGGTTGTGTGGTTGATTGTTTGCATATAAATTTTTAAGACACACTGATTCATCCCCCTCTCAGTGTCCGTGTAGGGTCAACAATTGGTATCAGAGCAAGGTCTCATTTACAAGCATAATCTGCTTTGGGTGATCGTGTTACAACCCACATGGCTTCAGGAGAAGGTTTCTCTTCTAATAAGGCACCACTATTTGATGGGACAAATTACTCCTTTTGGAAAGTCAGGATGCAGACTTATCTTTCAGCATTAGGGTATGATATATGGGACTGTGTAAGAAAAGACTACAAAGGAAAAGAAGATCCTACTGATGTGGCTAAGAAGAAATTATTTGAGAGTGATTCAAAGGCAATGAATGCTCTGTTGTGCGGCTTTTCAAATAGTGAACTTGTCAAAGTCATGAACTGCAAAACTGTGAAAGAGATATGGGATAAACTGAAAAGTGTTCATGAAGGAGATGAGAAGATCAAGGAGGCTAAACTCCAGACTCACCGATCACAGTTTGAAATGCTCAAGATGAGTGAGGATGAGAACATTGACGCTTACATGCTTAGAGTTAATGAAGTTGTTAATGCTATCAGAGGGCTTGGTGAGGAGATTAAGGAACCATCAATTGTGAAGAAAATACTGAGGTCTCTTCCCCCCAGATTTGACTCAAAAGTATCAGCTATTGAGGAGGCCAAAGACTTAAATGTCTTTAATATGGATGGATTGCATGGATCTCTAACAGCATATGAGATGAGAATAGGCAAGTCCAAACCCACTGAAAAGGAAGCAGCATTCAAAGCCCACACAAGGAACAAACAGGTAGCACAGTCCGATGAAGATGACTCAGATGATGAATTGACAGCTAATTTTGTGCGAAAACTAAGGAAGGGAAAAGGAAAATTCAAAGGAAAGCTCTCATTTAAATGCTTCAATTGTGGAGGTATTGGTCATTTTGCAGCCAAGTGTCCTCTTGCTAACATAGATGAAGATGACAGTAACTCCTACAAATTAAAGAAGGATTATTCTCGTAAGTCATATGTCAAGAAAGGAAAGTCAAAGAGTTATATTTCAAAAAGGACAAAAAGTTCTTCAGAAGATGGTTCAAATGAGAATTCTAAAGAATCAAATGAGGTTCTATTTATGGTAGTCCTAGAGGATGAAAAGGAAGAAGAAAAATGTGAGAATGAGGAGATTGAGACTGAAATTAATTTGGAAGAGGAGCTTATAGCAGCATTGGAGCAGTTGAGTACAGAAAGAAAGAAAAACAAAAAGATCTCAAAGAAGATGACAGAAATTGAAGAAATAGTTGAGACACTCAAGGTTGAAATAGAAGAAGGGAGGAAAATTAAAGAAGAACTAGAGTCACAAGTTATCATAAAGACAAAGGAGTGCAGTAGAATAGAAGAGGAAATTACAGGTTTGAAAGCTCAAGTTGACAAGACTAATCAGAAACTAAAGGCATATGAAGGATCAATCAAGTTGAATGAAATTCTGAAAAATCAGCGACCTTCACACATAAATTTTGATCTGGGTTTTGAGAAGGGTGAGTCTTCAACCAAACAAGATAGGTCACATGTTGAGAAGATTCAGAAAGTAATTGCTCAGCCTGCTCAATCTAAACCTGTGCAACAACAAAAGCGACATGTAGCATCTATGGCGCAGCAATCTCAGCAAAGACTCATGACACCTTTACAAAGGCAACAATCATTTTACAGGTCTACTCCTTACTTTAATGGTCATTGTTTTAAGTGTAATACTTTTGGCCACAAAATAGCTACCTGTAAATTTAATGGAAGGCCTAGAAATTATGTTAGTAGGAACCCATTTGAAGCCCTGAGTATGAACCCCTTAGAATGCTACAATTGCCACAACTTTGGGCATATAGCCAGGGACTGTATGTATGCATACCAATATCCTACCGACACCTTTCAGGATTACTATTATCATACTAATGCTTTGAAACAAAAGCAAAATATTCACATGGCGCAACAAGTGCATTATGAAAAAGAACAACAAAAAGGGAAGTATAAGAAAGTGTGGAAAAGGAAGGAGAGTCAGAAAAGCAAAGCCGAATCCTTGATTGTTCAGACAGCTCTCAAAGCACAGAATGGGCCAACACCTTGGATACTTGACAGTGGCTGCTCAAATCATATGTCACGAGACAAGGATAGGTTCATGAATCTGGAACAGTATGATGGAGGCTCTGTAAAATTTGGAAATAATGATGGTGCCAAGATAGTTGGAAAAGGAGCAGTTCAACTGAATCATGGGAAGATAACTTCCAAAGAAGTTTTGTTTGTGAATGGGTTGAAGCACAGTCTTTTGAGTGTAAGTCAGATATGTGATCAAGGATATGAGGTGGTGTTTAAGAAGCTGGGATTTGAGATAAGGAAGTCTAGCAATGGCAAAGTTGTAGCTGTTGGCTCAAGGACGTCCGACAATCTCTACACACTATCTGAAACTGTCAAGGAAACATGCGCTATTGGACAAGTTGATGAGAGCAGATTATGGCATAGAAGACTTGGACGTATAAGCTTTGATAACCTATCAAAGATCCATTCCAAGAAGGTAGTAAGGGATATTCCTCATATAGGAAAGTCTTCAGCTGTTGTTTGTGATGCATGTCAAAAAGGGAAACTTACTAGAACTTCTTTCAAGTCAAAAGAACATCATACCAGCAAGCCATTGGAGTTAATACATACTGATCTGTGTGGTCCTATGAGGACTCAAAGCATCAATGGTCATAAATACTTTATGTTATGTATTGATGACTTTTCAAGAATGACATGGATAATGTTTCTGAAACATAAAAATGAAGCTCTTGACATGTTCAAAGTTTTCAGAAAACAGGTTGAGAATCACATTGGAAGGAGAATCAAATGTTTAAGATCAGACAAAGGTGGTGAATCTACTTCTGAAGAATTTGAAGAGTATTGTCAGAAGCATGGCATTAGAAGACAGTTCTCAGCAGCTCGGACACCTCAAGAGAATGGTGTGGTAGAAAGAAAGAATAGAACTGTTCAAGAAATGGGAAGAACCATGTTAATCGAAAGCAAGCTCACTGATAGGTATTGGAAAGAAGCAGTTCAAACTGCTGTTTACATTCAGAACAGATGTATGCTCAGGCCTCATGAAGAGAAAACTCCGTATGAACTATGGTTTGGAAGGAAGGCAACTGTCAAACATTTTAAAGTTTTTGGAAGTAAATGCTACATCAAGAGAATTGAGCAGAACATGGGAAAGTTTGATGAAAAGGCAGATGAAGGCATCTTTCTGGGTTACTCAACTAGAAGCAGGGCCTACAGATGTTATAACAAAAGACTTAACAAAATAGTTGAAAGTATTGATGTCAAGTTTGATGAACAGGTTGAACAGCCAGAAACCAGTAACCAGGAACTTCCAGTATATGAGGATGGCAATGATGACATTGAACCTGTAGCACCATCTGATAATAAAAAGGAAGGAGAATCTGAGGATCATTCAGATAAGAAGGGAGAAAACAGCAGATGGCATGAATATCATGGCATCAAGGAAACTAACATTCTTGGTGATGCAAAGGCAGGAATTCAGACAAGAAGGATGATGACAAGTATGTACTCTCTCCTATCCAGCATTGAACCCAAGAATGTCATTGAAGCAAGCAAAGATGAAAGCTGGGTGGAGGCTATGAATGAGGAGTTAGATCAAATTAAGAAGAACCAGACATGGGAACTTGTACCAAGACCTGTAAACAAGAACATAATTGGTACCAAGTGGGTCTTTCGGAACAAGTTAAATGAAGAAGGAAAGGTGGTGAGAAACAAAGCAAGGTTGGTTTGCATGGGTTATGCATAAGTTGAGGGGATCGACTTTGAAGAGACTTTTGCACCGGTGGCTAGATCGACTTGAAGCCATCCGTATGTTTCTTGCTTTGGCAGTATACAAAAACTTCAAGATATCAAATGGATGTCAAGTCTGCATTTTTAAATGGCACTCTTGAAGAGGAGGTGTACATTGAGCAGCCGGATGGGTTTCAGATTGGTGATGATTTAAACACGGTGTGTAAGTTGAAAAAGGCTCTCTATGGCTTAAAACAAGCACCTAGGGCATGGTACTCTCGGTTGGACTCTTACCTACAACAGCTTGGATACAATAAAGGGGTAGTGGACAGCAATCTATACGTGAAGACAATAGAAGGAAATCAAGTAGTTGTAGTGGTATATGTGGATGATATCATCTTTGCTGGCAACCGAGCTAAACAGTGTAAGGACTTTGCAGAGAGGATGAAAACTGAGTTTGAAATGTCTATGATAGGAGAGTTATCATTCTTTCTCGGACTACAGGTGAAACAGATGAAGGAAGGACTTTTCATGTCTCAGATCAAGTATGTGAAAGAGATGTTGAAGAAGTTCAACATGGAGGACAGTAAGCCTGTTAGCACTCCTATGATAACTAGCTGTAAACTTAGCAAAGATGACAATTCCGACTCAGTTGATCATACTCTTTACCGCTCAATGATTGGGAGTCTACTTTACTTGACAGCTACTCGTCCAGACATTCTTTAAGCAGTTTGCATGGTTGCAAGGTTTCAAGCTGATCCCAGACAAACACATGTAACGGCAGTAAAAAGAATTTTCAGATATCTTCGGAAAGGACTTCACTTTGATTGCGTATTTTGATGCCGACTGGGCTGGCTGCATTGATGACAGGAAAAGCACAAGTGGAGGAGTATTTTACTTAGGAGACAAACTTGTAGCATGGCACCGTAAAAAGAAGGAATCGGTCTCTCTGTCTACAGCTGAAGCAGAATATATTGTTGCATCTACTAGTTGTACTCAGGTGGCGTGGATGCGACAGATGCTGAAAGATTTGGGGATCCATATTATAGAGCCTATTTCTATCATGTGTGACAACACAAGTGCTATCAAAATTTCCAAAAATCTAGTGCAACATGCAAGGACAAAGCACATAGCCATTCGATACCATTTTCTGAAAGACAAAGTGATAGATGGTGAAGTCAGACTAGAGTATATCCCTACCTTAGAATAAGTTGCAGATATTTTTACAAAGCCTCTCCCAAAAGAAGTTTTTGAATATCTTCGGAAGAAATTAGGCGTTATTGAAGTTACAAAAAAATAGGAGATCTTGTTCATAGGGGGAGCATGGCATTTTTTGTGTGTATCTTGCTCCCTATGGGTGCCCTTTGTTATTGTTGTCAAAGGGGGAGAATAAAATGGTTGGTATCTTAAGGCATTGAAGCTACAGTTGAGAGGTGTTTAGTGTCAGAGGTGTTTGGTGTCAGGGGGAGTTCACTTGTTTCTTAAAAAAAAAAAATTTTTTTTGGTTGACAGCAGTTCCAAACGGGGATTGATCATACTTTGGTTTGGAATTGGAGTTGAAATTGTTGTCAACATAGCATGGAGTTTTTAGTGGGTCAGCCTATTTGCAGCCCAGTTGTGCAAAGGCCCAATATTGTGGAAATGCAAAAGTCTTCATAAAGGCTCATCAGTGGGGCCCACAATTTTTGGGTATGCACTTATGGAAAAGGACATTTGTATAGAAACTAGATCCAATCTTTTAGGATGTAAGGGTTAAGATAAGAAGGTGGTGACATGTGTGAATAGATTTCATTATTCTAATTAATAGAGGAGGAAAGGACGATTGAAAAAGAAAAGGGGTTTTGTTCATTCGTTGCAAGATCAGGAGAAGGAACAGTGGAAAACATGGCTTGCTTGTAGTCTCTTTTTGGGATGTGCAAAAAGTTCATTGATTTATTGACTATAAGGAGAAAAGTAGTCTTGGATGGTGACAAGAATCAATGCATGGCTTTATACAAATAAAAAGTGAACTCCAGGCATTGTTTTGCGGCTGGGACGTGTGCTACACTTCTTCAACCTTTGTCTTTGTATCATTCAAAAGACTGAAGATCCAAAGGTTTCTAGGAAGCATTCCAAAGAAAGGTTGACTACCGTGTTGTGTCTTTGTGGGTGTTCAAGTCTGAAGCAGATTCAAACGGCTTGGTTGAACAGGTTACAATTTTATGATCTAATTTCTGAAGGTGTTCTTCAGTATATGCTGATCCGTTCTTCATCTGTGGTAAGGTCATCCTGCTTTCTATTTCATGTGAATTTATGTTTTTATTTGTAGTCTTTTTAAAATTATGTTGGTTCGGGCAAAGGGTGTGACTAGAAATTAGTGTTTGTGGTTCACAAGAGTTGCAGGGCGAATTTAATTGAGAACTAATCTCGGTGAAATTATCTACATGATTGATATTTTCTTTACACCTGTGTGTGTTACTAGAATTTTATTGTAAGGCGCCTGTGTGTGTCATAAATTCTTTATATCCTTGTAATCGTTCAATTGGGTGCTTGAGCATAGGGGTTGGTGCTCTTGTCCGTTGGTGCTCCTAGCAGTTGGTGTTGCTAAAATAGTGGAAGTGCGCTTTTTGTGCACCGTGGATGTAGCCTGAGGGTGAACCACGTAAAAACTTCTGTGTCGTGGTTGTGTGATTGATTGTTTGCATATAAATTTTTAAGACACACTGATTCACCCCCCTTCTCAGTGTCCGTGTGGGGTCAACAAATAGTTTTTAGGGTTTTCGGGACCACGCGGTTTTAAAACGCGTCATATTGAATTAAGACGGAGTTTGACTTATACGTCTAAAATCTAGACAACTCATTTTCAATATGGGACTCATGTATTCCTCATATTGAAAACCCAACCTATGACTCCTAACCGTCCACCGCGAAAGCCTTATGATTCTCCACTACTTTTTTCCTTTTAATATATATATATAACTCTGTATAATATGAAAATAAAAAATTGCATTAGCGTGATGGTAGTAAATCGTAGTCGCACCTGGTTATGTGCGTTCAAATCCTAGGGCTTGTATTGTTTTTTCTTTTCTTAAATAAAAAATTATCGCCATTATGAAACTTGAACCAACCCATATCCATCCTGGTACTATTTCAGCCCAAACACGGTTAATTCCATTGTTCTTATAGTTTCCGCCCAAGGTTAAAACGTGTCATTTTGAGTTAAGATGGAGTTTGACATATAAGCTAAGAGAGCTGGACAGCCGGCCCAAGCGGGCTTTAACTCAATAGTTCTTAGGGTTTTTGGGACCACATGGTTTTAAAACGCGTCATATTGAATTAAGACGGAGTTTGACTTATAAGTCTAAAATCTAGACACGGCTCATTTTCAATATGAGACTCATGTATTCCTCATATTACAAACCCAACCTACACGGCGGACCCTCCTAATCGCCCTTTTGAGGGGATCACAGTCGCGTGGGGTGTTGCACAAACAAGAGCACCATTCGTTTTTTTTTTAATGGTAACAAGAGCATCATTCTTACCAATACAAGAAATAGAGTATCATTCATCACAAGGTAGTAGATGCCAACCATTGCCCACGGCCTAAGCAGATGCATGGATGCCAAAGAGAGAGCCATCCAATGGCTCACAATTACAGTTTTGGTCTTATCATAATGGATCATTTGCTCCGACTTCACATCATTCTGACAAATCTCAACAGCGCTTGTGCCTACGCTTATGAGAAGTAGGGCAGAACTTTATGGTTGGATATACACTCATTTGCAAGTCATCAAAAGATCAGGCCTACTATTATTATTATTATTATTCTTTACCAGAAATAGGAGTGATTATTAGATTGAACAGGTTACTGATAATGGGATGAAGAAATATGATTCGTAATATATCAAATTGAATCACGTTATTAGCCATGTGCTCAATTTGGCAATGGGATCCTCTCCTACTAAAGTGAAATTTAGGATAAATTAATGGAAGTGTTGACATTCAACTTGAACAGTTCAGATTATCTTTTTGTGAAAATCTCAACACTGAAATATATTGAGAAGACGAGAAGAGAAGAGAAGAAACCTTTAGAGGGTTGTTTGGAAATAAGATATTTTGTTATATGATCTACTCACCAAAAAAGGAGGTATTTTGATAGCTTAGAAAGTATTTTAAGATATCTCTTTTTCTTTCAAAAACCTCGATATTACATTCTTCAAAGAAATGCGGTATAAGATAATCTTTTGTTACAAGGTTTTTTCTAAATATCAAAGAGTTCATGGGCAGCCATTAATTGCAGTGGCCCACTATAAGTTCTAACATCAATGATCCTTATAAGAGTGCAATTATGACTACCAATATGAGATTGACCCCACAATGCTTACAAATTTAATGTGAGGTTCCAAAGCCATATCACAATTACACAGCCCTTTTTAATTATCGATATCAGGTGAGTCTTACTAATGTTACACTAGGTAGCCTGCATCATGATTATCAACATTAGGTGGGTCCCATACTACCAAAATTAGTTATAGGTTCCTTATATATTAATTACCTAGATTGAATTGTGTGATTGCAATTATCACTTTATCATTATGAAATGGGTCCCACTATTTGATAGCTCCTCTTGTGTTAATATGACTACCAACATCAAATGGGCCCCCACAATAATTTCTCATAGATGGATTCATCAATGATGTCTGACATTAGATAAGGTTCTACAAAAAAAAGAAAAAATAAACTCAATAGGCCCATTTGTGATAATCACCATTAGATGCATTACATTATGACAATCAACATTTGGTGGACCTACTTTAATTAAACAACATTGCTTCGATCTCAAGGTTTTAACATTTAATCCTGTGATTTCTTAACAATAGATGAGTCCTACCACGATTATTAACAGATGTGATTACTAATTTTTGGGTCTTGCATTGCGTCAATTGATGACTTTCATTCCATCTCTTATTCGGTATATCATTATGTGAGTTTTTTATAAATTGCCAAACACTTCAAGGTACATTAAAATTTGTGAGAATCACGTACAAACATCATAAGTGACAACAAGATAATAATATGACACTATTTATTGTATGATAATGAAATCTTACAATATTTAAACTGTTAATATTATATTATGCATTATCCAAACACCCCCTTAAGACATTTATATCTCGATGAACTTGATGCATTTATCCTTTTCAAGCATATATCTATATATATATATATTTCTTCTTTGGTTTTCGATATTCAACCAAGCCTCATTGAAAATGGAACGGAGAAAACTAAACATCATTTCTACTTGGCAGGATATTTGCAAAATGAGTGTAGGTGAATCATTATATCGTGACACCGGTAACCGAGGATAATTCTATAAAGAAATGTACTATAAATTAGTCTGTCAATTCTGTATTTTCAATATCAATATAATCACGGCCTATTTTGGATGTTACAGATAACATATTTACATATTTAAATATTGCAAGAATAAATAGTATAGAATAGAATAATGTAATAGTATAATATTACAATATTTTTTCTGTTTGGCGATTTTTGAATAATTTTAAAGATTTTAAATTGAGTGTTTGGAAGGTGCTATGATTAAAGTAAATTACATTATTAGAATAATTCTTTATTAAATATTTTAATTTAAATGTAATTTACCACATCTAGCTAGAAACGTAGTGTGGTAAAGTAAAGTTCAACTGCCATGCTTTTACCTTAAGTTACTTTTCGTTTATCACATAAAACTATGGTAAAGTATAGTTAAAGTAAGTCAATACAAAAAACTATTACTTTACAAATCTCTCCCACTTTGTTTCACCACATATTTTACCTCACATTTACTATAATATGCCAATCAATCTTTATTTAGTTTACCACACTTGTAAACAAGTCATTTTTATTTACCATATAAAACTACGATAAAATATAATAAGTAAAGTTAAATAAAGGAACTACTTTACCATTCAATCCCACTTTACTTTACTAAATATTTTATCCCACATTTACTTTACCGTGCTGTGAGATTATTTTTACTTTACTTTACCATATATGTAAACAAGCAAATGATGATGGATTTGGTGAGCTAAAATCTTTACTTTACTCTATCACTTTGCAATCGTCATTTTGAAAGATTCTTGTCTTGTAGAAAGTTTTCTAGCTACAGAGGGACCCTGTAGCAGAAAATATTGAGGTTTTTGAAGTAAAAGAATAATTCTTCAAGTTTTTATTTGGTTACCAAATTAACGCACAAGATTCTTTCTTTAGGAAATGAAAGATTATATTCTATAAAATATTATTTTCATATGTTTTCTTGTGCTTCCAAGCATGCCCAGTGTTTCAGGCTGATTTTTCATAAAAAAAGTCTTTATTTATAAGATTCTTTCTATAAAAAAATATTTTTTTGTTGAAATTATACTCAGACCTATCAGAGAGGAAGCCATCCTAAGCCGCTTTACATAAGGGCCCGTTTGGATGTTTACAGAATAAAATATTTACATATTAAGTATTGCAAGAATAAAATAGTATATAATATAATAATGTAATATTAGTAATATTACAATATTTTTGCTGTTTGGTGATTTTTGAATAAATTTTAAGATTTTAAATTGAGTTGTTTGGAAGGTGCAATAATTAAAGTAAATTACATTATTAGAATAATTCTTATTAAATATGTTAATTTAAATGTAATTTACCACATCTAGTTAAAAACATAGTGTGGTAAAGTAAAGTTCAACTGCCATGTTTTTTACCTTAAGTTACTTTTCTTTATTCACATAAAACTATGGTAAAGTATAGTAAGTAAAATCATTACAAAAAGCAACTACTTTTACGACTCTCTCTCCTACTTTGTTTCACCACATACTTCATTCACCCTACTTTACCTCACATTTACTATAATATGACATCAATCTTTATTTTACTTTACACACTTATAAAACAAGTCACTTTTATTAATTTATCATATAAAACTACGATAAAATGTGATAAAGTAAAGTTAAATAAAAAGAAACTACTTTACCATTCAATCCTACTTTACTTTCTTGTATTTTCATGTGCATCCAAACAGGCCTTAAGATATAAAGAAATTATTCCACTGTGAAAAGCGCAGAAAATGAGAGAAGATGAACAAATGAAATCTTGGAAAAATGCTGCCCACACCACAAATATCAATTATTCTTACTCGGTCAAGGGCCCTGGTGGTTGAGGAGAAAAAAGTGGTGGGTGACAATTGAGGCTGACACTTTTATCAACTAGTTTTTCCCATCCAAAAACCACCAACTGATAAATCTACTTTTGATCATTGTGATTGGTAGAAATAAAAAGCCACCTAGTGGCCTGCAATCACTATGTTGATCCACAAGCACAACGAGAATGGTCCACTCACTCAGACATCACAGGTGATTAACCCCACCAGGCACATTATGTTGGGGTATTCAACAGTTAGGGTTGTCAAAATATCACACGATCCGTTAATACGAAATAAACCCACACGATATTAACGGACTTAGGTGACCTCTTAATGGGTTTGGGTCGTTAATGGGTTGGACCCGTTAACTCGTTAAATTAATGGGTCGTTAACGAATAAACCCGGTAACCCATTACGACCCGATACAACCCGCCAAAAAGCCCAAGTATACATCACATTACCATGCAAAAAATCAAAGTGTGGGTGACATAACTTTTGTTCAGTGAAAGATGTACTTAATTAGAAGAGATACAACATTTACTTAGAAAATGGGCATAGCCTCAAAATATAAAGTATGGCTCCATGATTTAGAAAAAAGATACTTTTTAAGTTTAATGAATATTTTTTTTCAAAATTAACGGGTTAACGGATCGTATTCGGGTGACCCGTTAAATAAACGAATTGGGCTCGTGTTTGATTTTGGACCCGTTTTCAAAATTAATGGGTTAACGGGTCGTGTTCGGGTTGAGGTGATTCTAACCCGAATTCGTTTGATCTGCAATCTGAATTCATTAACACGACCCGTTTGACAGCCCTAACAACCGTGTTTGGAATTGCATGCATTTCAGGAAAGGATGGATGGAACCCACTCAATTTTCCTTTCATCTTGAGAAAATATAGGAGTGTGCTTAGGCATTTTTATTTTATCCCCTTTCACCACTCCTCAACTTTCTATATTAATTTTAGAGAGTAACAAATGTATTATTATCTTAAAAAGGGTATTATTGACCTTTCTTTTCCTAAATGCACACTTAATTTTTCTTTCAACACAGAATATTTTTATGACCAATATACCCATGTAAATTACCTAAAAGGACACATATGAAAGTCTCTATCTCCCCCAACTTCTTTCTACACTCACCCACCCAAGCCCACCCCTACCACAGTGTTACACCCCATCCCGAATTAAGCACGATTAACCTTAATTAATCGTGATTATCGTTGATTAAGATGCGATTAATTAAATTACATGAGATTAATGATCACTACGAGCTTAAATTAGTCTTAGGTGACTAAGTTAAGCTTAATGAACTGATTTGGAAGACATGAACTTGGATTTTAACCCCAATTAGTGAATTGGAGGACTTTTTCTTAAATATCAATTAATGCATACATAGTCGAATTGGGTGGAATTTGATACCAACGAGTGTATCTTGATGAGTACATCAAGTTTCATAATACACTTATTTTCATTAGACCTAAGATAAGTCAAAGAGGTCTTAGATTGACTTTACATGTAAATTACCTTATACATGGGTTTTAAATTGCAAAAGAGTAGTACAGGTGTTCTGCACTCAGCACATGCAAGTATATGGCTTCCACATGTTTTACATGAATCTCAGCCAAATTGCATGTGGGTTTTCGTTGGAGATGATTCTGCAATTGTTTTTCTTCTTTGCTTCCATGTCATGTGGAATGGTCATGGCACAATGGATGTAATTCATCATCATCCTCTTTGTTTCTTTGATCTCTGGTCATAGTTTTGAATTGGATTGAGCAGTGGGTTCCTTCTTCTGTTTCTTCTTCTTTGTTCTTCTCCTGGATCATGGAGTAAATGTTGGGTGAAAGTGTCAAGGAGAAAGAGTGCTGTCATCTTCTTTCTACCTGTGCTTGGGTTTCCTTCTTCATTGGATTCTTACAACAAAAAGGGGTTTTTGTAGTAGACATCACTTAAGGTAAGTATAAATTAGTTTTATGATTCAAATGCTATTGCATGTTATTTGGATTTGGATGTAGATTGCATCCATTGAATTAGGTTTTCTTACATTTGTTACATGTTGAATGGACAAGTTCATGAGGATGGGTTTTCTCTTTCAACAATGATGTAATTAGAGTGTTTGAACCATTTTGAATGAAATAGAAGTGTAAATGTAGTGTATATATGTTTAAATGATATGTTGAGAAGGGAACAGGAGGTTCCAAGAAGATTGACTCAGGTTCAAAGGAAATGGGACAGAACAGAATTCGGACACGAATTCTGTGTCTTGTCTCTGGGTGTCATCGGTCAACCGACGCTGTCGGTTAGCCGTCGGCTAACCGATGGGTTGACCGATAGTGTTAAGTGGGTAGAAAAAACGTGTCTCTGGTTTTTGAACCGAGACCTGACCGATACCATCGGTCAACCGATGAACCGAACCGACAACAACAGATGGAACAGAGGAATGTATCTCTGGTTTTTGAACCGACAACTGAACCGATACCTATCGGTCAGCCGATGACCACCTCTCGGTCGACCGACGGTCAACCGATGAGTGAGCCGACAGTACATCCAAGTGATGTATTTTCAGACTTTAGGTCTGCAATTCATGAGGTAAAGCCTATTGATTTATTCAAGGCTGTTTGTACATTGATACCGCCAATAAAGGTTAAGTGCGGGTCTTTAATGTGCAACTTTCCATAAGAACTGTAATGTCTATCAAACATAACACGTGCACATTAAGTGATCTAGCCATATACCTATTTGGTGGGTATTTATTTGTCTGGAATTAAGTGAAACTAATGCATTCGTAACCGCTCACTAATCAACTTTAACGATTAACTTTGTACTTGAATTACATATGAATTGGCACGGCACTACATATTGATTTCTACAAGCTCATTGAGCTGATCTTGATACTGTCTGCAGCAGTTACTTGTGGAGTGTTCCGGAACTCCATGGTGAAGTCAGTAGTTCCTGGCCCGGACACTGATAATCCCACATATTATTCTTCTATTGAGAAGATGGTCCAGTCTCCTTGTTATGGAGATGGTACTCCTTCCTTTAAGGAAGATGGCACTTGATTTGATTATTCGGGAATTATTATGTTGCCAAATTGCCAATGTCAAGGATGGATGATATCCTTATTACTTGTTATAAAATTATTAACTGACTGTTACTTGAACATTGTTACTGTTTTACCAGTAGCATGTATAGTCATAAACACTGTTTATACTTTGCTGAATTGTCAAATTCACAGTGTTATGATGGCATTACAGGCCCAGCTGCCCCTACCGATGGTGCGACCGCACCGGCAGCGGAGGAGACCACTCAGGTTCCGCCAGGCGGACTAGTGGAGTGGAAATGATAGAGCATATGTTGGATGTAGAGAATTTTGTTATAAATTCTGTATTTGGAAATGAAAACTTTTGTATATGTATATACTAGATCCTTGCATTGTTTTTGTATGCAAGTGATAGTCATGGATATGATGTCATTAACGTTTAAGATCAATGTAAATATTCCGCAAAAATTGTATCCCTTGTGAGTTTTACGTGTTAAAAATTCACGGGAGTAAATATAGTTTCGACGCCGGTTAACTCGGATTAATTAAATTTCGGGTTCGGGTCGTGACATATTTATTATATGGTATCAAAGCATAAGCGATCTAAATAAAGATAATTAGTAACAATCGTAAAGCGATAACATAGATAAAGGATTAAATCCTATACTGGATTTAAGATGTTTACTGATTGACTGTATGTGATATTGTTTCACTGTCAATGTGCATACTGCTTACACATGGATTGTGTCATGGAAGTTATAGATATCAATATCTTATCTTCCTGTATATGCTTTTCAGAATGGCATCTGGTTCTGGAAGCGGTGGTAGTATGGGTGATAATCCCGATCAGAGTGTCGGTGGAGATGGAGGACCTATGCCTACGCCTCCTACTCCTAGTGATAGTGATGTGCGGTTCACTGCTCTTATGGAGCAACTAGTCCGAAATAGTGAGCAGATGGCTAAAAGCCATAAAGCGCAGTTGAATATGCAAGCACAAATTACTGCCTTGTTACAAGTGCAAGCACAACTGCAAGCTCAGATTCAAGCTCCACCAGTACCACTAGTTAACCCACAGCCTCAAGTGGCTACTCAAGTAGTCGTACAGGCGAAAGAGAAAGATCCTAATGTTCTTTATGAGCAGTTTAGGAAGAGAGGAGCTACAGAATTTTAAGGCAAGGAAGATGCCTTAGTAGCTGATGAATGGATTGAACACATTGAAGTTGTGTTTGAAACTATAGTCTGTACCCCAAAGCAGAAAGTATTACTTGCTTCTTCCATGCTACGGGATGTAGCACAAGAATGGTGGAAGGGTGTCAAGGGTGCAATTATTGCAACACCTGCAGCCACACTTTAGGAGACTTTCCGAAAGCAGTTTGAAAGGAATTTTGTTCCTGATCATGTTCGACAGAGAAAAGAATCAGAGTTCCTACACTTGAAGCAAGGGCAAATGTCTGTGACAACCTATGTGCATCTGTTTACTAAGCTGTCCAAATATGCCAAGGACCTGATTGATACTGAGGAGAAAAAGGTCAAGAGATTTCTCAATGGGTTGAATCCCGCTTACAAGAAGATGGTCTTGGCAGGTACTATACCTGAATTGTTTGATGATGCTGTCGATAAGGCATATGTTGCAGAAGAAGTGCATAGAGAAGAAATGGAATCCAATGAGGGTCCAAAGAGAAATGCTAGTCCCTGGTTTAAAAAGGGAGATAAAGCCAAGGGTAAGAAGCAGAAGTATGTTGCTAAGACTTCTGAACAGAAACCAGTCTGTGAGACATGTGGGAAAACTCATAAGACTGAAGCTTGTTGGAGAAACACCGGAGCGTGTTTGGTTTGTGGATCGATGGAGCATAAAATGGCTTAATGTCCTAATGGTAGGAGAAACAATCGAGCTCCACAACAACAGCGTCAAGGACAACAGCAACAGAGGCAGCAACAGCCTCGTCAGCAGCAGCAACAACAGCAGCAGATTAGGCCTCGTGCTACCGGACAAGTATATGCTGCAAATAGAGAGCAAGTTGAAGCTGCAACTAATGTGGTGGAAGGTATTATTTATGTTGATAGTAGACCAGCATGTGCATTGTTTGACCCTGGTTCTACGCATTCATTTGTTGCACCTTCCTTTGTTTGTAATATGCAAAACAAAATTAAGCAGTTGTCCTATGACTTCACTGTAACTACACCACTAGGAAAGAAGGTAATGTGTGAGTTATATGTACCTCAGTGTAGTGTGGTAATTGGTGATGTGCTGATGCCAGCAGATTTAGTCATATTGACTATGAATGACTTTGATGTCATCTTTGGAATGGATTGGCTTGCGAAGTACAGAGCCTGTTTGGACTGTTTTCGCAAAATCATTACTTTTAAAGTAAATGAAGCCAATACCAGTGTTCAATTTGAAGGAACACAGAAGAAATTTGATACGCGACTTATATCTGCATTAAAGGCTGAACGACTAATGCAAGGTGGTTGTGAAGGCTATATTGCTTTCATCACTGAAAAGAAGCCGGAGAAGGAATTGAAGGATATTCCTGTCGTCTGTGACTTTCCAGACGTATTTCCAAAAGAAGTACCAGGTCTGCCTCCAGCAAGGGAAGTAGACTTTACAATTGAACTTGTACCGGGTACTGCACCGATTCTCGAGCACCGTATAGAATGGCACCATCCGAACTACATGAACTGAAGAAACAGATACAGGATTTGCTTGACAAGGGCTTCATTAGACCGAGTGTCTCGCCTTGGGGAGCGCCTGTATTATTTGTTAAGAAGAAGGATAGCTCTATGCATATGTGTATCGATTATAGGCAATTGAATCAAATGACGATTAAGAACAAGTATCCTTTGCCTCGAATCGATGAGTTGTTTGATCAACTCCAAGGTGCAGCTTATTTTTCAAAGATCGATCTCCGATCTGGTTATCATCAGATCCGTGTTCGAGATCAAGATGTGCAGAAGACTGCATTCCGGACCCGATATGGGCATTATGAGTTTCTTGTCATGCCATTCGGCTTGACAAATGCACCTGCAGTGTTTATGGCTCTGATGAATCGCATATTCGCTTCTTATTTAGACCAGTTTATTGTTATCTTTATTGATGACATCCTGGTATATTCCAAGTCAGAGCAAGAACACGTTAGTCATTTGAGAACAGCGTTGCAACTGTTGAGAGACAATCAGCTGTTTGCAAAATTAGAGAAGTGTGATTTCTGGTTACAGCAGGTGGCATTTCTGGGTCACATCATTACAAGAGATGGATTAGCTGTCGATCCTGCAAAGATTGAAGCTATTACTAATTGGCAAAGTCCAAGGACTGTACCAGAAGTTCGGAGTTTCTTGGGGTTAGCTGGATATGTGTCTTCGTGTTTGACCTGTCAGCGTGTAAAATTTGAGCACAAGAAGCCTCCTGGATTACTTCATCCTTTACATATTCCTAGATGGAAGTGGGAACACTTAACTATGGACTTTGTATCTGGTTTACCGATGACTAGAAGACATCATGACACCGTTTGGGTGATTGTGGATCGTCTTACAAAGTCTGCACATTTTCTTCCATTTAGAAAGGATATGGGATTTAATGAAATGTCGAAGTTGTTTGTCAAAGAAATAACCAGACTGCATGGAACGCCAGTATCGATTGTATCAGATCGAGACAGTCGGTTTGTTTCTACATTTTGGCAAGCATTTCAGAATTCGCTGGGCACTAAACTACGGTTTAGTACAGCATATCATCCTCAAACTGATGGACAATCTGAACGAACCATCCAAACGTTAGAGGATTTGCTTCGTGCCAGTGTTATGGACTTTGGAAGTGATTGGGATGAACAATTGGCGTTGTGCGAATTTGCGTACAACAATAGTTATCATTCCAGTATTGATATGGCACCGTTTGAAGCTTTATATGGCAGAAGATGTAGGACTCCCGTTAACTGGGAAGAAGTTGGTACTCGGAGTTTTCATGGTCCTACATTAATTGCAGAAAACAGCAGAGAAGATACAGAAAGTACAAGAGAGATTGAGGATAGCTCGATCAAGGCAGAAGAGCTACGCTGACAATCGTCGGCGTGATCTTGAATTTGCTATTAGTGATCAAGTGTTTTTGAAAGCTTCACCTATGAAGGGGACAATCCGATTTGGTCAGAAGGGGAAACTTTCACCAAGATTTATCGGACCATTTCAGATTAAGAGCAGAATTGGCAATGTGGCTTACCGCCTAGACCTTCCAGCAACACTGTCAGGTATCCATAATGTATTCCATGTGTCGATGCTTCGAAAATATGTGGCTGATCCTTCACACATCATAAAGTATGATGATATTCAAGTTCGTCCGGACACCACATATGTTGAGAAGCCAATAGAGATTATAGATACCAAAGAGCAAGTGCTTCGTACAAGAACAATTAAATGGGTCAAGGTTCGTTGGGCACATCATGGAACCGACGAAGCTACATGGGAACTAGAAGAGCAAATGGCTCGAAAATATCCAGAGCTCTTTGTTCAGGTGAATTTTTACTTGTCTATTGAATTTTTCTTTTATATACTTTGATTCTGATTTGATTGCATTCGGAGGACCGAATGATTCTAAAAGTTTAGGGGAATGTTACACCCCATCCCGAATTAAGCGCGATTAACCTTAATTAATCATGATTATCGTTGATTAAGATGTGATTAATTAAATTACATGAGATTAATGATCACTATGGCTGAAATTAGTCTTAGGTGACTAAGTTAAGCTTAATGAACTGATTTGGAAGACATAAACTTGGATTTTAACCCCAATTAGTGAATTGGAGGACTTTTTCTTAAATATCAATTAATGCATACATAGTCGAATTGGGTGGAATTTGATACCAACGAGTGTATCTTGATGAGTACATCAAGTTTCATAATACACTTATTTTCATTAGACCTAAGATAAGTCAAAGAGGTCTTAGATTGACTTTACATGTAAATTACCTTATACATGGGTTTAAATTGCAAAAGAGTAGTACAGGTGTTCTGCACTCAGCACATGCAAGTATATGGCTTCCACATGTTTTACATGAATCTCAGCCAAATTGCATGTGGGTTTTCGTTGGAGATGATTCTGCAATTGTTTTTCTTCTTTGCTTCCATGTCATGTGGAATGGTCATGGCACAATGGATGTAATTCATCATCATCCTCTTTGTTTCTTTGATCTCTGGTCATAGTTTTGAATTGGATTGAGCAGTGGGTTCCTTCTTCTGTTTCTTCTTCTTTGTTCTTCTCCTGGATCATGGAGTAAATGTTGGGTGAAAGTGTCAAGGAGAAAGAGTGCTGTCATCTTCTTTCTACCTGTGCTTGGGTTTCCTTCTTCATTGGATTCTTACAACAAAAAGGGGTTTTTGTAGTAGACATCACTTAAGGTAAGTATAAATTAGTTTTATGATTCAAATGCTATTGCATGTTATTTGGATTTGGATGTAGATTGCATCCATTGAATTAGGTTTTCTTACATTTGTTACATGTTGAATGGACAAGTTCATGAGGATGGGTTTTCTCTTTCAACAATGATGTAATTAGAGTGTTTGAACCATTTTGAATGAAATAGAAGTGTAAATGTAGTGTATATATGTTTAAATGATATGTTGAGAAGGGAACAGGAGGTTCCAAGAAGATTGACTCAGGTTCAAAGGAAATGGGACAGAACAGAATTCGGACACGAATTCTGTGTCTTGTCTCTGGGTGTCATCGGTCAACCGACGCTGTCGGTTAGCCGTCGGCTAACCGATGGGTTGACCGATAGTGTTAAGTGGGTAGAAAAAACGTGTCTCTGGTTTTTGAACCGAGACCTGACCGATACCATCGGTCAACCGATGAACCGAACCGACAACAACAGATGGAACATAGGAATGTATCTCTGGTTTTTGAACCGACAACTGAACCGATACCTATCGGTCAGCCGATGACCACCTCTCGGTCGACCGACGGTCAACCGATGAGTGAGCCGACAGTACATCCAAGTGATGTATTTTCAGACTTTAGGTCTGCAATTCATGAGGTAAAGCCTATTGATTTATTCAAGGCTGTTTGTACATTTATACCTCCAATAAAGGTTAAGTGCTGGTCTTTAATGTGCAACCTTCCATAAGAACTGTAATGTCTATCAAACATAACACGTGCACATTAAGTGATCTAGCCATATACCTATTTGGTGGGTATTTATTTGTCTGGAATTAAGTGAAACTAATGCATTCGTAACCGCTCACTAATCAACTTTAACGATTAACTTTGTACTTGAATTACATATGAATTGGCACGGCACTACATATTGATTTCTACAAGCTCATTGAGCTGATCTTGATACTGTCTGCAGCAGTTACTTGTGGAGTGTTCCGGAACTCCATGGTGAAGTCAGTAGTTCCTGGCCCGGACACTGATAATCCCACATATTATTCTTTTATTGAGAAGATGGTCCAGTCTCCTTGTTACGGAGATGGTACTCCTTCCTTTTAGGAAGATGGCACTTGATTTGATTATTCGGGAATTATTATGTTGCCAAATTGCCAATGTCAAGGATGGATGATATCCTTATTACTTGTTATAAAATTATTAACTGACTGTTACTTGAACATTGTTACTGTTTTACCAGTAGCATGTATAGTCATAAACACTGTTTATACTTTGCTGAATTTTCAAATTCACAGTGTTATGATGGCATTACAGGCCCAGCTGCCCCTACCGATGGTGCGACCGCACCGGCAGCGGAGGAGACCACTCAGGTTCCGCCAGGCGGACTAGTGGAGTGGAAATGATAGAGCATATGTTGGATGTAGAGAATTTTGTTATAAATTCTGTATTTGGAAATGAAAACTTTTGTATATGTATATACTAGATCCTTGCATTGTTTTTGTATGCAAGTGATAGTCATGGATATGATGTCATTAACGTTTAAGATCAATGTAAATATTCCGCAAAAATTGTATCCCTTGTGAGTTTTACGTGTTAAAAATTCACGGGAGTAAATATGGTTTCGACGCCGGTTAACTCGAATTAATTAAATTTCGGGTTCGGGTCGTGACACACAGCCACCATGTCCCCTCCGACAACGCCGGAGGGGGAGAGGGAAAGCGAGAGAGAGGGAGGGAGAGAGGCGAGTCTGCAGGCAGAGGTGTACGGGGAGAGGGAGAGCGGTCGGGGAGAGGGTGGTGAGTGTAAGGCGGGCCGTGAGAGGGAGAAAGAGATAGGGAGAGGAAAAGACATGGATAAGGATAGGGAGAGAGAAAGAGGGAGAATGGGAGGGCCAGCGGCAGGTGGAGCTGGCAAAAGCCCATCTGACCCGTCAATCTAGCCAGACTCAATCCGTATATGACCAATACAACACAACCCGCATAATATATGGGTCAGTCACGGATCAAGCTTTTTTAACCCGCATTTAAAATGGTCGGGTTATGATTAGCATGTTTAACCCGCATGACCCACATAACCCATTTATTCTTTTCTTACGGCTAAAACTTATACTCAATACTTAATTTTATAAAAAAAATCTATTTTATTTTTATTAATTTTGTTATTCTATTTCTATAGTTGCTATTTTAAAAAATGTATGCTACACTCATTGTATAAAAATTCCTTCTTTTTCTTTTTTCTGAAGTAAACCCTTTGTCAACTTACTTGAGAATACTTTCGCATGCTCTTCTCTCATATGAGGATTATGGATATGAAGAGAATACAATGGATATGAAATAAATAAAATAAAATAATTAAGCAATAACTGAGTTCATGCTAGTTTCCACGATATTTTTCCTTACGCCGGCACAAGCCAAAGAGAGTTGTGAATTATGACATAATGACGCATGCCTTGGCCTAAATCTTCAACCCAACATCAGTTAAGCGTAAGTCTGATTTAATGTCATATACGAAATTAACTGACACTTATCAAAACCCAAACAAAGCTTGTCTATATTACCTATCATGATAGGTTTTAATTTGCACCAATAGGATTTAGAAAGTTAAGGATTGTTCTTTTAGATCTTATCTTATTTTTACAAATTAACTTATCGGTTTGGGTCTAATTTAAATTTGTGTATGGTTAATGCCTTAGTTGGTTGTTAATCAATTTAGCTTTGGATACGAGTTATGTGGGTCAACCCGACCCGCAATAACCCATAAGGATTATGCCTGTTAATGGGGGTTCGGTCGAGTTAATCTGCAAAGAGTGCGGGTTATTGCTTTCTGACATATTTAATAAACAAGTCGGATATGAGTTAGGAGAATCTAACCCATTTAATAAACGAATCCGACCCTTTTAGTCAAACCGGAGCGGCCCCCATTGGAAAAAAAAATTGGTGAAAATTGAGGTTGTCACTTTTCTCCACTAATTCTTTAACTTTTCCATCCAATTTCTACGCGGCCTTTTTCTATGCGTCCAAAAGCCACCAACTAATAAATCATAAATCTATTTTGGTCAGTGTGGATGGTTGAAATAAAAACCATTGAGTGGCCCACAATCTATCATTTTTAACAACTATTTTGGCCGGCAATGGAAGAAAATCTATTTTGGTCAGTGTGAATGGTTGGAATAAAAACCATTGAGTGGCCCACAATCCATCATTTTTAACAACTATTTTGGCCGGGAATGGAAGAAAATCCAAACTCACCGCACATGTCGTTGTCTCCTTGTGACGTGACTCCCCACCAAATCTATATTACTAAAGGGATGTATACATTTTATGAGAATTTCTAGAGGAGGACACCTGGCATGTCTTGGAGAGGGACACGTGGCAGCAACGAGCCTAGAATGGTGTTCTACTAATGCAATCCCTAAAATCTCTCATTCTCCATCTAAAATTTCTCCATCTCTCCCTCCCTAAAATCTCTCTTTAATACTTTGATCATTATCAAGCAATTCATGGGTCCCAACCAATTCATGGGTCCCAGCCCGCATAAGATTATTTCATTGACGGTTAGAATATAGATGGTGGACCCATTCATCTTGGAGGTCCCACTTAAATAGGTTAGGTTTGGTCAATTTAAGAGGTCTATGATCATTTGATCATTTGATCTTTATCAATCAATTTATGGGTCCCGGCCCGCATCATTTGATTTTATGGACAGTTAGAATAAAGATGGTGGACTCCATTCATCTGGGTCCCACTTAAAAATATTTGGTCAATTTTTTAGGTCTACGATCATTTGATCTTTTGATCTTTTTAAATCAATTCATGGGTCCCATCCCGCATAATATGGTTTTATGGATGGTTAGAATAGAGATGGTGGACCCCATTCATCTGGGGGGTTCCACTTAAATAGGTTATGTTTGGTCAATTTGTGAGGTCTATGATCATTTGATCCTTCGATCTTTATCAAGTAATTCATGGGTCCATCCCGCATCATATTGTTTCATGGATGGTTAGAATATAGATGGTGGACCCCATTCATCTTGGGGGTCCCACTTAAATAGGTTAGGTTTGGTCAATTTGAGAGGTCTATTATCATTTGATCTTTATCAATCAATTCATGGGTCCCGACCCGCATCATTTGATTTTATGGACGGTTAGAATAAAGATGGTGGACCCCATTCATCTGGGTCCCACTTAAAAATATTTGGTCAATTTGTTATGTCTACGATCATTTGATGTTTTTAAATCAATTCATGGGTCCCATCCCATATAATATGGTTTTTTGGATGGTTAGAATAGAGATGGTGGACCCCATTTATATGTGGGGTTCCACTTAAATAGGTTATGTTTGGTCAATTTGTGAGGTATATGATTATTTGATCCTTTGATCTTTATCAAGCAATTCATGGGTCCATCCCGCATCATATTGTTTCATGGATGGTTAGAATATAGATGGTGGACCCCATTCATCGTGGGTGTCCCCACTTAAATAGGTTATGTTTTGTTAATTTGAGAGGTCTATGATCATTTGATCATTTGATCTTTATCAATCAATTCATGGGTCCCGGCCCACATCATTTAATTTTATGGACGGTTAGAATAAAGATGGTGGACCCCATTCATCTGGGTCCCACTTAAAAATTTTTGGTCAATTTGTTAGGTCTACGATCATTTGATCATTTGATCTTTCTTAATCAATTCATGGGTCTCATCCCGCATAATATGGTTTTATGGACGGTTAGAATAGAGATGGTGGACCCCATTCATCTGGGGGGTTCCACTTAAATAGGTTTGGTTTGGTCAATTTGTGAGGTCTATGATCATTTGATCATTTGATCTTTATCAAGCAATTCATGGGTCCCAGCCCGCATCATATGATTTTATGGACGGTTAGAATATAGATGGTGGACCCCATTCATCTTGGGGGTCCCACTAGGTTTGGTCAATTTGAGAGGTCTATGATCATTTGATCTTTATCAATCAATTAATGGGTCCCGACCCGCATCATTTGATTTTATGGATGGTTAGAATAAAGATGGTGGACCCCATTCATATGGGTCCTACTTATATACATTAGGTCAATTTGTTAGGTCTACGATCATTTGATCATTTGATCTTTCTTAATCAATTCATGGATCCCATCCCGCATAATATGATTTTATGGACGGTTAGAATAAAGATGGTGGACCCCATTCATCTTGGGGTTCCCACTTAAATATGTTAGGTTTAGTCAATTTGAGAGGTCTATGATCATTTGATATTTATCAATCAATTAATGGGTCTCAGCCCGCATCATATGGTTTTATGAACGGTTAGAATAGAGATGATGACCCCATTCATCTTGGTCCCACTTAAATATATTAGGTCAATTTGTTAGGTCTATGTTCATTTAATCTTTCTTAATCAATTCATGCCTCACCTAAAGAATAAAACATTTGGAAAAAAACATAAAGATCAAATTAGCAACAAAAAAAGGACTCACAAGTTTACTAATTAATAAATTTATTAAAAATAATTCATATCAGTCGGTGCATTTGGTGGTTTGTGGTTATCCACAGGGTTTTGCTAGTTTCATCCAAATGAATGTAAGTAGTCCCGATTCTTTAATTCTTTAATTAGTTGGACGTTTTCAACCGTTAAAAATTGATTTTGGGTTAGTTCCCAATAAAAAAATGAGTCTGAGTTTTATTCCTCCTTGTTTAATTTCGATCTATGGATATGAGATTTGACATATTTTTTTAATTTTTGAGAATATTTTTTAAAAATTAATTGTTTTCATATAATTTTCTATTTATATCCAAATAGGACTTAGATTCAGACCCCTCCCATATACAGAATCGATTCTGATTTCATCATCTCATTAATAATCCCGGTTTCGGTTCACCTTCTTATTAATGATTCTCGTTCCAGGACCACCATTAACTCGGACCGGAACCAACCGTTTACAACTCTACCCTCAAGATTAAGACTCGTTTGTATGGAAATGTTCGAGCGGCATTTTTGAGATTGCAAGATTTTACCATTTTATTTGTATTGGGTTATATTGGAATTAAATCCATAGAAAGTAGTCAAATGAGCTCTATAAAAGGATTCTTAAAAAGGAGTGAGGTTAGGGCATCCATACCCCTCAAATTCCATATTACCCCTAAATATTAATTTAAATCTCCCAAATGATACATGATTTGAATGGCGAGGATAATAGCAAAAGAGAGGTTATTTTGTAATCTTTATTTTTTCTTGCTTGGGTATAATAATCATTTTCGCACATTCACCCTAGGAGTTGTGTTAGGTAATCAAATCCTTGGAGACTCATCATTAATTTTTTCAGTCATGAAAAATCCATAATGTTTGGCTATAATAAATTCCTGGTGAATGGGCAAAAAAAAATTCATCATTTTTGAGGATTTTCATATCTTGCCTCCCGTTTTCTCAAATATGGTTATTTAATTTTAACACCTCTATGTGAAATAACTCATAAGCTTAAACTCATATTTGAGGATTTTCATATATGACATCCAATTTCCTCATAGATAATATTTTAGTGATATAAAAACTGTAGGAACTTTTTGAGATTCAATTCATGGATGGGTAAAAATTTGATGAGAGCCAAATCGATCCTGCTGTCAAAGGGAATGAGGGTCTGAAAAGGGCCGGACTAATTAAAAGGTAGGCTGAGAGCTGGCCTGCAAATGCTTTACCTCGCATGAGAGCAAGTCTCAGTGTCTCACTTTAAAATGGGCTAGATGTTTGTTTGAACGAGTCTTCTGCATTTGACGCTCCCAAAAGCCAAAAGCGACAAACAGATAAACAGATAATTGGAATAAGGTATGGACGGTTTAATTAAAAGTCAATGAATGGCCCACAATCACTTATTTCAGCCGTACCATATAAATAATGCACAATCGCCCATTTAACTAGGACATCACATGAATGGCCCCACTGCTCGCAAGTCAACTCCAATGAAGCCAGCATATTTATTGTCCTGGAAATGCACATGCATTGACACAGAAGCACATATAAATAATGCACAATCGCCCATTTAACTAGGAGTCTAGGACATCACATGAATGGCCCCACTGCTCACAAGTCAACTCCAATGAAGCCAGCATATTTATTGTACTGGAAATGCACATGCATTGACACAGAAAGCACATATAAATAATGCACAATCGCCCATTTAACTAGGACATCACATGAATGGCCCCAGTGCTCACAAGCCAACTCCAATGGAGCCATCATATTTATTGCCTGTAAATGCACATGCATTGACACAGGCAGAAGCACAGCCCTGTCAGTTTCCTGCGCCATACTACTCAAGTATGTCAGCCTCCTGCACCATACTATTAGTACTTCAATCAAAATAATGTAAGGTGCCAGTGAATCTAAAGATTATCAGATGATGGAGCTCTACACTGGACGCTTTGACTTACATAAGGAATGCGGTTTTTCCTGTTCGTGCTGACACCCTTAACCGTTGGTTTCTGCACCAAAGATATATTTCCAGAAGTTCTATCTAATATATCATTTTTTTCATCTCCTATAAAACTTAGTGCCTATTCCATAGATTGATAATTTACTCTCTCTGTTATATCTTGTGGCTAATCCTCACTCTTCTCACCAGAATGGGTGGGAATTTTTTATCCGACCCATCTTTTGGGTTGGTCCCATTCCAATGCAACTTCATAGAAGTGAATTATTTCTTTAAAATTTGAAGGAAAATAAAAAGAATTATTTCTTTAAATGATTAAATAATAAAGGCAATCATGTGTGTTATTGTGATAATTTATATCACGTTCGTTTGTTATGAAGGGGAAAGTAACCGCTGGATGAGATACTTTTGCTTGGAAAATGTAAGAGCTGGAAAGCTTTTGCTTTATACAAGCAAAAGTGTCTCTTCCCCTCAATTCAATTTCTTTCCATCTTTAATAAGAATTTATTTCACTTTAAAATTAATTAACTATATGTAAAACATACAAATAAAGTATAAATATTCATATATATATATATTACACATTATTAATTTTATAATCAATCAGCCAATCTTCATTGGAATAAACTATTAATGAAGTTATATTAGGCCACATCAACCCTGAGGGGTAGCTCAGTCGGCTCAGGACCACGGTTTGCACCCGGAGGTTGTGGGTTCGAAATTGCACTACCACACTGGAGTCACGGGAGAATTTTATCCGACTTTCTCTCCTGGGCCCGTAGGAATTATTCTGGCTGGCCCAAAAGATTGAGAACCATGCGTTATAAAATAAAAATAAAAATTAGGCCACATCTCATTATAAAGGAGGATAATTTATAATAGAAGGTTTATATTTTCCCAATGAGTGAGCCTTCTTGTGGGTATGAACCTCAAAGAATATGGACTGGGTGTGCCCTTCGTTGCTTTTCTAATAAGCAAGGGACGTTCATAATCATACAGGAACTGGGAATTATCAATTTTCTGCTTTGAATTGTTGGTTTAGTGCAGACCATGCAAAACTATGTGCTTTTAATTATTTGTTCAATGTTAAAACCATAAAGCATCAATCTACTCTGCTCTTCTCCCAAAATAGAAGAGAGAAAACATTACGCACTCTGCTTATCATTATTATCGTTTTTTCATGTATTTCAGCTATGAGGCTAGGTGCCTAGGTCCCTCAAAAGCTTCAACATGCGGGATAACATAAATTCGCATGTGCAAGCATGGACAACTCACACATGAGAGGTAATAGGAAATCACACATGTAAGGAGCACAAACTTGTAAACTTGCAAGGGAGGGGGGAAATTTAACAAATTCCCACATAACTATTTATATGATCTCATATTTCCATGTATTATCGTACATTATATGAAAAAATTTTTAGAAAATATTTAAGCTTCAATCGTTTAGACAAATGAGGCAAACGTTGTATCCAAAAGTAAAAGGCACCAGCGTAGTCAGCCTTACGGTGATACCTTGGCAAGCTTATGTATTCGTGTCTCAGTCTTACGGTGATATCAACGACTTGAGTTGAGTTAAACTGAGAGACACTTTGCAACAAGATGACATTGATTATGAGAGATTTAATTATCATTGAGTGAGCCCATTCACTAATTCAATTGCGACCGAGGCACTCAAGTTGGTAGTTGGTAGAAACCCACCAGGTTTTCTCCTCTTCTTTTTCTTCGTATAAGACCTCTGTAGGGCAATAATCTCCTACAAGCAAGCTGCATATAAGTAGTCTTCATGGTTGGCCAACTTAGATGCCTTCTTGTGAGTGTTGAGGAGTGAACTCCACCCGAGAGAATATTGAGAAGTAATTATGCCGCCTTTGCCAACACGATGTGTATGGTAGGAATGGCTAGTAGAGAAAACTTAAAATGATATCAGATCCAATCGCCAAAGTATTGAAAAAAGAAAAATCTGAGAGAGAGAGAATTGAAAAGTATTTATAGTGCCTATACTAATGCCTTAAAGCATCTATAATAGATATGCCAGATTGGAGATGTCAAACTTCATGTGATGACTTATGTGGTAATTTTGTATTTTGAAATTTGATACCTCCAAAAACGATAACTCCACCTCATATATAAAAAAAATCGCATTAAATTCAATCCATCTCTAACAATTCTTTTTGAAATAAAATAACTTAAAATAATATTTAACATATCCCTTTTCCATATATCAAATTTAACATTTCGGAGGTCATACTCCATGCTAAATATCTAAGATGAAATGTACCCTTTTCCATACTGCAGCTGGAGATGCTCTAATGTTTAGTGGTAGATTTCGTTGAGATTGAATGCATTGAAAAAGATTTGATGAGAGTGGAATTCATCTTTCAGGTCAAATCATGGGCAATGGGAGTGAAAGGTCTCGGGCTGATTAAAAGTTGGCTGAAGTGGGTCTCAAAGAGCTGGCATGCATATGCTAAGTTGGCACGAGAGCAATTCTACAGTCTAAAATGGAAACCGGCAGTTTTCTCTATCCTCTGCCCCGCATGTGGCGACCTTTGATTCGTATAAACAGGGGATCGAGAAAAAAAATCAAAGTCTAATGGTGACGGTATAAAAAAAAAATCCTATAGCAATGGCTTGAACTAAAGGATTTGAAATTCCATTGGTAGGCCCACCTATTGAATATTGAGCAGTTGAAAACAAAGACCTTCAATGTCTAAAAGATATCATCAATTTTTGCCCATAAGAAAGGTTCTCACCACAAGACTGAACATCTATAAAAATCGCGGTAAATATAAGTTATGCATATTTATTGTCATGTTTTCCGTGAAACAATCAATCTCCTTAGTTATCAACTTGATTTGGGGGGTAAAATTCTTTGACCAGGAATGAATTGGGCTGACATATTTTTTGGGCTTCAATATTCAATAAGTGGTCCCTAATTATGTTAGCGTGGAGGAAAATCCAAATCTATGGAACAAGTCATTAAGGCCAGTTTCTTTGAAAGAAGTCCTGTTTGGAGTATTTATAAAGGGAAATGATCAGGTGAGAACTGTTCTCACGGTTCAGACCGTGAGAACTATGGGTGGGGCCCACCTATCACCCAATCCAAATCTTACAATAGACAGGTACCCCCTTGATAGTCACACGCTTCAAGGTTTGGCACCAATGTGAATGAATTGGACCGTTGGATCGACTATATACTCATATGAATGAACTGCGTTTGTCGGTCATGGATGAAGGTGTTAGGAGAATGGGATTGATGCCAAACTTGATATTCATAGTGGTCCCGTATAGTTATTTCAATCCCCACCAGCCCCATCCCAAAATGAGACACCCAATGGGCCCTACAAAAAAGTTCTCACGGTGACTCCGTGAGAACAGTTCTCACTGGATCAAATCCCATTTATAAATTCTCTAAGGGCCTGTTTGGATAGGCAAAAAATAGAGTAGAGTGAAGTTAAATGGGCCCTAACAGTCTAAAATTTCAACTCTATCCCGTTTGAATGAGTCTGGCCAATAGATGAAGTAATATTGTGAGCCACATGTACTCCATTTCACTTCAATTATAAATACTTCAATTTCCTTGAGTAAAAGTGAATTCTACTCCAAACCTTAATTTCAAAATAAGCATCCAAATGAAGTGAAATGAAGTATTCTATTTTAACTTCAACCTACTTATTTTCACTACACTTCACATGTGAAATCCACTTCATTTCACTTCCCTCATCATTTATCCAAACAGGCCCCTAAAGGGCTAATTTGGCACTTTACTAACATAATAAAAGTCAAGTAAAACCTCCATCTTTCAGACAAGATATCACATCAAACACACTTTAAATCAAAACTCCCTCCATCTTAAAAAAAAAAAAAAAACCACCTTTATCCACTAAATTTTTTTTTCCTTGATGGGTACCCTACCCATGTGAGAAACTGACAAGATTCCTAAAAAGTTTTTACTTCAGCTGTCGGCTGAATCACAGCCAAACGCGTTATAACCGTTGGATGCCATTTAGCTTTATGTAGAGGTCAACACAAATCTTGCAAACCTTCCCCAATTGCTTCCTTCTAGCTCTAGCTTGACTGTATATCATATATGCCATAACTCAGATCCGATTCATATTATCTCTCACAAGCGGTTCGGGAAAACAACAATCCGAAGCAAAGTTCTGAGTACCTCCTCTTTACTAAATTCTGATAAGGTATGTACCATATTTCTAAATTTTCCTATTTCGTTGCAGCCCATGAGAACTCAGTATGAAGAATATGCAGCAGTTCTTTTTTCTCCTTTGTGTTTGAAAAATAGGATATTTGTTCTTAAGCTTGTTTCTTGATTGTCCCAAAGCTGTAACTCAGCTAGTAGGGTATTTTGTAGTTAGAAGTGCATGGAAATAGACATTTTCTGATTCAAAGTGCTGATTGATGTCATCTATTTCAGTTTCTCGGACATAAGAATAGAGAGACATATTTTCCAACTTCAAAAGATTTTCAACGTGTAAGAGAAATATAATTGGGTTTTAATAAACCCATCATTTTAAAATACCCTTTGAATTTTTAACAACCATCCAAAGTGTAATGCTTCGAGAAGCGAAAACGCTATAAAAACCTCTGGGCTGGGCACACTTCCAGTCATCTTAACTTAGACTGTCACCATGGGTCAATTCTCCCATAGGATCCTCATCCCCGTCTTCTTCACGTGGTAGAGAGCCTAATTGGCTTTACGATCAAACACTGACACAATTTGATGTACTATATATAGTCTATATCTCTTTGTTTGTTGCAAAAGAGGAAGTAACAGCTGTAAAGCATTTGCTTTATTCAAGCAGAAGCATCTCTTCCTCTCAATTCAATTTCTTCCGGCCATTCTTCTTAACAAAAACAATTTCTTCCTATTTTACACAGACAACTTCAAATGAGACTCAGCCACACAAGATGTGACATAATTGCAATGAGAAATCTCATTAGGATTTATTTAATTAATAATCTAAATCCCTAAATAAAAATATTCTCCTTATATGCAAAAGTGACCAAATTTCACTTTAATAAGAATTAATTACGATAACGAAGAGTTGCTTAATTGGTTGGCATCCCCACCTCACCCCGTTCTCTCGCCATGTCTTGCATGTGTGAGTTTCTCTCATCAGGCATGTGAGTTCTTGATGATGCCAAAAATATGTTTCGGACACCACAGGTCAAGTAATAAATGCAGTAATAAATGCGGTAAATAAATGAGAGAGAAAAAAGGGAATTTATAGTGGTTCGGTCTGTGTGACCTACATCCACTTCATAAAGGCAGGGATTGCCTGGTGATCTTTGATGAGCGTAAAAGGGTTACAAGCTTAGGAAAAAGTGAAAGATATTAATTGTCCCTCAAGTGATGAGAGGGCTCTCCTATTTGTAGTCTTCCCCTAACAGATGGGGACGGCTTTAATGCAACGTCTCTTTGGAGCCTTAGAGCTGCCCTCGAGGGATGAGGCAGGTGGAGGCAGGTGAAATCTTCTCCGCACGAATTGGTAAAAGCGGGTAAAGAGAGGACTTCTTCCGAAGCGACGTGGTATCCTTGACGTGACCAAAGTATGTGGATCTGGACCCGGACCTGAACAGATCAGTCGGGCCTCCACTGATTTGGACCTTGGCTCACTGGGCTATTCTGACCTGACTCATCCTCATGGGTTGGGTCATTTGGGCTTGACTTATCATTTGCCCCTCAATGTCCCGTGCCCAAATAATTTTTTGAAAGGGGGGTACTGGTAGATTCAAGTCACTTCTCCCTCCAAAATCTTGTTCTCTTTTCTGGTTTTAAGTCTATCAGTTTCTGTAGATATGTATCTGGGAGAGTCCTCAGGGCTTGGACTACTCTTTTTTGAATCTACCCCTTGCTTCTACTCAAGCCCTAGAGCATAACTTTTCCCAAAGAGAAAGAAAGTAGCCGCTGCAATGGAGTACTCTAAAGAAGAAAGGCCATTGGGATAGAAGAAGATGGCGACAACAGGCGGTGGCAGCGTAGGCGATGGTGCAAGTGGCTCCGGCCTGGGCACCCGCCAGGCTGTAGGCGGCGGTCCGGACGTGGTCGCCCGCCCGGCAGCAGGAGAGGAAGCTGTCGCAGGGGCCCGCCAGGCTGTGGGAGCCCCTGCGGGCGGCGATGCTGCGAGAGTGGCCGCCCGCCAGGCTGCAGGCGCCCCTGCGGGCAGCAATGCTGCAGGAGTGGCCGCCCGCCAGGCTACGGGCGGCGACGCTGGCGACCTAAGAGTAAGCGCTCGCCCGGCAGTGGGCGACGCTGGATCGGGCTGCTTGGGCGACGGTGGATCGGGCGCTCGCTCGGTTGCGGGCGGCTGCGGCTTGGGCGAGGGTGGATCGGGCACCGGCATTGCGGGCATGGTCGTCCCCCCTGCAGCGGGGAAGGGCCTTGTTCTGGGCGCCCCGCAAGCTGCGGGCGCCCCTGTGGCGGTGGCCTGAGAGTGGGCGCCCGCCCGGCAGCGGGCGTGGGCGGATCAGGCTTGGGCGCTGCGGGCGGCGGCAACGACCTGGGCGCCCGCTAGGCTGCGGGCGACGGTGGCCTGGGCGCCGGCCAAGGTGCAGGCGAGGGGCGATCTGCCGAATCGAGCGAAGAGTCAGCAGCGGCAGCATCACGCTTCGCCCAGGGCGCATCGGGCTCCTTAGGTGTCACTACACGCGCGAGTGCGGCTGCAGCTAGTGTTGGCGCGACTTGTAAAAAGTATCAGGCAAAAGTTGTGGTGGACGACGAGGGATCCAAGGTGAGTACACTTTTCAGTGCACTCAACACTGATGATGATATTTTTAAGATCACAGTCTCTTATCGCATTCCTCCCACTGTTATGTGTCAACGGGCTGAAACGGACGAGCCGGCTTGTGATGGCTCATCTGGTGACATCGTCATCTATGAGGAGATGCTTAAAGCAGGACTGAGATTTCCTATGTCCTCCTTCCTCTGCCACATTCTCCATTATTTTTCATTGACCCAAGGGCGGTTAGCCCCCGATGGCTGGAGAGTCCTGCTTGGCTTCCTTGAACTGTGGAGGTGGGTACATCTCGAGGATGCTTCTCCTACGGAGTTCCATGCCGCCTATAGCTTGACTGAATCTCTGGTTCCCAATAGGGGATGGTACTATCTTGCCCCTAGAGGAGGCAAGCTATTTACGGGATTGCGCTCCAACTGCCACAGTTGGAAATCTCGTTTCTTCTTTGCTGGTGGTGAATGGGCCTCTGAGGCAGACCGGGCTTTGGTGCCCACCCGATGGGCTGCTGCTAAAAAATTAGGTACGCCCATTGATGACTATCCTCTTTATGTTTTATTTTTATATATATACCTGTATGTGCTCACTGTTCTTGTGCAGATGCTCCAGTGCTCTCCGCTGATCAAGAGCGGAAATTGCAGGCGGTGAGGGTTCATCCTGATAAAGATTTAGGAACCCTCCTTCCCAAAGAGAGTGTGACTGGTGGACCCACTCCGAGATCTTTCTCTAAGAGAAAATGTACGTCACTTTTGCTTTAGGCATACTCTTTCTCGTAAACCTGATATTCCGTCTCTAAATAGTATTTTTGCTTCTGCAGTGGTGATACACGTGGAAGTGATTGGGGATCGCCTTTCTGGTGAGAGTACCCCTCCTTCCAAGATAGTGATGGTAGATAATGCCTTGAAAGAGGATTCTCCTCCAGTGACTCTTGGGGCGAGCTCTCTTGTAACCACCCGTGTAGTGGAGTCGCGGGCGCGGCCAAATCGAGTGGCCTCTCCCATTGTGTCTCTTCCACTAGCATCTCCTTCGGTCACGACTGCTATAGCTATACCTTCTACCCCTCGATCGTGTCCCCCATGCTTGGGAACTTCAACTGGGGCACCGACTCGGGCTGGCCCCACGGTTGGTAATTCGCTATCGATCAGGGACCAAAATTGGAGATTTGTGATTCCTGCTGAACTTACTCGGATCAATGCCTTGGGCACCGAGGGGATGATAGATACGTTTCTAGATAGTCTGGCTCAGGTAAAAGGCTTGTGTTCTCCTTTTCTCCAGACTTGCATTTTGTGTATGTACTCTCATTTCCTTTGTTTCTTATCGTTCTGGGCTTCCACGGCATCCGTCTGCTTATTGTCGAAGGCCCAATTGCACAGTCAGCTGAGTCGGGAGAATGCGAGTATTCATAAGGAGCTCTCCGTTAGTCAAGGAAAGAATGCCGCTCTTGAAGCTGCTAGGAAGACTTCTGAGGCTGATCTTGTGGCAGCTCACAAAAGAGCGACCAGGTTTGAGACTGAGCTCTCAACAGCCCATATGAGGGCGGCCAAGGCTGAGGCTGAGCTTGTGGCGACTCGCGAGAGGGCCTTGCTCAGTGAGGCTGAGCTCTAGAAGGCCCGTGAGAGGGCTTCGCTCAGTGAGGCTGAGCTTGTGAAGGCCCACAAGAGGGCTTCGCTCAGAGAGGCTGCCGTGAAGGCAGAGATGAGGGCAGCACAGGATAGAGCTTCCCAAGCTGAGGAGAGGGCTGTCCTGGCTGAGAATGACTTAGAGGATGGCCTTGCTGAGGCTGAGAAGGACTTGCAGAATGGCCTCGCCGATGCTTTTATTGCTGGCTATGAGGAACTCCGAGGGAAGATTACTACTGCCTTCCCTGATATTGATTTCTCAGGCTTCGTGGCTGATGAGGCGCCGGATGTTAGCAGCGGGAGCTCTGGTGATGATGAGGATGATGGCGAGGACGAGGGGGACGGTGACGAGAGTGATTAGGGAGCTTTGCTGTATATTTTTTTTATAAAGGCAATTTATGGCCTAACTTTTTGGAAACTGAATAAAAATGCAAGAGTTTCTCTTACAATATGTTTTATTCATCTATTGTCTATTGCTTTGAACAATGTCAATTAAATGAAAAAATCAACTCAAGCCCCACACCCTCACTACATTGACTTACATAGAATGTCACTGATAGTACCTCTTCAAATGTTCCGCGTTCCACGGATAGAGTAAGACCTTTCCGTCAGAATTTTGGATTCTGTAGGTGCCTGGCCTTACTACTTCTGTAATGAGGTACGGTCCTTCCCAGTTTGGTCCTACCTTTCCTTCGTGAGAGTCTTTTGTGACGAGGATCACCTTTTTGAGGACTAGGTCTACTGGCTGAAAAGAACGAGGCTTCACCCTCGAGTTGTAGTACTTTGCCATGTGCCGCTTGTATTCTGCATTGCGGACCATAGCCATCTCCCTTGCCTCCTCTATCAAATCGAGGTTGATGCGGAGTCCTTTCTCGTTGGTGATGGGGTCATGGAGATGGACCCATAAGGAATGTACGCCTATCTCAATAGGGATGACTGCCTCGGTCCCAAAAGCGAGAAAGAAAGGAGTTTCTCCAGTAGGAGTTCTCGACGTAGTTCAATATGCCCATAACACCCCTGGGAGCTCATCGACCCAAAGACCCTTCGCTCTTTCGAGCCTTGTCTTTAGGTTGCGAAGGACCGTTCTGACCGTGACTTCTACCTGCCCATTTGTTTGTGGGTGTGCCGGACTGGAATGAGGCTGCTTGATTTGGAGGTCGGAGCAGAAAGTATTGAAGAGTCTGTTATCAAACTACTTGCCATTATCACTGACAATGGCGTTAGGTATCCCAAAGCGACAGACTAGGTTTTTTCAGACAAATTTTTTACATTTGAGTCTGTTATTTTTGCTAAGGGTTCTGCCTCCGCCCATTTTGTGAAATAGTCAATGGCAATGACTAAAACTTGCACTAGCCTCTGCTCAAAGGAAGGGGGCCTAGGATATCAATACCCCATTTGGTGAAAGGCCACGGGCTCAGAATTGAAGTTAGCTCCTCTGGTGGCTGCCTTGGCATAGTGGCGAAGCGTTGACACTTATCGCATTTTTAGGCAAATTCTTTGGCGTCCTTCACCATGGTAGGCCAAAAGAATCCTTACCTTAGTGCTTTGTGGGCGAGGGAGCGTCCTCCAGAGTGATTACCGCATATTCCTTCGTGTATTTCACGAAGGGCGTAGTCAGCATCTTCAGGCAAGAGGCAGCGTAGCAATGGTAAGCAGTAGCCCTTCTTGTAAAGCGTGTTTTGTAAGAGGGTATACTTGGAAGCCCTCATCCTGAGTTTCTTCGCCTCAAGGTGGTCATCTGGCTCTGTGCCTTCTTGGAGGAAGGCCTTTATCGGGGTCATTCAATCTGGCTCGCCCGTTGCACAGTTGATGTTTACAATATCCACATCTAACTTGCTCCTCTCCGACTGGTGCCCAATGAATGCTGGTTCGGCAGATGAGGCCTCCAATGATGAGGCGAGCCTGGCGAGAGTGTCTGCAACAAAATTTTCTCCTCTAGGAATGTGACAGATCTAGAAGCACTGGAAACGCCGTATCAATCGTTTCACCATGCCAAGGTGCTCTTGCATTCTCTCCTCCTTTGCTTCAAATTTGACATTTACTTGATTGACCACGAGTTGGGAATCACTGTAAGCAAGAAGGGATTGGGTGTCCATTTCGATTGCTAACCTCAGACCAGAGAGGATGGCTTCATATTCGGCTTCATTGTTAGAGGCAACGAAATGAAGCTTCACAGCATACTTAATAGGCGTACCATCAGGGCTGATCAGGATAAATCCAGCTCTGCTTCCTTCGCTGGTTTCTGAGCCATCAACATATAGTTTCCAGAGTGGCTGTGACGGGAAATTGGAGATCTCAGCAGGTAGGTGGTCGCCTTGGAGAGGCTCGCCGCCCAAAGATGGAGAGGCCTGGGTGCCCTGAGGTGGAGAATCTTAGAGTGGGGAAAAGGTCTGGGCGCCCAGGGGTGGAGATGTTTGGGCGCCCAGCAGGGGAGAGAGAGCGCTCTGGGCACCCAGGGGTTGAGGACTCTGGGCGCCCAGCAGGGGAGAGAGAGAAGCCTGGGCGCCCCGGGGTGAAGAAGTCTGGGCGCCCAGGGATGGAGATGTTTGGGCGCCCAGCAGGGGAGAGAGAGAAGCCTGGGCGCCCAGGGGTGGAGGAGTCTGGGCACCCAGCAGAGGAGAAAGAGAGGCCTGGGCGCCCAGCTGGGGAGAGGCCTGGGTGCCCATTGGAAAGCTTTCCGGAGGATTTTAAAGAAAGTCAGGCACTTGTCTGCAGACTTGGAAACAAATCTGTTAAGTGCTGCAACTCTTCCATTGAGGCGCTGCAGCTCCTTGGTGGAAGCGGGTGATTTCATGTCGAGTATTGCTTTGATTTTATCGGGGATCGCCTTAATTCCCCTTTGGTCAACCATAAAACCCAAGAATTTTTCGGACCCTACGCCGAAGGCACACTTCTCAGGATTTAACTTCATGCGATAGAGTCGGAGAGTATCAAAAGTCTCTTGGAGATGATCAATGTGGTCTACTGCGGCGAGGCTCTTCACCAACATGTCGCCCACATACACCTCCATGGTCCGCCTAATCTGAGAGTGAAACATTTTGTTCACCAGGCGTTGGTAGGTCGCACCTGCATTTTTTAGCCCGAAGGGCATGACCCTGTAGCAATAGGTCCCTTTCGGGGTGATGAATGACGGTCTTCTCCTGATCTGGGGGGTGCATGCTAATCTGGTTGTATCCATAGTAGGCATCCAAGAAGGAGAGCAGCTCGTGTCCTGCCGTGGCGTCGATGAGGAGATCAATCATTGGCAACGGTTAGCAATCTTTTGGACATGCCTTGTTAAGTTCGGTGAAGTCGACGCATAGGCGCTATTTCCCATTCGCCTTCGTCACCATCACAATATTTGAGAGCCACTCAGGCTATGCTACTTCCCTGACAGCCCCATTCTCTATTAACTTCTCGACCTCCTTGTCCATTGCTTGGGCCCTTTCAGTGGAGGCGCCCTTGAGCTTTTGTCGAACAGGCTTGTGGCGAGGGTCGACATTGAGGCAGTGAGTTGTAACTTTGGGATCAACCCCTTTGAGATCCGCATGTGACCATGCGAAAACGCCCATGTTATCTTTCAGGAAATTTGTCAATTGACGAGCCAGATCCTCAGAAAGAGAAGAACCAATGTATACTCTCCTGTCCGGGAGGTCTTCATCTAAGAGCACAGAGGTAAGTTCTTCAACTGGTTCTCCTCTCTCCGAAGTGGTTTCATCTCTCGGGCCCGAGATCTCAACTTACAATGCCTCCTGCGTTTTCTTGGCCTTCATTGAGGACACGTAGCATTCTCTTATTGCTACTTGGTCCCCTCTTACCTCCCCGATTCCATTCGGAGTTGGAAAGCGGAGGATGAGATGAAAGGTAGAGAGGATGGCTCTTAATGCATTAAGAGTTGGTCGCCCCAGTATGATGTTATAAGCTGAGGGGCAGTCTATTACCAGGAAATTGACCATTGTCATGGAACTTCGGGGTGCAGTCCCAGCTGTGACTGGCAATGTGATTGCCCCCAGGGGATACACCTTCTCCCCAGAAAAGCCAATAAGGGAAAATTTGATGGGCTACAACCTCTCCTGTCCCAGCTTCAGCTTATCATAAGCTTCTACAAACAGAATATCTACAAAATTTCCACGGTCTACCAAAATTCTATGTAGCTGAAAATTGGCGACAGTCATGGTGAGCACCAGAGGGTCATCATGGGGGTGCTAGATCCCTTCTAAATCCTTGTCTGAGAAGGATGACTTCGCTAGCGCCATGCCTAGGCGCCTTGGACGGGCGTGCCTCGGCGTGCCTCCTCAGGATGCCTTGTTTTCTGGCATGCGCCTTCATGACCGAGAGCGACTCTGCTAGTCCTCCTGAGATGGTTCGGATTTCTCCGATCGGCTGCTGGTTCTCCAGATTATAAGGTGGTGGTGGTGGCAGTGCTTGCCCCCTACCCGCAACATATTGGCGCAGGTGGCCATGCTGAATGAGATCCTCAATCTACCGCTTGAGTTCATAACAGTCATCGGTATCATAGCCATGGTTGCGATGGAAGCGACAGTACTTGTTCGGGTTCCTCCGGTTTGGAGGAGATTTCATCTTCCTTGGCCATTTTTATGGCGGGGTTATCTTGTATTTGGAACAAGATGTGCTCTACAGTGGCAGTGAGAGGGGTGAACACTTGCCTATCTCTTTACGGAGCGGGACCGAGTCGGTCTCTGACAGGTACTCTTTCTGTCTTGCTTCGTTTGTTGCTTGTTTCTTTCTTCTCGTCTCTGTTCCGCTCCTTTCCCTTGCCGCCTGATCTGGAGGACTCTCCTCGCCTCGCCCTAGTAATGTCTTCAGCATTCGTATATTTTTGGGCTTTTGCCAGTAATTCTGGAAAGCTCTTTAGCGGGCGCTTCATCACTGAAAAGAGGAAACTCGACGAGCGAATGCCTTAGAGAAAAGCCGTCATGGAGACCTTGTCGTAGGGCTTTTCGACTTAAAGTACCTCCTCGTTAAAACGAGTGAGGTAGCTCCTGAGGCTTTTATTCTCATCCTGCTTTATTCTAAGCAGGTGTGTGGCAGGCTTCTGGTGGCGGCGCCCACCAATGAAGTGTGAGACAAAAGATTTGCTCAATTCTCCAAAGGTGGCAATGGATGCTGAGTGGAGATTGGCGAACCACTGCCGAGCAAAACCATTCAGCGTGGTTGGAAATACCCTGCACATGATTTCGTTGGAGATGCTGTGCAGCTGCATTCTAGTTTTATAGGTCTCTAGGTGGTCCAATGGATCCTTCCTTCCATCGAAGGTCTCCATAGAAGGCATTTTGAACTTCCGAGGAAGTGGGTAATTCACCACATCGGGCTTGAACAGAGTATCCGTTCGCTCCGACTAGATAATCCACCGTCTCGGGTGCCTTCGCCTTCATGGCGTTAAAGACATCGCCTAGTTGGTTCTGCATTTCTTTGATTTTTTTCCTCACAGCGATTGTGAGGCTCCCTGGATGGATCAGGGAAATAACTCTCATCTCCAATGCTGTGATTCTCACTTCCCCCCTCTTGGAAATGAGGATCCTCCCCATTAGGAATAGAGGGAGGAGGTGGGGGTCCTCCAAGCTGGGCTCCACCGGGAGGTGGAGGAACTCCGTGATGGGCGCAACCTTGAGGATCTACCAAGAGTATCCCGTGCGGGGCGACTTGGGGAGCTCCAGTAGAGGGATCCTGGGCGCCAAGGGGATGGACGCCCAAGTGTGCTCCCCGACCCGGGGCACCATGGGGAATGGGCGCCCAAGTGGTGTGCTCCTCTACCCTGGGCGCCATGGGGATGGGTGCCCAGGTGAGGTGCTCCCCGTCATGGAGCAGCTGGATGCCTCGGGAGTGGTACTTCCTGCGGTACTCCACCAAACTGTGCTCCTCCTTGCCCCGTGAGCATGAGTTGTAATATCTACTGGTTTTGAGTCACCAGCTGCTGCATAGTCTCCATCATTGTTGAGGAGTGGGAGCAGGAGCATTTGGGGCAAGATCATTCGGTGGAGGAACATCCTCTCCCCGCCTGGGGGAGTTTGGGCGCCTGGAAGGGCCTAGGCCTGTTGGGCGCCCATCTTGAGTGGGATTATCCTCCCGTCTCGCCGATCTCGTGCTGATCACCATAATTTCAAAAGTATTTGATTTTTTTCTTTTTCCCACAGACGGCGCCAAACTGATGATGTCAAAAATATGTTTCGGACACCACCGGTCAAGTAATAAATGCAGTAATAAATGCAGTAATAAATGCGGTAAATAAATGAGAGAGAAAGGAAATTTATAATGGTTCGGTCTGTGTGACCTACATCCACTTCATAAAGGCAGGGATTGCCTGGTGATCTTTGATGAGCGTAAAAGGGTTACAAGCTTAGGAAAAAGTGAAAGATATTAATTGCCCCTCAAGTGATGAGAGGGCTCTCCTATTTGTAGTCTTCCCCTAACAGATGGGGATGACTTTAATGCAACGTCTCTTTGGAGCCTTAGAGCTGCCCTTGAGGGACGAGGCAGGTGGAGGCAGGTGAGATCTTCTCCGCACGAATTGGTAAAAGCGGGTAAGGAGAGGACTTCTTCCGAAGCGACGTGGTATCCTTGACGTGGCCAAAGTATGTGGATCTGGACCCAGACCTGAACGGAACAATCGGGCCTCCACTGATTTGGATCTTGGCTCACTAGGCTATCTGACCTGACTCATCCTCATGGGTTGGGTCATTTGGGCCTGACTCATCAGTTCTTACTCTCCATGTGTGGGCTTCTCTCTTAATACATGTGAATTTCGAGGGGTCACAACTCCATTACATGGGATATCAAAAAAAAATATTTACACATTACTAGTTTTATATTTAATCAATCCATCTTATATTGAGATAAACCGTGATTAAAGTGAAATTAGGTCCCATTCAAGGAACGTTATTTTAGACCGTTTATATTTTTCCAATGATTGAGCATTCTTTATCGAATCGAGCCTTGATATGGATTATCGACTCCTGTGCCTTTCGATTGCTTTTCTAATAAGCAAAAAAAATTCATACAGTAGCTGGAAAGTATCAATTATGTGCTTTGAATTATTATATTTGTTCAACGTGCATAAGCATCTATCTACTATGCTCTTCTCCCAACGAAAAGGGCAATAATAATCTATCTCCTCTGCTTTAATCATTTGATTCACCACCTTCTTTCGGCTTCATTTTTACTTGCAAGAGCTGAGTAGGTACGTTACTATTTTGAAAAAGAGTCATGAGTCATCCAGCGGTACGCAATTATGGACATGCTTCGTAACTTTATTTTTAGTGTCTGTTTTTTTTTATCAAAATTTATGATTAGAATTTGGAACGTTGGAGTTTTTTTTTTGATATAATGTGATATCTCATTTCATGGCATTTGAAATGCTGTATTTCTTTTATTAGAATTTCAAATTCCAACCACCCAATAGATCTTTTGGAATTCTTGGAATTCCACTCTCTATACTATTTGTTGGAATTTCAAATCCTCTATAAAAAAGAGGGATTTTGAATTCCACCTAAGGAGACAACTTTTGGAGAATTTGAAATTCTCTCATACATGAATTCTTGGAATTCTGATAAAGAAACGGGCCCCTAAGTGAAATGCGGAAATTTCGAATAAAGAGAGAATAAAATATGAGGAGGTATAATTATAATATGATGATCTTTTATTTTTAGTGACTTGATAAGGAATATTTTTTTACATTGTATGTAAAATGTAGATGGATTTTACAGTAAGTGACTTGATAATGTTGCTTTTGACCTTTTCTTTTAATTAAAAAAATAGAAGGAAATTTTGGTAAGGACACCTTCTTCAAGCTTATTTCTCTCTATTTCACATCCAATCTTCTCTACTGGTAAGAACCTATATTTTAAATGATCTTCTAAGCTTAGTATGGACTGTTTGGGTTCATTTAAATTGCATGCATGTTAATTAAATTCCACTCATTACATTTACCATTGTAGGGATTGGAGGTGAATTTGTAAAATTGGGATTTTGACTCAAATTGAGTTTAAGAGAAGGATTAGAGTGAAAAGCACCAAAAGAAGGCAAGTATTGAGCAATTTAGAATTTTGCATGTGAATGATTCATTGACTGAACATGATTATACTTTTGAATGTTAATTCAGCCTCTTCATTTGACTGGAATTCATCTTGTGAAAAGGGTTATGTATATATGAGTGTTAATGGATAATGGAAGGAATGTGAGTTGATAAAATAGCTTGTACATGGAGCTTTGGGTGCTCAAATAATGTCAAACATGGTCTAAGGATGATTGGTAATTGAAATAGGAGAAGAATGGCTGAAGCTTGACATTTTCAGACTCAGAAATTGCCTAGAATTCGGCCAGCCAGATTTGGGCCCGCTCGAGCGGGTCGGCCATTGGGCCCAACAATGTCCACTTTGAATGGCCATAACTTTTGATTCGTATGTCGGATCTTGGAGTTCCACATAACGTCGGAAAGCTCTTGGAACGAAGAAGCAAATAGTCCACACATCCTAATGATCAGAAATTTAAATTGGAAGTTGATATGTGGACCATTGAACCGGGCCTTATCTCTTTTGGGAAAAGAGACATTATACCTAGTTTGGACCCTGGATCGGAACCCATGGACTAAACTCTTCATAATCAATTTATGAGGATGATTGTGACACAAATACTAAACCAATAAGGTTTTTAGGTTGTGAAAGGATTGACCTTGTAGGTCCCTAGATATGGAACCCTTAACCGATTAACCAAGTCCAATGAAAATTGTAACTCGTAAGAAATCTTGGGCTGAGATTATCTCATGTACCTATCTGTTTGTCTAGCACTTTACCAAGGGTGTTGGTTTAGCACTTACCATGGGTGTTAGTTTAGGAATTTCGGTGTATCACGCACACACAGTGACACCGATAAAATGTAGCACGTGCATCGAATTACCTAAAACTACACCAAAATGGACGGTTAGAGATGATGGGTAATTAGATTAGGATTGGCTAGTAAACATCCTTGATTCCATTAATCACATTTATGGTTTAAAAAATCGGCCGATACTGGTTCATATCGGCCCATACCAGACTGATATTTGGCCGATAAATCGGTATCAGTATCGATTGGCAAAATATCCTGGAAATCTCGGTCCATCTCGGCCAAGATGAACATAATATCGGTATTACCGATATCTCGGCCGATAGATGTTGTATGGTTGACAAAAATCCTAATTTTCTTACTTTTTTTCCATATTCTTCTCCTCTCCTCTCATCTCCTTAGAGTAGCAGCATGCATCCATACTCCATGCTCCATAGCTCATCTCCATCACTATTTCTTGAAGAAATTATTTTATTTGGTAAGAGAAAATAAACATAACTCCCTTAATTTTACTATTATGTGTTTTTTATTTTTATTTTTAGATAAATCATATAAATGAATGTAAAAATCATTGGGTTTGTCACATGTATTGTGTTTTTCACTTAGAAGTTAGATCTAGACACTTTCATGCTAGATCTACTCATATATATATATATATATATGATTTTGGGTGTAGAAAATATTTTTTTATTTTAGATATATCTTCTACTTTAAAAAAAATAATTTTTGAAATATTTATGACACTAAATAGTAAATACTAAATACTAATGGCTTATTAATAGTGTATAGATGATAGATCTATTATATGAAATATTGAAGAAGACAGCGAACTACGACACAGACAAGACTCATAACTTAAGGTGATCGATATTTTGATTTATTGTTGTTATTAGTGGGAAAAAATATTATTTTTTAACATTTTCTAATATTCTGGATTTTTTGATATTTTTGCAAATTTTTTTTATTAAAATAAAATTTCACACCGCGACGGACCGATAACCGCTACCGCTACCAATATCATATCGATTTTTCCACCCGGCCGAGACCACGATCGAAACCGAGATTTTAAACCATGATTACATTGCATTTGCATATTGTTATTGACTTTATTATTGCCCTGAAATATCTCAATGATTGTTTTATATTGTCAGGGGCGGCTCTAAGTTAATTGGGGGGCCTTAGGCGAAACTCCAAAATGAGGCCTTAAAAAATAAATTATTAATAAAAAATTCAGTTAAAACATATTCTTCTAGCTTTTTGAGATGCAAAATTACTTATCAAAATTTTACATTCTAAATTTATTAATATATCATTTTCAATTGATAATATGGCAAATCCACTTAATCTTTCTTGCGTCATAGTTGATCTTAAGTAGGATTTTATTAGTTTTAGTTTTGAAAAACTTCTTTCTGCAGAAGCAACAGTTACAGGTATTGTCAATAATATTCTATAAGCAATACTTGCATTTGGAAAAGAGTCTAATCTTTTTAAATAGTTTAATATTTCAATTGGAGTATTAGTTTCTATTTTTAAAATCTCTTTTAACACTTTCAATTCTGAAAATAAATCTAAACCATCAATATCAGCATGATCTTCATGTTTTAAAACATTTTCAAGTACAAGGCAATGTTTTTTCAAATCATCATTATCCAAAGATCGATTTCAACTTTTTCAAATTAAAAAATAAAAAACCAAAAATATTTTCATAGATTGTAAATTGTTCAAACCTATTTTCAATTGAAGAAATAGCATGATCTACTATATAAATAAAATAATCAACTCTAAAAGGTTCTTCTACTGATCGTATTATTTCATTATCAGTATTTTCATCAAACTGTTTTTTTATGGATTACTCGCCTTTTAGGAAATATAGATTCTATTCCCATTTCAACTGCAATTTCTTTAGTTGAATTCAAAGCAGAAGTGAATCCATTTTCTTTAGAATTTTTTTAATTAAGAAAGAAGACCTTTCAATTGATCAATAGCAACATCTATATGCATGTCTTTAGATTGTAAGTTCTTACTAATGGAATTAACAGCAAACATATATCATACCCAATATTTATGCCTAACAAAAATTCAAGATTTTCAAACTCATATGTAGCTAAATAGGTGACTTCACTCTTTATTTTAGGATCGTCATTTTGTTCAGCTAAATGAACTAAAGCATCTCGTATTTTTGAAGCTTGAAATTTTATTGCTTTCACGCTTTCAATACGACTTTCCCAATGTGTTTGTGATAGCGTTTTAAGAGTTAATATAGGTACATTATCTTGTAGAATTTTTCAGCGTGTTATAGAGGAAGAAGATAATGTATATATACGTTGTACCACTCTAAAGAAAGATATAGCTTTAGGGCATGAATTAGCCATGTCACAAAGTACTAAGTTTAAATTATGACAACCACAAGGTGTGTAAAATGCTCTAGGGTTTATATTTAATAGTCTTTTTTTCTACACCTTATTTTTTCCTTTCATATTAGACCCATTGTCATATCCTTGTCCTCTTATATCATTAATATCAAGTTCATATTTTTTTACTATATCTATAAGTTCGTTAAAAAGGCATTTCCCTGTGGTGTCATCTACTTCTAAGAATTCTAGAAAATATTCTTCAACTTGTATTGGACTTTTTGAAGTATTTACACATCATAATATAAAAGTCATTTGTTCATGATGGCTTGCATCGGGAGTGCAATCAAGTATAACCGAGAAATATTTCATTTCTTTAATTTTTTTAATAATTATAGTTCTAATTTCACTTGCTAAAATTTGAATCAATTCATTTTGTGTATTATGTCCAAGATAATGGTTGTGAATTTCACTATGTTTAATATGTCGAACTTGTTCTTGCATTATTGGATCAAATTCTGCAATCATTTCTGTTAGAATATTATATTGGCAAGAGCCAATTCTGCCCAATGGCAGAATGGTGTCTCGCTATAGCGAGCTTGGACGGGAGTGCCCAGTCCGAACCAAACTCTATGAAAGAGTTTGAGAATGAGTGCTATTCTGATTGGAGTCTAAGTAGAATACCTATGCACGAATTTGGGCCTATTTATTGGGTGATTCTCTCAACCCAAAGGGGACACACAAGACACACAAGAAGTTAATTATCTCTCTTGATCTGAAATTAGTATATCCTAAGAGAGATTCTCTTGTTTTCTCTAGAGCCATTGAGAGATTGTTCTGAAAGACTGCTCTAGAAGGTTTTGTTGCTTCTACTCTCTTGTAGAAGATTGATCATCTTGGGGGACAAGGTGCGAGGAGATCAAGTAAGGAGAACGGTGCACGGTGGAAGTCGTGTTAGTGGATTCTGTGCAAGAACAACTACAGTCCTGGGGTCGAGGTACAGACTTAGGTACAGGAGCTTGTGAGTATATCTTGTAAACTGTTCGTGAACTCTTGATTTCTGGTTCGTGCTTTTTCTCCCAGAAAGGGTTTCCACGGTAAAATTTGTGTCTGCCTTCTTGTGGTGTGTGATTGGTAGATAGCTAGTTCTATATTGTTTGATTAGTTTATTTCCTCTGCATTGATTGGTTAAATTAGAACTGGTAATTCATTCTAGTGAGTCCTAAAAAAACCTTCATGTGGTATCAGAGCAAGTTACACTATTTTATTGTATTGATCCAAATATTGCTAGAATGGATATCTACCGCGAAGGCACTTCTACCCAAATCCCTAAATTTGTTGTAAAGAAGAAATCTTCAAAAGGGATTAAGTGCTATAAGTGTCAAGGTTATGGACACATTGCTAGTGATTGTGGTAATAGAAAACCAAAGAAAAGGGCTTTTAATTTGAAAAAATCTGAGTCTGAGAAGCCTCAAGCTAGCAAAGAAAAACTCATCGCATTCATGGCAACTTCTGGTTCTGTTACTCCACAAGTTTCTTCTGATGAGAGGATTGATCATGATGATAGTGAGTCAGAAGAAGAACCAGATTGGAAAGCTGAATATGAAACACTTTTCAAGAAAACCATGAAGATGGTTAAAGTGAATGAAAAAGTTGCTATTAATTGGCAAATGTCTGAAGAGCAGAATTCCTCCTTGAAAGCTGAACTTGCAGATTCACTTGCAAAAGTACAAAACTTGGAGGATGCAAATAACAAGTTGGCTGACAGATTGACTGCAGAATCACAAAAGTGTGACTTACTTGATTCTGATATGAAGACTTTGAAAGCAGAGAATTTTGATCTGAATGGAAAACTCAAGATGGTTCTATCTGAGTTAGGCACTGCTAAAGCTTCATTGAATAGGATGAACACTGGATCGAGAAAATTAGATGACATCCTGCGCAGTCAAAAGGCAAACACTGATAAGCATGGTATTGGCTACGCTGACGGAGCATCCACTTCAAATGCCAAAGGTAAAAATTGTTTTGTTAAAAATTCAGTTATTACTAATCCGGTTGTTAGTATTGCAAAGCAAGCTCCAAAGAAGCAGAATGTGTTACGTCCTGAACGAACCCCCACTTGTCATCATTGTGGAATTAAAGGACACATTCGACCCCATTGCAACAAGCTGCGAAGTTTACTGAGTCAGAAGCAATGGAAAACGCAGAAGGCTGAGCTGAAAAAGAAGAATACCAAAGCTGTCTGGGTCAAGAAAGAAGACCTCTCTTCTGTTTTGGTATACACTTTGCTGAAATATTTAAATTTACAAGTGTGTGTGCCTAAGATTCATCACCCCTGATCTGCAAGATCAAGCCCCCACCCCAGTACTGATACGAAGATCTTTCTAAGGGGGAGTCAATATTGAGGGGGAGTTACTGCATCCAGGTTGACAGAAGCTGCATGATAATATTTGTTTGTCAATTATGGACAAAAAATAGGGGGAGAAGAATGGAGCTAGGGGGAGCTTTACAAGCCAAGGCAATTCAAGATCTGAACGTTCAAGCAAGCAAAGACAATACAATATCTACAGTGCTGATTTTTTTTATTTTATTTTAAAATTCAATGTATTTTGGGTTTTATTTTTGGGTAGATCGAATTGTATTTTTTCTAGGAATTTTGTCCAAGAATTGCCAAAAGGGGGAGATTGTTAGAATATTATATTGGCAAGAGCCAATTCTGCCCAATGGCAGAATGGTGTCTCGCTATAGCGAGACACAAGCTCGCTATAGCGAGCTTGGACGGGAGTGCCCGGTCCGAACCGAACTCTATGAAAGAGTTTGAGAATGAGTGATGTTCTGATTGGAGTCTAAGTAGAATACTTATGCACGAATTTGGGCCTATAAATTGGGTGATTCTCTCAACCCAAAGGGGACACACAAGACACACAAGAAGTTAATTATCTCTCTTGATCTGAGATTAGTATATCCTAAGAGAGATTTTCTTGTTTCTCTAGAGCCATTGAGAGATTGTTCTGAAAGACTGCTCTAGAAGGTTTTGTTGCTTCTACTCTCTTGTAGAAGATTGATCATCTGGGTGGACAAGGTGCGAGGAGATCAAGTAAGGAGAACGGTGCACGGTGGAAGTCGTGTTAGTGGATTCTGTACAAGAACAACTACAGTCCTGGGGTCGAGGTACAGACTTAGGTATAGGAGCTTGTGAGTATATCTTGTAAACTGTTCGTGAACTCTTGATTTCTGGTTCGTGCTTTTTCTCCCGGAAAGGGTTTCCACGGTAAAATTTGTGTCTGCCTTCTTGTGGTGTGTGATTGGTAGATAGCTAGTTCTATATTGTTTGATTAGTTTATTTCCGCTGCATTGATTGGTTAAATTAGAAATGGTAATTCATTCTAGTGGGTCCTAAAAAACCTTCAATTTCAACTAAGCTTAAGAAGTTTCCATTATTTCTTTGGTAAATTTTTTCATTCTTACCGCGAAATGCCAAATTGTTTTTAGCAAGATTTTTTATAATAGCAATAATTCTTAATAATACTTTTTTCCAATGATCTTTTTCTTTGTTGATTTGTTCTTGAATGTCTTTATCTATTGGCGAATTTTTTTTATTCTCATTTCTAAATCAATCCATGTATTCATGTTATTAATATGTTCATTGGTGGTTTCATGACTTTTAAGACTAAAACTAAGATTTTTCCAATCCCTAGTTCCTTCGTTGGCTAATTGATTAATGTTAGATTTTGAACTAAATAATTTACAACAAAAACAATACACTTTATCAGAATCTTTTGAATATATTAGCCATCTTCTATCGTGTTTTTCTCCATTTTGTAATTTTCGGATATAATAGGTTATAGAGAAATGTCTACTATTTTCATCTTTAGGAAAATTTAAATCATTATCTCTAATTAGACCTTTTTCTATTAGTAAATCTCTTAGGTTTATGTCAATATTTTTCCAATTACATGGATCATAAATATTAACCATATTTTTTTATATTTGATCATTGTTTACACTTTTTTCACTTATCTCATCTTTTTTCTAATTCTTTATTTGTTTCTTCCAAGGTTTCGGTATTGTAGTCATCGTTAGTGTCATTTTTATTTGATATTTCAAAGTGTCTTCCAATTCTAAAGGGAGGGAGTTTTCATTTGTTAATATTTGATTACAACTTGAAGTATTATTTGGTTGATTAATCACAAATTTATCAAGTGCTCCTTTTTGAGATTGAATCAATTTATCAATTTTTCTTTTCTTTTTTAACTTTTCATAACCAGATTCATATTTTCTATTAGACATAGTATCTCAAAATAATATTAAAATAGATAATGAAACCTAAACAAATCACAAACACAAACTTAATATAAAAATACAAATAATTATAACTACAACAAATAAAACTACTTAATAAAAAGTTTATAATAATAGCACCTGGACTTTAGTTACCACGAGTGATCTTGATGCCAAATATTAGAGTTAGGAAGCACCAATAGTTGAGGAGATAAAATAGGATGGTTGAACTTGAGAGGATGCAAAAGATTAGAGTTGGGAAGCACCAATGAAGGAGGAGACAAAATGCAATGGTTGAACTTAAGAAGATTTTTAAGTAGTTTTTGTACTTAACCGGCAATTGAAATATTTTCGCAGAATAGTTTATAGATTAAATCCTTTTAAAGATAGATTTTTAGTTGTTAATTAATGTATACAACGGTAAGAATATTAATGGTCACTTCAATCAACAAGATTTAATAGGCCTCTTATCTTTGAAGAGTTAATGGTTCCTTTTATCAAGGAGATTTAATAGGCCTTTTTATAGAATTTAAAAGATACGTTATAGGATTGATCGATGCAAGAGATTTTATAAAAGGGTGAAGAGTTAATGGTTACTTCAATCAAGGAGATTTAATAGGCCTCTTATCTTTGAAGAGTTAATGGTTCCTTTTATCAAGGAGATTTAATAGGCAATCGCCTACCCTGATTAAAGTAATTTTTAATTGGGGGCCTCCCTATTTTGGGGGCCTTAGGCAACTGTCTATCCTGCCTATAGCTAGAGCTGCCCCTGTATATAGTATTCGTGTTATTCTCTTGTAGTATTGCTATTATTTTACAATTGTATCGTGCATGGACTTGATAAACTGTAACGTCCCACGAACTCAAGATCCTAACTTGAGGAGGTGAGACCGAAGGTCAAGATCCTACCCGGAGGACATGAGACGGAATGGAAGCGAATGACCAATCGACGTCAAGATCCTACCCAGAGGAGGTGAGACCTCGAGTCAAGATCCTAACCCGAAGAGGTGAGATGGAAGTGCGTGTTCTTAATTGAATCGAATGAGTCGGCATTACTTAGCTTCGACCGGATGATACTCGACGGGGTTGAATCTTGGTTTAGAATTGAACGTCACTACGCAGTAGACAGTCTGGAGCACCGGAACTGCAGAACCTGGGTAGCCAGGAGGGCCCCTGGTGACATCCTAAAACGCGTGCTCTCTATTAAGGGAGGATTGAGCAAAGGTAGTAGCCAACTAGAATGAAGTATGCATTTGATCTTGATTCGATAAAAAATGAATTACTCATATGCACAATGGGTATAGAATTAGCAAGCCTGGGTATATAATTGGCAAGCCTGGGTATAGAATTAGCAAGCTTAGGTATTGAAAATTTTAACTGAGTTTTTGAACAAATTTTTTCTGTGTTTTTTGAAAATTTATCTAAGTTTTTTTTTTTAATTTATCCGAGTTTTTGGAAAATCTATCTTAGTTTTTTTGGAACATTCATTTGCGTTTTGTGAAATCTATTTGTGTTTATTTTATTTTATTTGTGTCTTTTCAAATTTATTTTCGTTTTTCTATTTTTTTTGGATATTTTAAAATTTATTTGCGTCCTTTGAAATTTATTTACATTTTCTGAAATTTATTTATGTCTTTTGAAATTTATCTGCGTTCTTTTGAAATTTATTGTGTTTTTTGAAATTTATTTGCGTTCTTTTGAAATTTATTTGTATCTTGTTAAATTTTATTTGAAAATCTCATTAATGAAATTTCATTAATCGTGGCCAATTAAATGGTAGTTGACCATTATTAATGTGGCATATCCCACTAATCATTGAATGTGATTTAAATAAAGGGTAACTTGGACATTTTAAATCTTCAAATTTAGAAGAAAGACCTACTACACTATATGAAAAAAGATTATGGATCTAAAGTCAGAAAGTGAAATGTTAAGGACTGTCGCCAAATTTTCCTAATTTATACCTGTTGCAATAATAAATACAAGGCACCGGAATGTAGTTAGGGCAATGGAAGCCGATGGGTATTTATAGAGGAGCCCATATTAAGCGTTGGCCTTCTTTGTGCTGCCAACATTTGCTCATATTTTTGGTCTTAATTAAAGAGTGGGGCGGGCCTATTATTTGGTCTGATCCCTTTCCCTTGTACATGAAGAGAAGAAATCAGTTCATAAAAAATAAAATATAAAGTCGATGATGTGCATTCATGTTATCAGACAATCAATGTTTGACGAGTGGTAGTTGATCACCGATTAATCGAGCCATTTGAAATTAAGAAAATATCACCATCCACTATATGCTTTAGATTTGTTATTATATTACTATATATAGCAAGAGCTGAAAAGTATTTTCTGCACTCAATTCAGTTATCCGTTTCTTCCTCTTTTGGATTAATTGCACAGTGAAAAAAATTATAGGGGTCTTGATTGAAGCCATAGCTAGAAATCATTGACATTAACTTGTCATAGCTAGCAAAAGCATCTACTACACTCAATTCTCAATTATTGCTTTTCTTCTTTACCTTGGTTGTTGTTTTTTTTTTTTCTCTTTTTTCTAAAAGTAGAGAATGTTATTGAAAGTAACAACCACCCTTGCAGTTGCACCTGTTAAGAAGCAATAATTTTTTTCACCTTGTTTTTCCTCACAGAAGACAGAATGGCAGGAGAAGCAGTTCTCTCTTTCGTCTTGGAAGGGTTGCTGAGCAAGTTGAGATCCCCTATCCTAGATGAATTTGGGTTGTTGTGGGGTGTGACAAAGGAGAAACAAAAGCTTCAAAGCAATCTGTCAAGGATTAAAGCCGTGCTTGAAGATGCAGAAGAAAGGCAGCAAATTGACCTGATGACTGACAAAGATCGCCTTGGAAAGCTTAAAGAAGTTGCCTACGATGCGGAGGATCTGGTTGATGAGTTCCTAGTCGAAGCTCTACGAAGGAAGGTTGAGAATCAAGATGGCATGGGAAGAAAGGTAAGCAACTTCTTCTCGCCTTCGAACCCACTTGCTTTTCGTTGCAAGATTGCACATAAGATGAAAGAGCTGAGGAAACGATTTGAAGAACTTGCGGCAGAGAATAACAATTTCCCACCGTTGGAGGGAGTTGCTAGAAGCCAGCCTCAGATCTCAACAACAAGAGAAACTGTCTCGAGTGTGCCTGACACGGGTGTTTATGGGAGAGCTGATGAGAAAAACGAGTTAATAGATTCACTACTCTACTCTGGAAATGAAGAGGTCCTCTCGGTCATTTCCATTGTTGGTATGGGGGGACTGGGCAAGACCACGCTAGCTCAATATGTATATGATGATGAAAGAGTGGTGACTCATTTTAACTTAAAGATGTGGGTCTATGTGTCTGATCGGGATTTTCATGTGAATGGGGTTCTTGGAAAAATTTTAGGATGTGCAATTAATGACACACCTGACGAATTGGATCAATTACAGAAACGTGTTCGAGAAAAGCTAAGTGGAAAAAGATATTTACTTGTGTTGGATGATGTTTGGAATGAAGACTCTATTAAATGGGACGGGTTGAGAACAGAGCTTAATCGTGGTGGTGGTGCTATAGGAAGCAAAATATTAGTCACCACTCGTAGTGATAAAGTTGTGGAAATAATGGATGCCGTTCCTAGATCTCATCTGGGAACACTATCAGAAGATGAATCCTGGGCTTTGTTCGAGAACGTGGCACACCTGCATACTGCAGCCTTCGTATCAATTGGAAAGGAAATAGTACGAAAGTGTGGTGGTGTCCCTCTAGCAATCAAGACATTGGGAGGCATGTTGCGAAATGAAACAAGTGAAAGGAAGTGGCAGTCAGTGAGAGATAGTGAACTTTGGAAGCGAACAGATAAGGAGGAGGGAATTTTATCCATATTAAGACTAAGCTATGATCATTTGACATCATCTTTGAAGCAATGCTTTGCGTATTGTGCTGTAATTCCCAAAGGGCATCGATTTAATAAAGATGAACTAATGAAGCAGTGGATAGCCCAAGGCTTCATTCATTCTGATAATGAAAATGAACTAGAAGAAGAAGGCGAAATGAATTTCAATGCACTGTTGCAGAGGTCCTTGTTTCAGGTTGATGAGAAAACTGCTAGCAATGATGAATACAAGATGCATGACCTTATACATGATCTTCTCAGATCTGTTGCAGGAAAAGAATGCTTTGTTGTGGAAGCTTCTATGATGAATGATTTAACTCCTCATTTAGCATTTTTCAATGATAAAACTCGTCATTTAACATTGTGCGATGAAGACGATGATGAAGATGATGAATGGGATGGAGAATCGAAGAATTTGGATGCATTGAAGAAATGTAAGAAACTGCGTTCAATGATTTCGTATGGATATTATAATCGTCGTATTGATGTTAATGTTTGCTTGAGCTTCAGGTGCTTACGGGTGTTGGATTTAAGTTGGAGAAACATTCACTTCCTGCCAAATTCAATAGACAAGTTGAGACATCTTAGGTACTTTGACATCTCATATACAAAGATTACAGAATTACCTGAGACCATATGCAACTTACACAACTTGCAGACACTGAGAGTCCTCGGCACTGACCTCAAGAAGTGGCCAAAGAATATGAAGAGAATGATTAGCCTTAGACATATTGAATTTGATGGAGGTGATGATTTGTCCTTGCCAAAAGGAATTGGGGAGTTAACTTTTCTCAGGACGTTGCCAAAATTTATTATTGCTAAAGAGAGTGGGGCTCGAATAGAAGAGTTGAAATATTTAAATCTGCTTTGGGGAAATATTCACATTGGAGGGCTTGATAATATAACAAATGTTGGATGTGCAGGTGAAGCAGACTTATTAAAAAAGAAGAAACATGTCAATTCTTTGAAGTTATCCTGGTCTGGTGATGAAACAGTAGCAGCAGAAGGAAATGCAAAGAAAGTGATTGAGGTCCTTGAACCTCATTCAGATCTAAAGGAGCTATCGGTTGAGAATTACACGGGCCTGGAATTTCCAAGTTGGATGATGGAAAATCTTACAAATCTAAAGAAAATATCACTGTTGTCTTGCAAGAGATGTCAACAGCTGCCGCCTCTTGGGCAGCTAAAATTCCTTGAATCACTTGAGATAGACACAATGGATGCTGTAGAACACATTGTTGAATTTGATGGAAGCCACAACTACGAAAAGATATTCCCATCATTGAAAGACCTTCATCTCAGGAATATGCCTAATTTGAAGAGATGGTCATCTCCACAAGAGGATGGCGATGGTGATGAGCAGGGAAGAGAAAGATATAACCAAGTGATCTTCAAATGCCTCCGTACTTTAAAAATCCATGATTGTCCAAAACTAGTACGACCGCCGAGGCTTCCTCTTCTTCCAAGGCTTGAGAGTCTCGAGATTGGAAGAATGGGTTGGGATATGATAGAGATACCCACATCCCAGTCATTGATGAAAGTCGAGCTCCACAATATGCCTAATTTGGTAAGATGGTCACCACATGAAGCAGATGATGGCACTCCAATGATCTTCCGTTCCGTTCGTACATTGAGCATCTCTAATTGTCCAAAACTGATTTGTTTGCCTATGTTTCTTCTTCCAGTACTTGAAGAGTTAAAGATGAGTAACGTGGGTTGGGAAAGGATAGAGTTTTCAAGATCTCACTCACTGAAAAGCGTCGACCTCTTCTGCATGCCTAACTTGGTGAGATGGTCACTACAAGAAGTAGATGATGATGAAGATGAGCAAGTGACTTTCCTTTCACTTCGTACTTTGAGAATCTCTAAATGCCCAAAACTGATTTGCCTACGCCAGTTTCTTCTTCCGTCTCTTGAAGAGTTAGAGATGGAAGGAGTGGGTTGGGACAAGTTAGAGTTTTCTACATCCAAGTCTCTTAAAAACGTCGAGCTCACCAAAATGCCTCATTTGGAAAGATGGTCACCACGACAAGCAGATGATGATGAGCAAGTGGTCTTCGATGGCCTCGTTAAATTGGTTGTCAGAGAATGCCCTATGATGGTCTGCTTGCCCCATCTTCTTCCTTCACTTGAAAAATTAAAAATATCTGAAAGCAATGACATGTTATTGGCGTCAGTGGCCAACTACACCTCACTTTCCGAGCTCTCTATCGATGCATTACCAGAGGTCAAGCATTTGCCAGAAGAATTAGGGCCAAACCATACCAGCCTACGCACATTGGAAATTAGAAAATGCCCAAAATTAATTTCTCTGTCAAATCAGTTGGAGAATCTCCTTGCTCTCAAAGAACTGATTGTTGAAGGGTGTAATGATCTGGTGCTATCATTGCCCGATGGATTGCAGCAGCAGCAGCGGTCTCCTCCTCTAAACTCTCTCGAGGTGTTGGAAATAAGTGATTTGTGTGAAAAGCAAACCTCACTTCCAGGAGATGGGATCGTCTTGCCCTCTCTTAAGAAATTGAGAATCGACTCTTGTAAAAATATAGAGTCCTTATCAGCTGATATGTTGCAAAACCTCACCGACCTTTCAATTAGAGACTCTCCAAAGGTGTGGTCTTCTCTAGTATCTTTGGAAAATCTCAAATTGCTTGAGATTTTGGGGATCTCAGGGTGTCCAGAGTCAGTTATGATGAAGTTGCTAGAGTCAATGGAAAACCTTACATCACTCGTTGATTTATCGATTGGAGATTGCCCTGATATGAGGTCTTTGCCAAAGTCGGTAAAAACCTTCACATCACTCACTAAGTTATGGATTTCCAAATGCCCTGTTATGAGGTCTTTGCCAGAGTGGGTGGGAGACCTCACGTTGCTTAGACATTTAAGAATTTCCGAATGCCCCGGTATGATGTCTTTGCCAGAGGGGCTGCAACGCCTGAAAAATCTCAAATGGTTGTTCATAAGTGGATGCCCTGTTTTGGAAAGAAGAGTGCAACGCAACAAGGGCCAGGACTGGCATAAGGTAGCGCATGTTCCAGACATCGACATTGACAGAGAAATTGCAAGTGAAGACACCGAAGGGGAGGAGAGCAGTGACCAGAGTCCACATCTATTATTGCACTCACTGAAGAAACTAGAGAAGCTTCTTCCTTTGCCCTGCTGCTGCTCATTTTCTCCATCTTCTTCTCCTCCTCCTTCTACTTGATGATCATATGGATCATCATCATCATCAAATCACGTCCAGATTATGAGGGAAACCAGGTGAGTTCAACAAATTTCATTCCAGAGGCATCTTCTCCAATTTTCTCTCTTGTAAGCTTTATGTATTAGAGGCACACTCACCATGGTTTAGTCGATCCCAGCAACTTCTCATGCTTATTAGAATTCTCATCTATATATATCATATAAGTTGTCATTCTATATATTTTGTTACCTGAATCTGAGGAATCTGAGCTGGACTGGCCCCAATACGTGTGGAGCAATTTTCTGTTAAGACTTTTCTGATAATTGGATTAGAATAAAATATAATTAAAATAAACAACAATACTTGTGGAGCAATTATCCTATTGTCCCCAATTTGTATTTTTTGGCTTTCCAGGTGTGTTTTTGATCATGTGGCCTTTGATTGTAATGAATTATCCCACACTTTCTCTTTATTTAATTGAATCTTTTTAATTTTCATTTTGCTTTCCATTCATTTCTTTGTAGGTGAATTGTGGCGTTTGAAGTTTAATAAAGTATTAGAGGTATTTTCATCTTCACCCTGGGAATACTGGCCATTAGCACCACCCTAACATGTCAAAGACTCAGCAGAGTGATTTGGTGGTTTGATAGAGTCCCAAGAATCCCACTTTATATTTATTTTTAGTTTTAACTAAAAAATCACTTGACCTCTCACTCTTCGCTTGGTCTCTCTTGACAAGCTATAAGTTTTGAGTTCTTTACATAATTTAGGAGTACCTGTGATTCTTCTCTTTGCAGGTGTGGATTGCTGGAGTTTGATAAAGAGTTATAGGGATATTGGCAACTCCTTAATGGTATTGGGTCATATAAACTTCCCTCGTGATGTTGTTTGAATTTATGATTGTATTCTCTGGGATGAGTTTTTCTTTGATTTTCATTGAACTACTTTTGACTGTTGTGGTTGTATTGTGGATCTTGAGGTGACCTTAGTTTTCTTACCGTTCACTTGTTTACACTCAGCTGAGTTTCCTATTTTTACATCTTGTATGTTTGAAAACTATATTGATGACGGATGTAATCCTCATTCCTCATGACTTGCTTATGTTCAATTGAGGCACATGATTTAGTCATGGGAAGTGCTGATGAGGTAACATAATCATAGAAAAAATTTATATTAAGAAACCTCACATGGAAACCCTTATGGCCAGTTTGTTTACATAGAATACCTAGGAGTTTATGGTTATATGACCTCCATCTTCTCAATCATTACTGAGGTAATGGGTGAAGGATATGAGGTAATGACTTTCCTAGGATTTAAATTTCTAGCTAGGTTGATGGCTGGGTATTCAATTCGCAACTTCACTTTATTCGGTTTCCATAAGAGAGAGTTTTATAGATGCTCATTTTTGAAATTCGCCTTTAATCATCATTTTTAACCACTTTTGGCATGAATTGCTATGTATTCAATTCCTGTGTTCTTTTTTTTTTTTTTTGCTTTAAATGGAAAATTGTATTAGAAGAGAGGAGGTGGGTTTAAAGAAAAAAAAAACACCCCAAAAAACAGAGAGAAGACCAATGATGACATGGCCAGAGATAGAAGAGCATAATAGGGCTCACAAACAAAACCAAAAGCTTAATTACAATGGAGTAGACATTCCTAAAAAAAAATGCATAGAACTATAGATGTTGTTGTTAGTAAAGTTTATCTTTTAGGAGAATTTTGGTTATTGAAGGAGAGGGAAAATTCTCATTAAAGATGGCTTCATTCCTAGAGAATCAAGCATATGCAATGGAGAAAAATAATGCGATCAGCTAGATTTCTGTTTGCAGTCAGGGAGAACCATAAATCTGTAGGAGCATTTGACCGGGCTTGAGGGTTGCCTGTAGCTGACAGAGTCCAGGACCATAAAGCTGAAGAGAAGTTGCAGAAAAAGAACAGATGAACATCATTTTCAGCTTCACCTTAATTCCTGTGTACTCCAAACAAAAAGGCCCCAAGTGATGTTTTGGTAATTAGGTCATACTCATTGGTCTTTAAGTTACTATTCAGAAACAACAAAAAGCTTTTAACAGTTCTGTGAGTGGGAGTATGTATATGCCTCTTTATATGTTCTCATATGGATCACATCTCCTAATAACCCTTTCAAATGCGAGGACCATACTTGATGTAGAAATGATCAAATAGTAACTTTATGGCTTTTTGTACCAAAAAATAAAAATAAAAAAAATCTTGTCTTTGATGTATTCAATGTTTCTTATTTTTATGGTACATCTTCTTGGTTAATAACTTGTGATGATGAGATAACTCATTTTTGTTGTTGTAATGAGATAACTCTTTCTTTATTGTGGTGGTGGTTGTTGATGATGATGATAAGTACTGCCATATGGTCTCCTATATGGCAACATACATCTGAGTTGTTTGACTTTTAATCACATGCATCCACAGTGAAAGCTGCATTCTGGCCTCTAGCAAAGTTTTAGAATGCATTTGTGCTTCAGAAAGGATTCTTTAAACACAGGAAAATTATTATGATTTTCCGTGCAGATCACAGTTTCATTGTTTGTGCAACAGATTTTCCTCATGGAAAAAGAGAAAAAATGAATTATTTTTTCTCGATAGAGTGGATTTTAATTTCCTATGGGAAAACAGAATTTAGCAGAGTGCAGAAACCTCTCATGGTTCTTTTTTCTGTTTCTCCTTCACCTAACTGTAGTTTCTGGTAGAACAGAGCATGAGGAGAGGGGAAACCATGCTAGTAGAAATGTTGCAGTAGGAAGTAGAAGGGACCAGCATGTAACTTATGGTATCACATGACGAATGTACTACATTGAAGAACAGATTGAGGAGGGTCATTCTAAGATAGCAGATTAACAGGTATGGATAGATAAGAGAAACCTTTGTAATGGTTGATGATCCTCTTCATAGTTAAAGATTGAATGTTTATTTCTCAGGATGCAAAAGGTCACCAATATGAACTGGGGTAATTTTGCTAAGTCCTACAATGGCGGTATAGCTAATGGGCAGTTTGCAATTACCCTATGGGCCTCAATTCGGCTTTGGTTTTATTTTTTCTTCCTTCTTTTCAAGTGTCTGTTTTGAATTGATTTTGAACCTGGCCATTGATTGTAATTCAATGGATGATTATCACCCTCTCTCTTTCTATTTAATTGAATCCTTTTAATCTTCATTTTGCTTACCATTCTTTTCTTTTTAGGTGAAGTTTGGGCTGTGTCATTTCAAGTTTAATAAAGCATTACAGGTATTTGAGCTTCATCCAATGAACATTATTTTTTTTATTTATTCTTTTCCTATGGTTTGATCTTTGTGGTTTTTTTTTTTTTTTTTGCGAGAAAAGAATAGTTATATTAATAATCGATGGTTACATTGGGAGTAGGCATAAACCATGGTTTGACAGTGGAAGTGTAAACTATAGTTTTCAAAATATGTAACCTTAAGTAGAAATCAGGAAAAATTAGTCTAGGTCCATGTCCTTCTGATGTGCTTCCGCTACGTTCCTTCCCCAAAACTCGATTTGGGCTGAATCTTTGTGGTGTTTACTTTTGATTTCTGCAGTATCAACTTGGTGTTAATTTATGTAATCTTAGTTTCCCAATTTGATGAATTGTGGCCAAGTTTGCTTCACCCATCAAGCTGAGCCCTGTCATTAACTGATTGACATAGCTAGAACATGTCGAAAGACTTGGCTTGAATCACTATGGTGGAGCAAACTGAGTCACATGACTCGCTGAGTATTGAAGTATTTTATAAGATAAAAACTGTTTCTTGAATTTAATCATAGAATGCTTTTCTTTCTTGGTTCTTTCAATTATCATTTTATTATATTATATTTTCTGAATTTTTATTTGATCATAGCTCACCAACTTGGCGTGTCTCTGCATTGTTGACTTCACTCGTCAAGGCACTACTGAGTCATTGACATGGGCTCTAGCATTGGCATCAGACTCATGTCAAACTGGTGAAAAATTGAAACTTACAACCGTATTGGCAATATATATCTGTATAAGACCCCTATCAGGCTATAACTGTGATTCTATAAAGATTTAAAAATTCAAAGAAATGTCTAAAAAAATTCAAAAAGCGGAGAACCTAAAAACTTCAATTTATCAATTATCATCTACCTCATTTTGTGAAACCCACCCCAAATTTGTCCGGTGTGCATTTGTGTGGGTTTAGCAGGCGCCACCTCGGGAAATAGTCCTTTTGGGTCAAAGACCTCAAATATAGCCACATATTAAATAAATAAATAAAGAAAAAGAAAAATCTAACTCTTTCTGTGTGGCCTTGAGACTGATATAAGATGTTGTTTTCAACCAAACATATTTTGTGCAATTTCAATAGGTTAGAGTGAATTTTTATTTTTTTTAAAGAACAAGCAACTAAGATTTTTTTTGTGGCTTTGGAGCAAGGTGCATTGGTTTGTAGATTGAGTGTATTGATATACGTCCATTCCTACATCTATACACCATTATTTTATTGTTTTTCATTCTTTTGATGTTGTAAATTAAAGTACTAAAAATCTAAGATAAAATCAGTTTTTTTTTTTAATTTCAATTCATCAATTTTGTCACTCATGGAATAATTGCAACTCTTTCCTTTTGGTATATCATTTACTTCCTTTTATGCATGCATCTCTCCTGGAGGCTGGAATCATCTCAACAGGAAGACAAGATGGATGAGGGAGTAAGTGTATTAGGAGTGGCTGATCCATGCCCTTGATTTTAGTCGCTCAAACTTTGATGATTATTTGTCATCCAAACTTATTTTGATAAAATCTTATACTGACTTTTGCGAAGAGATACGATCGACATAAGAAGGCTAATATGTATAAACTATAAACGACAAAATTGATACTAGTAAAAATTGATAATAGGAGAACTTTCCAACGATTATTGTTATTTTTTTTATGTAAACTGCTATAAATTACTCATATGACGTAGATCATGGCCTGGTGGATAAAGTACTCACTCACTTTAAAAACTCAAAATGCTTGAGCTATGGCACACCCATTTTTTGTGTTTCCAAACCCCAAGCTCGCGTCTTTCCCGGTAAAAGCAGCAAAGATTTCTTTGTAAATGATCCTTTTTTTTCTCTCTTAAAAGGCCTATTTGTTTGCATTCGAATACACAGTAATTGAATGTTCATAGTCATATGAGTTCCACCAAATGGTTTTTCAAGAAGTGAAATGTGAATTATATGAGGTGAGGGGCGAAGGATATAAGGTAGCGATATAGATGGGACCTTGCCTTTCCTATGACTGTATTGATTTCTTGTCATATGTTGATTCACTTCCAATCAAAGGAGAGGTTCTTTGATGGTCATTTTTGTATATTCACCTTGATCTTCATTTTTAACTACTTATGGCATGAACACCTGTATTGATGTATTCCGTGCAAACAAACAGGCCCTTAATGAGTGGGACACTATTGAAACTAATGTATTTATATAAAAATTACAACCAATAATCAAAAGAAAATTCATGATCCAATTAGGATCAGTCTAAATTTAATAAAAAGTAAATTCAACAAATCAATAAATGTTGTCCTAGAAGTCTTTCTAAAAGAGTATGATTGTGATCTTATAGCCGGTATATCAGCCAATACACATGCAATACATGTATCATGCCAATTCCATGATTTTTTCTTTTTTCCAAATCCATGATTTAACGAGGTAAAATTTTGATATTATTGGCTGATTCAGATTGTTTCTACCAATGTTTTAACACTTGGTCCTTAGCACTAACCTGCAATTGGCATAGCTTGGGTGGCTTGAAAGAGTTACAAGAATTACACTTTGTCTACATGCATGCATTTACAGTTTAAATAAAAGATTACCTGACTCTCCAATCCTTGGCTTGGTTTATAGTTATCAAGCTACATGTTTGAATTCTTTCCCTAATTTAGGAGCACTAATGATTTTTCTCTTTTCAGATGTGAATAGTTGGAGTCGGATAAAGAATAGTAGAGATCTTTGCACCTTCTTATTGGTCTGGGCAATTCATGGAGTTCAAAAACAAACAAAACATTCCTTCATGATGTTGTTTGAACTTATGGTTGTGTTTTCTGAGTTGCTTTATTTGGCTTTGGTTTAACTATGAATTTACTGGTGTAGTTGTACTGTGTGGATCTTGCTCGTTATCTTTGGTTTGTTCTTATTCACTTGTTTGAAACTTAAATGATTCTCTATTTTTACCTTCTGCATGTGAGGAAATTATATAGACAATGGATGTAATCCTAATGACCTGATTATCTTCAAGTGGGGTCCATGATTTTGTCATGGAGAGTGCTAATGAGATGAAATATTTGTGGAAAATTCATATCCTAAGAAATCTTGCCATGGGCAACTCGTATTGATGTTTTGGTATTATGATGATTAGATCATGGACATTGGTCTTTAATTCAGCCTTCCAAAACCAATGAAAAGCTCTACTTTTGTATAAAGGGTTTTCCCTGCCCTGTTTTGAGGGAAGTTAATATATTCTTACTTATCTTACAAAACAAATTATCTACATGCACCGATGGGGAGACCGGGCTGTGGCCCGGCTCCCCATGGGAGGCGTTGGATCCCAAGTGAGCCTGGGATCCAACGCCTCCCATGGGTGTGTGTAGACAGCCTCCTTACAAAAAGCAAAAAGCCGTTCAAATGTAAGGGTTGTGTATTAAATGTACACATGCAGCTAGCCACTCGATCACTTAATAAGAACTTGTGATGATGTTAGATAACACTTTTTTCATTAGTTGTCGTCGTCGTTGTTGATGATGATGATAATGAAAAGTACTACATTGAGGTCTCTTTCGTGTGGTGAGACTAGTATAGTTTTTTTACTATAGTATTACGAAGCTGGCCTGTGTCGATCTGATAATGGGTTCACTTAACTGCTTTGGATCATCTCACCAAGTTTTGCACTAGTTCATAATTATCTCATCTTGATAATACTCGTTGGATGTGTGCTGATGTGTATTGTGTTGACTAGTCAACCTCCTTTATATACTTATGAGACTTGTGGGTCATCCTTACAATGGATAAACCATTGATCATGGACAGGTGGGGCCCAGCTTGATTCATGATCTTGTAGAAAATTGGATTGCAAATTAAGAATTCTCGAGTTGGGTCTTGTTTCAAACAATTTTCATCTAACTAATTGGGTATGCATTAAATCAATTGTCTAGATCAACAAAGCATGAGTTTCACATACAGAGTACAGACAAGTGCTGAAGAACAATGGCAAAACCTGGCCGTTACTTGGATCTTTTGAACACGGCTGCACTGCATGCAGTGGTTTAAAAGTATCTGAAAATTCAAAAAATGCCTTTTTTTCTGCTAAGTTGCAAAGATTTATTGAAAAGGAAGAAAGCAGATACAAGGCGTCGAAAACAGCATCCAAAAGAATACAAGGGAATGCCAAAGGCCAAAAGGAAGAAGGAAAAAAAAAAAGGTATGTGGTCACATGATCTAGCCTAATGTAAGGGATCTGCTGCCGAATGGTGCCGAAATAAATCCTGCAGCAAACAAATATCTGAAAATGACGAATAATGGCATTTTCTCCATTTGGATTCTCCTTTAATAGAGTTTCTCCCCAATGACCCTCTAAATCTACACTTTCTCCATAATTTTCATAAAAAAGATATTGGTGAAATTCCAAAAAAAATCTCTAAAAATGATTTTGAGATTGAAAAATATTCCATAGAACTTATTGAACACAGGTGCCATATTGAAGTAAAAATCGAAGTGTTTTTTTTTCATGCATATGTAGTAGGAAGTTATTGTTATTTGTTAATTAAGAGAAACTAGCTTGACCACCCCTCCTTAAAGTACTGGCATGTATATTCATGAGAGTTCAACATTTAAAAAACACAATTGATTTTAGGGAATTTTTTTAAAAAAAAAAATCTACCCTTCAACCAGGAATATTAGACTATTTAGTTCAAAATATAGAGAAACGAATCAATAAGGTGTCATACAATTTGTTTACACCCATTTACATATTTTTCACGACGAGAACTTTTTTTTTAATTGCATTCTTGTTGTCCTTAAAAAAGAACCTATCAAAATTAAAACCAAGGAGAAGAAAGGCATACTTGCAAGTGATAACAACTTCAAATTTGAGTTAAAACTCATCTAAGAGGTGCCATTAATATCTCTTTTCTATTTTAATTTTGTCCCTTCTAATCTTCTCTTACCTAAGTTGTATAATTGCAAGCATGCATTTTATGAGAATAATATCTGCTGAAGATTGGATCCTCTAGTTCTCTTGCTCATACATCCCAAGAAAGCGAATGTGTTAAAAACTAATGATTTAAATTTTCTTCCGAGTGTGTTCTAGAGTGGAGTTCCACACCTCTCACTTACAGAAAGAGGAGGATCTTTTTGTCACATTTCAACGAACTTTAACTCCATTCAAAGGAACTGAATGTCACATTTCAATTAATTTTGACTTCACCTTTTCTTTGAAAAAGAAACAAAAAAACCACATCTTTGCTTCTCTACTTTCTAAACGAACATGCTGAAGAGTGGGATTCAACAATAGAGCCCAATTATTGAAAACTTCTGCTGTTGCATGAACATCGTACCCTCATATGTGATGCAGTCAAATTTTACTCTAACAGAGCTGGTCCCTTCGTAAAAATGACCCTATAGTTAGTAATATAATTTGCACACTCTCATGTATTATTAAAAAAACACATTAATCACGTTATTCACTATATAATCAATCTTATGACGGGACCAACTCATTGAGGAAATATTTGAAGACATCTCAAACAAGAGGAGGGCGTTCATTTTTATTAGTTCAAATTTTTAATAGCGTTTCAGTCCCCACTCAAAAAGGTAATATATTAGTTGCCTAATTCACATCCATTAACAATTGGGTCCAGTTAATGAATTTTTAAATTGCTCAACATAAATGTCTTCGGTCACCTCTAAAAATCTTACTTGAATTGGAGTTGGGACCCCATTGGGCTATTCCTCACGCTTTGAGTAGATGTACAGTAGGTTAAAATAGACACCGAGTGGCCCACAATTAGTATTTTGGTCTACCATATACATAATGGGTTTGATTCAAGATCATTTTAGTGTCTTGCTCAAAAGGATAATGAGAAATGAATGGAACTCCAAGGTGGGGGCTTATATGTAGAAAGCCTGAGTCCCTAAAAATGAACGTCCTCCCCTTGAGTTATGCTATTAATCATACGATCAAGGATGAACTCCTATTAAAGTAGAATTTAAGGACGTCAAATACATGTAGAGGACCTTCATTTTTAGCAACTTGGATTTTCAATAGGTGAGCCACATCAAAGCTCCAATCCTTCCACTCAAGGACACAGAGGATTCAGACTATCAGTGGAGATTCTTGACCTAGACCATCATTCCAATTGGGTAATTCAGCGTTCGGGTCCACCATTTTGAACTGATTAACAAATAAGCTGGATTCAGAATATATAAGTCCATTCTTACTATTTAATATGCCAACTTTATATCTAAAGCCGACCCAAAGTGACCAATTGAACAATAACCTGCCAACCACCCTTAGTTTTACTTTATAATTAAGCGACCATTTCATATTTTCAGCCAAATTAATAAATGGGGCAGGTTCAGATTGAGCTTTTACATCACTCATAGTGCTTAATTTAACATAAACCAACCCAAATTGATGCATTGCCATCCTTATCCCACTATGCCTTATATTTCTTATTGTGGCAAGTTGTGCTCAGCACCAAAATATGGCAAGTGCCCCAATTCCCCAATGTTGAGTTCATTTATCTTAAAATTTTTATTGTACCTCTGCAAGTTCTAGCATCAAGTAGTGTCAACTGTTACCTCAATGGCTACATGGCATGTTGTCGTATACATACCCACTGTCAAGTGAAATACAAGATACAATTGTTGATTGGCCATCCCAAAAATCAGCCACTTCATAGAAAATCCTCTTACATTACTAGTTGTTCGATCGAAGGCAATGGTCATAAATAAATCCAAAGGTTAGAATCTAATGCATAAGAATGTCAAATAATGTCCATTTTTGATAGATGGCTTATCAAATGCCTACTTGTATTTTTTGGGCCGTGGGCTTTACAAAATATAATGTATTTTTGATCTGTCGAATTCTGCTAATCTCCATCAGTTTCTCTTGTTATAGGCATCTTGTACTCCACAAAACTTTTTGAGCTAGGCCTTTGGTTTGCATCTTTGTGATGCTGGAAAAGCATGAGAAGAAGGGAAATCAAAGATGCCTTTCTAAGAGACTATGGTCCACTGATTAATTGAAACCAGTTTAGGGCCCTATCCATGACCAATGCCCCTCCCAAAGGCCACATCTGGGTGTACCTGGACTACTCTTCACCTTCCAAGATATAGCAAGTAAAATGAACGAATGATTACAATACAGTGAGTTGATTATCAATTCCAACAATTGTGTGGATCATGCACAGATTTTCCAAGCCACTCGATTATCCACAGCAAAATAATCAGTTTTACACCAATGATCATGTGGCCGAACATGGATTATCCACGTTAAATAACCAGCTTAGACCAGAACAGAGGCTTGGCCTATTGCAGGTTTGGGTTTAATGGGGGACTCTGCGTCCACCAGGCAAGTTAAAAATCACTTAATAATTATGTTTCAAGTATAGAATGCATGTAAAAAATTGCTCATCATCAATTATCATCCTCATAATAGAATACTAGCAAAATCCCGTGCTATGCACGGACCACGGAACCACCAAATGCACAGACCGATATGAATTATTTTTAATAAAATTATTAATTAGTAAACTTGTGAGTCCTTTTTTTGTTGCTAATTTGATATTTATGTTTTTTTCCAAATGTTATATTCTTTAGGTGAGGCATGAATTGATTAAGAAAGATCAAATGATCATAGACCTAACAAATTGACCTAATATATTAAAGTGGGACTAATATTAATTGGGTCCATCATCTCTATTCGAACCGTTCATAAAATCATATGATGCGGGCTGAGACCCATTAATTGATTGATAAAGATCAAATGATCAAATGATCATAGACCTTTCAAATTAACCAAACCTAACTTATTTAAGTTGGACCCCTAAGATGAATGGGGTCCACCATCTATATTCTAACCGTCCATAAAATCATATTATGCGGGATGGGACCCATGAATTGATTAAGAAAGATCAAATGATCAAATGATGATAGACCTAACAAATTGACCTAATGTATTTAAGTGAGACCTAGATGAATGGGGTCCACCATCTTTATTATAACCGTCCATAAAATCAAATGATGCGGGCCGGGACCCATTAATTGATTGATAAAGATCAAATGATCATAGACCTCTCAAATTAACCAAACCTAGCCTATTTAAGTGGGACCCCCAAGATGAATGGGGTCCACCATCTATATTCTAACTGTCCATAAAACCATATGATGCGGGCTGGGACCCATGAATTGCTTGATAAAGATCAAATGATCAAATGATCATAGACCTCACAAATTGACCAAACATAACCTATTTAAGTGGAACCCCCAGATGAATGGGGTCCACCATCTCAATTCTAACCGTCCAAAAAACCATATTATGCGGGATGAGACCCATGAATTGATTTAAAAAGATCAAAGGCTCAAATGATCGTAGACCTAACAAATTGATCAAATATTTTTAAGTGGGACCCAGATAAATGGGGTCCACCATCTTTATTCTAACCGTCCATAAAATCAAATGATGCGGGCCGGGACCCATGAATTGATTGATAAAGATCAAATGATCATAGACCTCTCAAATTGACCAAACCTAACCTATTTAAGTGGGACCCACAAGATGAATGGGGTCCACCATCTATATTCTAATCGTCCATGAAATAATCTGATGCGGGCTGGGACCCATGAATTGCTTGATAATGATCAAAGTATTAAATGATCATAGACCTCACAAATTGACCAAATATAACCTATTTAAGTGGAACCCCCGAGATGAATGGGGTCCACCATCTTTATTCTAACCGTCCAGAAAACCATATTATGCGGGATGAGACCCATGAATTGATTTAAAAAGATCAAATGATCAAATGATTGTAGACCTAACAAATTGATCAAATATATTTAAGTGAGACCCAGATGAATGGGGTCCACCATCTCTATTCTAACCGTCCATAAAATCATATGATGCTGGCTGGGACCCATCAATTGATTGATAAAGATCAAATGATCAAATGATCATAGACCTCTCAAATTGACCAAACCTAACCTATTTAAGTGGGACCCCCAATATGAATGGGTCCACCATCTAGATTCTAACCATCCATAAATCCAAATTATGCGGGATGGGACCCATGAATTGATTTAAAAAGATCAAATGATCGTAGACCTAACAAATTGACCTAATATATTTAAGTGGGACCTAGATGAATGAGGTCCACCATCTTTATTCTAATCGTCCATAGAATCAAATGAAGCGGGCCGGGACCCATTAATTGATTGATAAAGATCAAATGATCAAATGATCATAGATCTCTCAAATTGACCAAACCTAGCCTATTTAAGTGGGACCTCCAAGATGAGTGGGGTCCGCCATCTATATTCTAACGATCCATAAAAACATATGATGCGGGCTGAGACCCATGAATTGCTTGATAAATATCAAATGATCATAAACCTCACAAATTGACCAAACCTAACATATTTAAGTGGAACCCCGCAGATGAATGTAATCCACCATCTCTATTCTAACCGTCCATAAAACCATAATATGCGGGATGGGACCGATGAATTGATTAAGAAAGATCAAATGATCATAGACCTAGCAAATTGACCATATATTTTTAAGTGGGACCCAGATCAATGGGGTCCACCATCTTTATTCTAACCGTCCATAAAATCAAATGATGCGGGCCGGGACCCATGAATTGATTGATAAAGATCAAATGATCATAAACCTCTCAAATTGACCAAACCTGACCTATTTAAGTGGGAATTCCAGATGAATGGGGTCCACCATCTATATTCTAACCGTCCATAAAATCATATTATGCGGGATGAGACCCATGAATTGATTTAAAAAGATCAAATGATCAAATAATCGTAGACCTAACAAATTGACCAAATATTTTTAAGTGGGACCCAGATGAATGGGGTCCACCATCTTTATTCTAACCGTCCATAAAATCAAATGATGCGGGCCGGGACCCATGAATTGATTGATAAAGATCAAATGATCATAGACCTCTCAAATTGACCAAACCTAACCTATTTAAGTGGAAACACCAAGATGAATGGGGTCCACCATCTATATTCTAACTGTCCATGAAATAATCTGATGCGGGCTCGGACACATGAATTGCTTGATAAAGATCAAAGGATTAAATGATCATAGACCTCACAAATTGACCCAACATAACCTATTTAAGTCGGACCCCCAAGATGAATGGGGTCCACCATCTTTATTATAACCGTCCATAAAACCATATTATGCGGGATATGACCCATGAATTTATTTAAAAAGATCAAAAGATCAAATGATCGTAAACCTAACAAATTGATCAAATGTGTTTAAGTGAGACCCAGATGAATGGGGTCCACCATCTCTATTCTAACCGTCCATAAAATCATATGATGTGGGCCGGGACCCATGAATTGATTGAAAAGGATCAAATGATCATAGACCTCATAAATTGACCAAACCTAATTTATTCAAGTGGGACCCCAAAGATGAATGAAGTCCACCATCTATATTCTAACCACTCATGAAACCATATGATGTGGGCTGGGACCCATGAATTGCTTGATAAAGGTCAAAGGATCAAATGATCATAGACCTAACAAATTGACCAAACCTAACATATTTAAGTGGAACTCTCCAAATGAATGGGGTCCACCATCTCTATTCTAACCGTCCATAAAATCATTTTATGTGGGATGGGACCCATGAATTGATTAAGAAAGATCAAATGATCAAATGATCATAGACCTAACAAATTGACCAAATATTTTTAAGTGGGACCCAGATGAATGGGGTCCACCATCTTTATTCTAACCGTCCATAAAATCAAATGATGCGGGCCGGGACCCATGAATTGATTGATAAAGATCAAATGATCATAGACCTCTCAAATTGACCAAATCTAACCTATTTAAGTGGGACCCCCAAGATGAATGGGGTCCACCATCTATATTCTAACCACCCATGAAATAATATGAAGCGGGATGGACCCCATGAATTGCTTGATAAAGATCAAAGGATCAAATAATTATAGACCTCACAAATTGACCAAACATAACCTATTTAAGTGGAACCCCCCAGATGAATGGGGTCCACCATCTCTATTCTAACCGTCCATAAAACCATATTATGCGGGATGGGACCCATGAATTGATTTAAAAAGATCAAAGGATCAAATGATCGTAGACCTAAAAATTGACCAAATATTTTTAAGTGGGACCCAGATGAATGGGGTCCACCATCTTTATTCTAACCGTCCATAAAATCAAATGATGCGGGCCGGGACCCATGAATTGATTGATAAAATAATTTTAATCAAATCACGAGGGTGTGACAGAAATTTCTTGCTAGATGTGTAGATGATATCCAAATGGATAAAAAACAGAGATCTCCCCTGAATCACAATGGATCCATGTAGGTTTGCACCCATTCTGACCAATTGAGCCCACAATCGACCACTCTATTTGTTTCCTTTTTTTTTTTTAAGCCATTAAAATTTGTGGGTTCCTGTTGAATTGGTTAGGATGATCAGTGGGTCCCAACCTTGACAGTGATGTAAGCCCCAAGTGGGCCCCACAGAGAGCACAGATTTCTTCTATGGAATTAAGGATTAAATTTCAATCCTTTACAATTTGGGATTTTCCTCTTCCCCATTTTGTGTGGTTGTCTTGAAAGTGAAATTTTAGATGGAGAATGAGAGATTTTAGGGATTGCATTAGCATGGAGAAGGAGAGATTTTAGGGAGGAAGAGATGGAGAGATTTTGGATGGAGAATGAGAGATTAGCATAATACCATTTTAGTCTGGCTGCTGCCACGTGTCCATCTCCAAGACATGCCACGTGTCCTCCTCCAAGAAGTCTCATGGAGTGTATACATCCCTTTAGTAATATAGATAGAAGCAAATGCATCTATAGCAATCTTCTACTCCAAAGTCAAGCCAGCAAAACCTGGTCTGCTTTCCTCATTAAACCAAGTCTTAGAAGGAAAACCTCGTTGGCTGGGGTACCAAAAAAAAAAAACAAAGTCTTAAAAGGAAAACCTCGGATTTCACTGAAAATGAGGATAGACCCTGTAATCTATCAACTGAGCGGGGCAGGTTGAATCAGGCAGTTTCTGCTCAATCCAGTGATCCACTGGGTTTTCGAAATTTTGACCTCCAAAGCAAAAGTGCCAAATAACTCTCAACACGAAAATTCTATAAAGGAAAAGTTAACAAAAATTCTAAAGGGCAGTTCAGGCATGTTCCAATCTAAGTTTTTGTAGATTTCTCCCATGGAAGTAATCACAAGAACATTATACCACCCATTTCTATTATGACATAAAGAAAGGTTTTGTCAAAGATTATTGTAGTACTATTCCCTGTTATTTTCCCTCAAAAAGTAAGCTTAGTCGAACCCGCAGTCATATTGATTGCAGCAAAGAGAACCTTCCAACTGTGCTAAGGGCTCCTGTCAAATAGTCCCCTGAATCGAAGGGGAGCCTTACTTGAGAATGAATAGGTTTTCACTAGGGATAAATTCACATGCAGCTCAATAAAGCAGCTCTTCATAGACAGGATCCACACTACATCCCCACTTCCCATGATACAAATCCAAAAGCTTCTCAGCAGGTGTCACTCCTGCCATTAATACAGACATCGATTAGAAACTTAGCCCATGAATGGATCAATCTACACACTCAAAGCATAAACAAGTCACATTCTCCCTAGTTCATTTCAACTAATCATTACAGTTTCGTTCATGGGCAATTGATTATAGAAAAAATGGTGGAATTTGTCCATACGGTGTGTATTTATAGAAGCTAGAGTCACTTTCTAGCCGAATTTACTGGACTGTTGGATCATTAAACTTTTGGGGGTCAGATGGAGATGACAGAAACCACGGTTGGAGCTGGTTTTTTTGCAAATAAGAGGTCCCGAGGAGTCCTTGAAATCCCCCCCTCCCCATCCCCATCCCCATCCCCATGTGGGTCCCCAGCTGGGCCCCACCACACACTTGAGCTTATCTGAGCTTACCTTATCCTAAGCTTTAGCTTAGGAGAGCCCCACCCCGCAGTCAAATTTCAAGAAAAGCTGTGCTTGCTTATAAAAGTATTACCTGTTCTAACAACCTCCGCAACTTCTTTCAAAAATCCAGATTCCTTGTATCCTCTTCTTTCCAAGCCATCCTACAACAGCATTATACGCAAAAACAGTCAGACGGCAATGTAGCATGCATTTTCCAACTTTTTTGCGAATGAAAAAGCACAATGACCTTAGCCAACTTCAAAACATCTTCAGCAACATGTTTAAGCAACCCATCTCGAAATGGTGTCTTCAGACCAGTCTTGGGTACCTGTTGCAATAAAAAAAAATCTGTTAGGCAGACAATAAGTTGCTTCATGTTTCATGGAACTGAGAAGAATGCAAGCAAATAACATATCAGACAATATACAGTTGCTGAGCAAGGATCTACATATTTTATTGATTCCTTACTAATCATTTAAAAAGTAACGTAATTTTGTGCAGCTTTTTTCAAAAAATCCGAAGAAACACCCTAAATTTGAAAATATTCCAACATTTTTTGAGAGATAACTTCCTAAAATCCATTATAGAATTAACAGCTCTCTCCAATTAAAGTAGGCCTCATTGGATTGATCACATGTAAACCAATCCACCTATAATTAATTAATGAAAATCCATTGCATAGATGGTTATAATTCTATGATGGGCTATGATGAAGAATGAGATGATGCTCAATCATGTAGCGGGAACATCTTCTACAAGAGCAAACTTTAGGGACAGCTCACCGAAGGGGAGGCTGTTCATGATGTACAGTGATTTTTTCTATTCTTAATAGGTGGGCCCCATTGTGAAGTTCCCCTCCCGTAACAACATACACAAGGTTCAATGATATATACCATTTTTGCTCATTTGAGACTCATTTAGAGGTGATAAATCAGTAGTTGAGAAAAAGGGTTATGAATTATGATACTCATTTGAGATAAGTTTAGACATGTTCAAAGCAGGCCAACAATGGGGCCGTTGAGAAAAAGGTTTTTCTATGAATGTTGATGGACCACCAAGAAAACAGGGTAGGCGGAAGAGGACATGGATGGAAGTAGTTAGGATAGATTTGAAGACTGCCTACCTATTCAAGGATTTGGCTCAGGATGGATCGGAATAGAGAAACATAATTCATGTAGCTGACCCTAAAATAGTTGGGACAAGACTTTGATGATGATGAAATCAATTTACTTCTTGGTTTCATTTAAAATGGTGTGCATTTTCCCCATAAAATGGGAACGCTTCTTTAATCTAGATTGCAATAAATATGATTAGATCAATACAAGTATCTTTATCTGGGAATATATATATATATATATATATAAAATCCCACGCATCTTTTCCAAAATGGAAATTGGAAAACCAAAACACCTCACTCCAATGAGATCTGAAAACCCACTGGAATGTAATTGACAACTTTGTGGCTCTTTGACCACTAAATATCTCCAATTCACGCTAATAAAGTTCCTCATCTCGACATCTATATGGCTAACTGAGAGCACATATATCTTTCCAAACTGTTCATCCACGATGCCATGACCCCATACTATCCTCACCAGAATCCAAAAAATGTAAAACTCAGTATAAAAACATGTAGGTTTATTCAAACTCTTACCGTCAATCATAGTCTTTCTACTTGAAGCTTCTAAAAATAGATCTAGTTCTAGAGAAACTAACGTGTTAGAATTTTCTTACCAAAAGTAACAAAGGGAGAAATTTTGAGTCAAAGCTATGAATTTGGAGAAGACGTTTGGACAATTTTGTATAAACGAGGATTTTTTTCCTTAGGAAAGCTTAGAATTATGAAAACAAGATGAATACAAGATCTATACATGGATATGAACATTGATTAAAAAACTATCATGAATTTTATATTCTTAATTACATAATATGCATTTTTTATACCGAAATCTGTTTTCAAAAAGTACATGATGCATTTTCAAATTAGTCTCTAGCAAAAAAAAAAAAAAGTCATTGGAATATCTTAGATTCATGGCTTTAACATGATCTTTGGTTATTCCCTCCTTATTTGCTTTTTCTCAGCTTCTAATAATTTAAAAACTGAATTCTATTCATCCAAGAATTATCTTTAACTTATTGTAAATATTTGACCAATACAACCATGGAAAGGCCTTGGATCCAAGGATTCAACACTTGATCTTAGATATTCAGTACATGTCCAAGATTATATCTTATTCATTAGTTTATAGTTATTTAAAAGAAATTATTTAATCAATCTGGAAATTGTATTTAGCCACTTTTAAGCCACATTTGATGATTTGTATCTTAGTTGTGTTAGTGTTAACGTGAAATGTGATGAGTAATAGTCGATATCTAAATATCTACCCCGATAAAAAAGCTACCCAATGATGATCATGTCTATTAACTCATTAACCTGTTGCTTCATTTAGCATTACAGTATTACCTGTTAAGTAGTTGTTTGTGCAGTTTCCTATCACCAATTGGTTTTGGGATTACTGGCCAGCAACTTTGACATGGTATCAGAGCCTTCTAGCTTTCACTCTTCAATTTCTTTTGAATCATGGTGAAAACAGTCATTGCTTGTGACTGTTCGTGCAATTGCTTGACATAGATCTTCAATCTGATCACTGTACCCACTTGTGATCAGTCCAGTTGCTCTTAAGGAAATATAATCTTGTGTCTTAGAGGGAAACAGATCAAAGAGTTGTAACCATAGAAACAACCAGATCAGGTATCTGTGTTCATCGGCAGCTGATCAGTCTTCTATAGTGATCTGATCAACAGTGGCCCACCTACGATCATCATGGCATCTTCAACAAAACCTACAGCAGTGGTCGACCAACTCTTCTGGTAAATTTGGAGATTTTTTTAGCATTTTTTCAAGATCAGAGGTAGGCCATTTGAACCAACTTGTGATTTCTCAGTTTTCTAAGATAGTTTTAATCTCAGCCGTACAATATCTTGGATTATGGATGGATTTCAATAAAACTTGTACCACTGGAAAGAAAAATTGATCCTGCTTGCATCTGGTGGATCTGATGATCTTCACTCAAATCAAATAGCAGGCCGCACGCAGGGAACCAGCAGTGACAGTTAAAGTCGCCTGGGGCTCCTTTTTTGTGGAATAGTTCACAAACTATCGTTTTGTAATTTCTGCACTATTTCCAAGCATCCTGAGTTGATCTGATCCCTCTATTATATTCTGCTGGTTAATCTTGAGCCAATTTGAGAATAATAAATCATGGACAAAAGTGAACATTTACTGATTAAGTTCAATGGGACCAATTACACATCCTAGGCCTTCCAATTTCAAATCTACCTTAAAGGAAAAGAACTATGGGGTCATATAGATGGGACTGATCCAAAATCTTTAGATGATGTAAAGGCAGCCTCAAAATGGGAAACCAAAGATGCCCAAATCATGACTTGGCTACTGGGGTCGGTGGATCCCCAATACATCATAAAACTCAGACCTTACAAAACAGCAAAAGGCATGTGGGAATACCTCAAATAGGTATATCAACAGGATAACTCTGCCCGGAGGTTCCACCTGGAACATGAGCTTTCTCAGTTTACGCAGGGAACTATGTCTGTTCAAGAATATTACTCTACTTTTATTCGTTTATGGACGGACTATACTGAGATCATTTACTCCAATCTCCCTGAGGCCTCAATTGCGGTAGTTCAAAACATCCATTCTACTAGTTAGAGAGATCAGTTCCTGATGAAACTTAGGCCTGAATTTGAACAACTTCGTTCAAATCTGATGAGCAGGGTGCCCTCCCCATCTATTGATTCTTGCTTCGGAGAGCTTCTTCGTGAGGAACAACGTTTAACCACCCAGGTTACTCTTCAAAATGCAGTTCCCACCGGTCCATTAACTACGACTTATGTTGCCTGTTCTCACCAGCAGAATAGGGATATGACTAAAGTACAGTGTTACTCGTGTCAGAAATATGGCCATGTTGCCACCCAATGCAATAAAAAATATTGCTCTTACTGCAAACGCAAGGGCCATGTCCTTCCTGAATGTCGGCGCCGTGCACAGACCTCTTCTCAGAAAGCAAATCTGGCAACTCTGGCTATGTCTACTCCTGCATTGAGTTCTGCTGCCCCTACAGCACTGCCTGCTCCAACTGCTTCTTCATCCTCTCTTACCCCAGAAATGGTTCAACAGATGATCGTAAATGCTTTTTCTGCCCTTGGACTCTCAGGTAAACCTAACCAACCAAGCTCTACCTGGTATATGGATTCGGGGGCTTCTAATCATATGACCCACTCATCTGAAATTCTATCTCAAATAAAACCTTATGATGGAAGTCTCCGAATCAATACAGCAGATGGTGGCAGTATACCCATTACTACCATCGGTAAGATCTCACATCCCTTACCTTTGAGTCATGTTTTTCTTTCTCCTCAGTTATCTACCAATTTATTATCTATTGGCCAACTAGTTGATAATCACTGTTTTGTCTCTTTTTCTCATTCTGGTTGTGTTATATAGGATCAAGCATCGGGGAAGGTAATAGCGAAGGGACCTAAGTGTGGTCGTCTTTTTCCGCTATAACTATCTACACAAGATAGGTCTTTTGTTGCTTTTGCCTTGTTTTCTGCTTCTAGTTCCAATAAGAGTCACTTATGGCACAAAAGATTAGGCCATCCTAATTCTAGAACTTTGTTATCTTTGTTTAAGTCTGGATTATTACATGATAATAAAATTTCTCCTAAGGATGTTTCCTTTAATTGCTCTAGTTGTAAAATGGGCAAGAGCAAGACTCTTCCTTTTCCCATCAGCACTTCTTTATCATTGAAATGTTTTGATCTTGTTCATAGTGATGTATGGGGTATAGCACCTATCATATCCCATTCTCAATTTAAATATTTTGTTACATTCATTGATGACTATAGTCGCTTTACATGGATATATTTCTTGCATTCAAAATCTGAGGTGTTTGCTTCATTTAAAATTTTCTTAGCCTATGTGGAAAATCATTTCTCCACATCCATTAAAACACTTCGTACAGATTCAGGTGGTGAATATATTTCAAATGAGTTTCAGACTTTTTACAAAACAAAGGAATAATTTCTCAAAAATCTTGTCCTTATACACCCCAACAAAATGGTGTGTCTGAGAGGAAAAACAGACATCTTTTGGACATTGTTCGGTCCCTCCTCTTAACATCATCTGTTCCACCAAAATTCTGGCCCCAAGCTCTAGTCCATAGCAGTTCATGTTATAAATCGGCTACCCTCACCGCGCATTAACCATGAAACACCTTATTTTCGTTTATTTCATAAGCATCCTAGTTTTTCTCATCTCCATGTTTTTGGGTGTGTATGTTTTCCTCTTCTTCCACCGGTCGAACGAACAAAACTATCGGCTCAATCTTCGAAGTGTGCCTTCTTAGGTTATGCGAATGATCAAAAAGGATTTCTTTGTTATGATCCCAAGGCAAAACATATCCGGATTTCTCGTAACGTGTTTTTTGAAAATCAATATTTTTTTCATCATTATCTAGACCCTGATCCATCTCCTATGTTTTCTCTTGTTCCTGCTTTTGGTGATCCTCCGGATCTACCTATGGAAAATGTCAAGCCTATTATTGTGTACGAAAGGCGTAGACGGGAAAACACGATTGCATCTGAGCCTCCTGATTTGTCAGCTTCCTCGGCACTTGACCCCGCTCCTGCTTCTGACATTTCTCAACCCGTTCATCTTCGTAGATCATCTCGGCCTTCCCGCCCCCCTGATCGGTTTGGCTTTACCCATACATCCTTACTTGCTACCTTGTCTTCTGTTCATATACCTAATCACTTTTCTCAAGCAGTGCAACATGAGTGTTGGCGGCAGGCTATGCAGGAAGAACTTGATGCACTAAAAGAGAATCACACATGGGATGTTGTTCAATGTCCTCCATCCATCAAACCCATTGGCTGTAAATGGGTTTACTCTGTCAAGCTGCAACCTGATGGTACTCTGGCACGTTATAAGGCTCGGTTAGTGGCTCTTGGTAACCGTCAGGAGTATGGTATCGACTATGATGAAACATTCGCTCCGGTCTCCAAGATGACAACTGTGCGTACTATTCTTACTATTGCGGCATCACGCTCATGGCCCCTGTATCAGATGGATGTAAAAAATGCCTTTCTCCACGGGGATCTTCACGAGGAAGTATACATGCGTCTTCCTCAAGGATATGAGTCTCCATCTAAAAATGAAGTGGCACGACTCCATCGCTCGTTGTATGGACTTAAACAAGCACCCAGAGCTTGGTTTGAAAATTTTCGTTCTACTCTACTGAACCTTGGCTTTATTCAAAGTCCCTATGATCCTTCATTATTCTTGAATAAGACTGATCATGCTACCACTATACTTCTTGTATATGTGGATGGTATCATCATCACAAGCACTCACAGTAACATGATTCAAAATCTTCAATCCTCACTTCAAGCTGCATTCCATATAAAAGATCTGGGTTCATTAACATACTTCTTGGGACTTGAGGTCCAACAGTCTAGGAAGGGACTGTTTTTACATCAACATAAGTATGCTACTGACCTTCATGACCATGCTGGCTTAACTGATACCACTCCTGTGGACACTCCATTAGAAGTCAATGTGAAACTCAAGAAAGATGATGGGGATCTCCTCTCCGATCCCACGTTCTACAGACGCTTGGTCAGCAGTCTGATCTACTTGACCATCACTAGACCAGACATCTCCTATGCTGTAAATGTTGCTAGTCAATTCATGACTGCTCCAAGACATCACCATATGGTTGCAGTCAAACGGATCATCCGGTACATTCTTGGTTCTCCGACTTGAGGATTGTTCTTTCTGGTTGGCACACCTCTGACACTTACTGCATATTCTGATGCCGATTAGGCAGGATGTCCAGATACTCGCAGATCCACCACAGGCCGGTGTATGTATTTAGGTGAATCACTTATTTCTTGGAAATGCAAAAAGCAGGAAAGGGTCTCCAGATCTTCCACTGAATCTGAATATCGTGCTATGTCCGCTGCCTGTTCTGAAATTCTTTGACTTCGTGGCTTACTTACAGATCTTGGTTTTTCTCAGACATCAGCTACCCCACTTCATGCAGACAATACTAGTTCCATTCGTATTACTGAGAATCCCGTTTTTCATGAACGTACAAAACATATTGAGGTGGATTGTCATTTCATTCGAGATGAATATGATCGCAAGGTGATTAGTCTTCCACATGTTTCAAGTGAACTCCAACTCGCAGACATCTTCACCAAAGGACTGCCTCGGCCACGTCATGAGTTCCTGATTCGCAAATTGCTCCTATTAGACCATCATCAATTTGAGGGGGGATGTCAACAGTAGTTGAGCCAATACCCATGTACAATAGGCCCACTGGCACATTCTCATAAACAATGTGGGATAAGGATTAGTGGACTGTGACTCATCAATCTATTTTGAATTCTTTCCATGTATATAATCTGTATCAATATTCTTTATTCTCTTTCTATTCATAGAGATTGTAATTAGAATGTAATTTGCTTTGATTAAGGCCATTAAGTCTATAAGTAAAGCAAAGGACTGATAGTTGAGATCATCCAAGATTCCAAATCACTCTCTTCAATTCAGTTCTCTGGTTCTGACATGGTATCAGAGCCTGAGGTCTCGAGTTCGAAACCACGCAGGGCAGAAATGCCCCATGCCACGTTGTGTGTTTGTGCGGGCGCAAAATGCGCAGGGCAAAAAGGCCCCATACCGTGTTATAGTCTTGTGCGGGCGGGTGCTTCGGATCCGGGCGGTGTCCCGCCCGAGGGGGGTGTTAAATAGTTGTTTGTGCAGTATCCTATCACCAATTGGTTTTGGGATTACTGGCTAGCAACTTTGACATTACCATGTTATGTGGATTAATGTTTGAATGATTTATAATATATTGACACTAAAAATTGATGACTGTTTAATTATCTACATGAAGTGATGAATAGGACAACAGCATAAAAAACAACAGAATGTCTATTACTGACCCAAAACACAAGTACATAATCAAATTTATTTTAAGTTAAAAACAACTAAAAATGTCTATAACTGATCTAAAACACTAAATAGTTACAATACCACATTTCTAGCCAACATGATGATTGCACTGGATCCTTTTTTTATCCATTCTTACTTCCTTTTAGGTTGTTTTCATCAGCTCAGCGCTGTTTTTTTTTTTCCTGATGCCCTATATATGCATTACTAGCATCGTGAGGGCATTAGGGGTCACCTTGGCCTACTTCTCACCCTTTCCCTCTACACTAAGCAATGAACGTGTACTGGCAATGTACCACTATTATCCCAATTGGAGTTACATTCCTCGCTAGATTAAAACACCCCAATTTTTTTTTTCTGTTACTAATACTCTTTCAGGCTTAAAAATTTTAATCCAAGTCTGCAGCTATAACCATTGGACCGCCGTGTTTTTCGGAGCATTCCTAGTCCATGCAAAAACCTTCTCACCCCTCCTTTATCAGCCATCCCTAATTTCTTTTTTTCTTTTTTCTGTTTCATTCCTTTAGCTATATCACAGAACTAGTAATGCCATAAGGAGTCAAAGACATGCATAGTGCTTCTTACTTAGGAAAAGCAATAACCATAGAATTCACAACTCCATTACACACCTCATTCCTCAACATTTGTCTTTCTTCTGCAGTCCAATCGTTTGTCATGTCAAGAACATTTTGTAGAGAGACCTCATCATATAATAGACCCACCTGCAGAGATAAGATGAAAGAGTTTAAGCGATCCACGTCCCTATCAAAAATGGCCAGTCACATTCTTTGGCTTGTGCTTTGAACATTTGCTCCTCAATGTTTTCAAAACAAAAGAAGATGTTAACAAATAGATTTGGACTCCTATGTAAATATTAATCACACAATAGCTTACCCAAAAAAAAATCACACACTGATTTGTACTTTTAGGAAGTTCACAAGGTGCATTTTGTAATTTCCTTTTAGAAAAATATAACAATATTTAGAGCTGGTAGTCCAACCTTAGATGACACAGCTATAGAATTTCTTCTCAGAAATTCCACCTTTTTCTTCATTTTCCATGTTACACAGTTCTAGGGTTTTTCAGAGCTTACAATAATTAAAAAACCCTAAATATATGTGAATTGATCAATACAATAGACTGTATGATGTTCAGTTTTTTGTTCACCTTTTAGCCTCTAGCATTGTGTGGGGAAAATCCCAAGAGAATCCTGGACAAGGTGCTCCATCCCGGCAAGTGTGGTCTCGTGCTCCACGCTTCCTATGCTCAACTCCCCTCACCTCGGCAAGATCCACTTCGGCCAAAGCATCCCACTTCGGCTGCCCAGCTCGGCGACAGTACCACACCCTTCCACTTCGGCAACAGTGCCATCCCCTTCCACTTCGGCAATAGTGCCCTGACCCTACATCTCCGCCAGGTCTCACCCGGCACGATACTCCATCCCGGCCAAGCGCCTCATATCGATGAAAGTAGTGAGCACTGACAGCTGTCCTCCCATGGACGCTCAAGCACGCTATGGCCCGTGCGACAAGACAAGGGGATAGCCCGTATCTCCCGACGGATCACCCTCCACAGCTCCCAAAGCGCCAGGATATGGCCTAACGGGACATGACAGGCTACGACAGGACCAGACAGGCTACGATGAGACCGCGCCTCCCTAGTACCTGACAAAGTGGGCTATGACAAGACAGCCAACTACCCCTTTGCCTCCTCTTCCTCTGTATAAACACAGCTACAACTCCAAAGGAGAGGAGGACGCCATTACCACTCTGGTATGCCATCTTCTTCCCCAAAAATCTCCTCCCTCTGCTTAGTTCACATACTAACTTAGGCATCGGAGAGCCCTGCGCCGCCCAGGCCAGGGTCCTCTGACCTGCGTTTCTCCTTCCTTTTCTCAGGCTCCAGGCGCAGGCATCGGTGTCCCTAATCTCACTCGGGTAAGTCCTCTAAGGCACCCCCCATTATTGTGGGTCGTTATTTTTTGCACCTACAATTGGCGCCGTCTGTGGGGAAGCAATATCCCAGCCTTCCCAACCTTCTCCAAATCTTTCCAAACACCATGCCTCGAAGAACCAGAAAGGGAAAGGAACCTATCGCACTGTCGACCCAGCTGCCGACGGTCCCCCGCCGAGAGAGGTCAGGAGCAAAACCTGGTCCAGCAGGCGACCAGCTTCAGGATACTCGGTCGGGTTCATCCTCTAAGGATTCGACCTCGACTCTGCCTTCCGAAAGGCGCACCCTGAAGAGCAGGAGCAACCGGGCCCATGGCGAAAGCTCGGGTAACGACCGCGACTCCAGAGAGTGGCTCGATCAACGCATAGAGCAAGCAGTGCGACAGCACTTGGAAACGGCCGACCGACGCTTCCAGTTCGGCGGACGCTTCCAGTTCGGCGGACGTCTCCAGCTCGCTAGCAGCCCCCCGCTCTGCAGAAATCTCTTCCAACACGGGGAGCAGTTAGGCGAACCTTTTTTCTGTCACTTAGCTTCGACCGCCCGTCAGCTTCGATCGCACGACCCTCTGCCGCCTTTTCGGCGGCACGGTCCTCTACCGCCATCAGTCGTCCAGAGCCACCGAGCTCACCCTGGGGCCGTTTTATACACCCAGGCGTGACTCGTGTTCGGCGCCAGAGCAACCAAGTCCTCGGGTAGGCGCGCCCAGGCTCCTTGGCCTCCAAACGACCTCATGCTGGTCCGTCCACGTGCTGGTCTCCACCTCACGCTGGTTTCGGCCTCATGCTGGTCTCGACAGCATTTAACGACCTCATGCTGGTCCGTCCACGTGTTGGTCTCCACCTCACGCTGGTTTCGGCCTCATGATGGTCTCGACAGCATTTAACGACCTCATGCTGGTCCGTCCACGTGTTGGTCTCCACCTCACGCTGGTTTCGGCCTCATGCTGGTCTCGACAGCATTTAACGACCTCATGCTGGTCCGTCCACGTGCTGGTCTCCACCTCACGCTGGTTTCGGCCTCATGCCGGTCTCGACAGCATTTAACGACCTCATGCTGGTCCGTCCACGTGCTGGTCTCCACCTCACGCTGGTTTCGGCCTCATGCCGGTCTCGACAGCATTTAACGACCTCATGCTGGTCCGTCCACGTGCTGGTTTCCACCTCACGATGGTTTCGGCCTCATGCTGGTCTCGACCGCATCTGACGACCTCATGTTGGTATCGCCGTCGTGCTAGCCACGCGCTTCACAGGTTCAGCCTCATGCTGGTCTCGGCCAGTGCCATCGAGACTGCCCTCGGGTTCGCACACCCAGGCTTCTCCATCTCGGCGAGTGCCAGAAAGGCAAGTCACAAGGGTCCATCGCCCTGGAAAAGGCCTCGAGTCCAGACTCGGTCGTTTCCTAAAGGTCCGGGTCCATCGCCCTGGAAAAGGCCTCGAGTCCAGACTCGGTCGTTTCCTAAAGGTCCGGGTCCATCGCCCTGGAAAAGGCCTCGAGTCTAGACTCGGTCATTTCCTAAAGGTCCGGGTCCAACGCCCTGGAAAAGGCTTCGAGTCCACACTCGGTCGTTTCCTAAAGGTCCGGGTCCATCGCCCTGGAAAAGGCCTCGAGTCCAGACTCGGTCGTTTCCTAAAGGTCCGGGTCCAACGCCCTGGAAAAGGCTTCGAGTCCACACTTGGTCGTTTCCTAAAGCTCCGGGTCTACCGCCCTGGAAAAGGCCTCGAGTCCAAACTCGGTCGTTTCCTAAAGCTCCGGGTCCTGGACCCTGGAGAAGGCCTCGAGTTCGGACACTCGGCCGGATTCCTAAAGTCGGTGTTTTTACACCCCTCAAAGATCGTTGCCGAACTCATGCTCACATCTTCGATCCACTGTCGCAAGGCAAGGCAGTTCGTCTCGGCCAAAAGCTGGCCACTTCGGCTAAGAGCAGCTCGACAAGATTGCGTTAGAGACTGTTCCATATCACCTCCTCGGCCTCATGACAGTTCTCAGCTCGGCATCAGTGCCGGATTCCAGGTTGGCAGTTACACTGATTCCACCTCGGCCTCATGCCAGTGCGCAGCTCCACAGCAGCGCCAGACTCCAGTACGGCAGGAAATCCTTCCTCCGGCTCGGCAGCAGTGCCAGTCTCCGGTTTAGCAGCAGCACCCAGTCTATAGCTCGCCTCCTTCTCGGCTTGCCTCCTCCTCAGCAGCAGTAGCAAGATACTCCTAAATAAATGAGCCATCTCTCTTGGCTTTCAGCAACAATGCACTCTCCAGCTCGACAGAGGCATCTTGTTACAGCTTCACAGTGATGCCAACCTCCAGCTCCGGTCCATTGCCAGCCAGTCATCTCAAAACTATGAGCAGCTCCGAGGCACAAATGTTGTCCTCCATGATACTCACCTTCTAACCTCAAAAGAGCAGCCTATTGAGCTCAGAAGCTGGGGGGCTTTGTGTGGGGAAAATCCCAAGAGAATCCTGGACAAGGTGCTCCATCCCGGCAAGTGTGGTCTCGTGCTCCACGCTTCCTATGCTCAACTCCCCTCACCTCGGCAAGATCCACTTCGGCCAAAGCATCCCACTTCGGCTGCCCAGCTCGGCGACAGTACCACACCCTTCCACTTCGGCAACAGTGCCATCCCCTTCCACTTCGGCAACAGTGCCCTGACCCTACATCTCCGCCAGGTCTCACCCGGCACGATACTCCATCCCGGCCAAGCGCCTCATATCGATGAAAGTAGTGAGCACTGACAGCTGTCCTCCCATGGACGCTCAAGCACGCTATGGCCCGTGCGACAAGACAAGGGGATAGCCCGTATCTCCCGACGGATCACCCTCCACAGCTCCCAAAGCGCCAGGATATGGCCTAACGGGACATGACAGGCTACGACAGGACCAGACAGGCTACGATGAGACCGTGCCTCCCTAGTACCTGACAAAGTGGGCTATGACAAGACAGCCAACTACCCCTTTGCCTCCTCTTCCTCTGTATAAACACAGCTACAACTCCAAAGGAGAGGAGGACGCCATTACCACTCTGGTATGCCATCTTCTTCCCCAAAAATCTCCTCCCTCTGCTTAGTTCACATACTAACTTAGGCATCGGAGAGCCCTGCGCCGCCCAGGCCAGGGTCCTCTGACCTGCGTTTCTCCTTCCTTTTCTCAGGCTCCAGGCGCAAGCATTGGTGTCCCTAATCTCACTCGGGTAAGTCCTCTAAGGCACCCCCCATTATTGTGGGTCGTTATTTTTTGCACCTACAAGCATACTTCACTAGATCAGGGGAGCGAAGAGATGAATGAAGCTAAATGCAACCTCGGTAGGGTAGAAACTAAACCAATTATTCAAGATGCATGCTTGACTATCAAAGACAACAAATTACAGTAATTTATTTATAAATACATTCATTCATAAGGCATTAAGGTGAAACTATGATTCCACAGTGTCCACCATTTACTTCTAGAAAATATTAGAAAGTGAGTTTGGTAGATCTATATAATGTAATATAAAAATATAGTGCATGTAAGGAAGGATCAAAATACCAGCCACAGCTGATCCAATAAATAGAAAAAATTGCCGCACATATCAACAAGGATCAAGATGTAAGTTTCGATGGGTGTATCGGCTGGTGGCCAAATTATTAAAGTGTGAATTAAAAATGAGGTAAAAAATATAAATATATGTATATATCCAAAAAAAATCAAAATAGTTGAAAATGTTAGAATTTTTTTTTTATAACAGGATTTATTTATTTTTTCATTAGTAACTAATATAGGTGGCCATATCGAACCCCTCATCATCATACAAGCCCTATATGATTATAAGTTAACAATATGATCTATTTGTCCACGTCTATTCATGTCGGTAAGCTATATTAAGAAACTAATAAAATGCTAATGATCCAACAGTGCCATCAAAATTTCATCACTATTATGCATTTCTAAGTTCAAATAAGCAGTTTATCACAGGGCACAAGGTATAATCATAAATCATTCATAGAGATTAGAGATATGATGCATAGGGTCTTGAACAAGCATGTTGATGTGTATGAGCTTGATTTTGACTATCATTGTTGCATTTCTCCTTGGTGATGTACAAAAAGAAGTGTTGTTCATCTTGGATTGCCCATTGAGTAGTACTGCCCATATAGATCATAGTAACTGTGTGGGGAGATTTCCAGAACCACAGGATTACGCTAATCACAGCCATCAGATGAGACTAAGCACTCTCACGTGCCATCCTCGTGCCATCCACGTGGCACCAATCTCACCCCGGCTACCAGGACAGGAGGTCCGGCCGAAGTCAGACAGCTCCGGGCCCTTAGCGCCGAACTGGCCCACCTCGGCCGTCATCTCGGCAGGGAGCTCCACCTCGGCTGGGCCATCCCGGATGCCATCTCGGCAGAAAACTCCACCTCGGCTGAAGAAGCCGGGATGGAAGCCGAAACCAGAAAGAATCCACTCACGCCCTTCATCCTCCACGTCACCAGGCACGTGGAGGGATAGAGGCACGAGCTAGTGGGACAGACGCGACATCCAGCCACTCGCAATCTTCGCCATATCCTGACAGGGCGGCATCCAGCGGCTGAGGCCACATCAGGGCAGGGCCCGAGGGCAGATCCGCTGGTACCCCTACCGCCAAAGGCGCCCAACACGATCTGGCCCAACAAGATGTGCATTAAATGCGACGTGGGCTGACCCGACGCGCATTTAATGCAGAGTGGGCTGGATTGGACCGCAATTAATGCAATGTGGGCTGATCGTGACTTCCCAGTCGAATCACTGGACCCACACCACAATATCTCCCAAAGATACGTTCCAAACTCTATAAATAAAGGCTCAGACCACCATCTAAGGTACGCACAATTTCATTCACAGAGCCGTTACTCTGTCTCTCTTCTCCCTCTCCTTCCATTGTTCTAGTTCCCACACTGACTTTGGCATCGGAGAGCCTTGCGCCGCCCAGGCCAGGGTCCTTTGATCGTTTGTTCGTCTCTTTCAGGCTTTCGGACGGTATCCAGTCATTCCCAGTCACCATCTTCTCGGATAAGTCCTTTAAGGCACCTCCTTATTGTGGGTCATTATTTTCTGCACCTACAATTGGCGCCGTCTGTGGGAAAGCAATATCCCAGCCTTCCCAACCTTCTCCAAATCTTTCCAAACAGTCTTTCTAAACCTCAATCTCTCAGAAGCCATGCCACCGAAAGCTAAGAAGGGCGGAGAGTCCTCGAGGGCAATCCTCGAGCGGCTAGCACCGTCGACGGACGTCCCTCCTCAGAGACGGTCCCGAACGGTCCAAGGCACATCCGCAGGCGAGGGTCGCCTGGGCTCCCAACTCTTTGTCGAGATCCCCTTCCAAGAGGGAGTCGAGGCCTCGCTCTCAGCGGACGAAACCGTGCCACCCCCGACGCGACGAGCACCGGCGCGAGCGTCTCCGCAAAGACAAAGCTGTTGCCGTAGAGGAGACGCGCCGCGATCAACCTCCAGCCGCTGGAGGAGACGTCGCAGCCCAAGACGCTCTTCTCCAGAAGCAGGAGCGGTTAGTCCGAGAGCTCCAGCAGCTCCAACAGCAGCTGAGGGCAGCGCAAGCTGCCTCCTTGAGGCAGGTCTCTGAGCCTCAAGGGAAAAAGAGGGACGCCCCCAGCAGGGCAGCCCAGCCTCCCCGCGAGGACCTCAGAAATCATCTGGACCAGAAACGGAGCCAGATCCGCGACGAAGGCTCGAGCAACAGCCGAAGTCACCATAGCCGCGACGGCCGAACTCATAGCCGTCGTAGCCCGAGCCATCCCAAGCGAAAGCCCAGAGCTCAGACTCCAGAGAAGGACGATGAGCAAGAGCGATTTGACAAACGTGTCAGATTGGCTCTCCAGCACAACTTGGACATGCGGGACCAGAAGCAGATCTGTGGTCACACTGATCTGGGGGGCTCGCCCTTCACAAAAGAGATCGAGCGCACCCCCTTGCCCAGAAAGTTCTCCGTCCCGCGGTTCGTCCCTTATGATGGACTGTCCGACCCATCCGCACACCTCCGACACTTCTCCCAGAAGATGTCCATCTGGGGGAACGAGGGTCACCTAAACTACAAAATCTTCTCCTCCAGTTTGGGTGACCTCCCCCTGAAGTGGTTCTGCTCTCTCCCGGAGCAGTCGGTTTCCAGTTGGAAGGAGCTCCAGCTCTCCTTCCTGAAGAAGTTTCAAGCCTACACCGTCGTCCCCAAGAAGGAAGGGGACCTCCTCGCCCTGAGAATGAAGCAGGGCAAAACCCTCGCCAAGTTCGCCCAGCGATTCTGGGCGGTCCACAGCCAGATCGAGGGCACGAGGGAAGGGATAGCGATCTACGCCTTCCAGCATGCCCTGATCCCCGGCTACGACTTGCGGAAGAACTTGGCCGGGGACTCCCCAGAATCCATGCCAGAGTTGATGTCCCGGGTGAAGCGCTTCATCGCCCAGGAGGAAGACGAGATCCGAGCTAAGGATCAGGACGGGCATCCGGAGCCCGAGCAGAGGAGTAGCTAGCCTCGGCAGAGAGGCGGGAGGCCCTCCCAGAAGCAGGAGACCAAGCAGGCCTGGGTCTCCAGTTCGGCGAAGCCTTCGTCGTCCAGGTCTAGGGGTACCTGGAAGCCCAGACCTCCCTCCAGCGCCAGCCAGAGCGTCAACGTCGTCTTCAAGGAGCCGATCTACCACATCCTGACCAAGATCAGGTCCAAGCCGTTCTTCAAGTATCCTCAGCCCATGAAGAATGAACCCACCGAAGGCCCCCGAAGCAAGCTCTACTGCTCTTTCCATAGGGGCAACGGGCACAAGACCGAAGACTGCCAGACTTTGCAGTGGTATCTGGAGAAGCTGGCCAAAGAGGGCCACATCCCAGAGTTCATCAAGGCAGGTGATGCCGGCGGCAGCGAGGGCCGGATCCACCAGAGCGCAGCCCAGGCTCCAGACAGCGAGGATTCAGAGAAGATCATTAACGTGATCCATCTGGCGTCCTCAGTTCCCGCTTCCTCGTCCCAGGGCAGCTCTCAGGCCCGTGCCGAAGCCAGGCGGGCTTCTCACGGGAAAGAAGTAATGAAAGCCGAACTCGCTCCGGCATCCAAGAAAGCCCGCCGCTACCGACCCGCCATCTCGTTCTTGGATCGAGATCTAGAGGGAATCCAGGTCCCTCACAACGACCCCCTGCTCCTCACCATGAAGCTGAGAGACTTCACCGTGAAGAGGATCCTCGTCGATTCCGGCAGCTCCTCCGAGGTCCTCTACTACGACTGCTTCAAGAAGATGAAACTCTCTGAAGCAGACCTCACGGAGGTCCGAGCACCCTTGCTAGGGTTATCCGCCATGCCAGTCTATCCCAAGGGTAGGACCACCTTGGAAACCCGAGTTGGCGGAGCCTCCGTGCTGGCCGACTTCCTGGTTGTGGACGCCCCTTCTCCCTACAATGTCATTCTGGGCAGAACGTGGCTCCACAAGCTAGACGCAGTTCCTTCTTCCCTCCACCAAAAGCTGAAGTTCGTCCTTGAGAACAAGGAGGGCAAGATGGAAGTAATCACTATGGAGGGAGACCAGCAGCAGGCCAGACAGTGCATGCTGGCCGCAGTCCCAGCAGTAAAGGAGCCAGAGCGCGTCAACCTGGCCGAGTTCGAGAAAGGCCTTGATGAGATCGGCCGGGACCCTGAGAAGAAGAGCATCGACGACCTGGCCGAGGTCAGGCTGGACCCGGCAGACCCGGACAGGTTCTTCCTGATTGGCACCCAGCTGCCAGACGAAGAAAGGGCCGAACTCTCTCGGTTCTTGATGAAGAATGTGGACGTCTTCGCTTGGAGCCCAAGCAAAATGCCTGGGGTCGACCCTGAGGTCATGTGCCACAAGCTCAATGTCGACCCCGACCACAAGCCGGTAGTGCAGAGGGCCCGAAGGACCGGGCTGCAGCAGACAGATGCGGTCGTCGAAGAGATCGACAACCTGCTAAAAGCAGGAGCCATCCGGGAAGTCCAGTACCCGGTATGGCTGGCCAACACGGTGGTGGTCAAGAAGAAAACTGGGAAGTGGAGGGTGTGCGTGGACTTCACCGACTTGAACAGGGCTTGCCTTAAGGACAGTTTTCTCCTCCCGAAGATTGACCAACTGATCGACGCCACCGCTGGTCACGACCGAATGAGCTTCCTTGACGCCTACCGAGGCTATCATCAGATCCCGCTCTACGAGCCTGACGAGGAGAAAACATCGTTCATCACCCCCCGCGGCACTTACTGCTATAAGGTGATGCCCTTCGGGCTGAAGAACGCGGGGGCGACCTATCAGCGCCTCGTCACAAAAATGTTCCAGGCCCAGCTCGGCCGATCGGTAGAGGTGTACATCGACGACATGGTCGTCAAATCTGTGCGCTCCAGCGACCATCTGGCGGATCTCGGCCAAGTCTTCGACATCCTTCGCGCGTACAAGCTCAAGCTAAACGCTTCCAAGTGCGCCTTCGGCGTAGCCTCTGGCAAGTTCCTCGGCAGCTTGGTAACGCGGAGGGGGATAGAGGCCAATCCGGACCAGATCACTGCCATCCAGGGCATCCAGAGTCGCTCTACCACGAAGGAAGTTCAGAGGCTCACAGGAATGGCCGCCGCACTCAATCGCTTCATCAGCCGGTCATCAGATAAGTGCAGGCCTTTCTTTCAGCTTCTAAAGAAAAATCTGAAATTCCAGTGGACCCCTGAGTGCGACCAGGCATTGGCCGCACTCAAAACCTATTTAATGTCACCACCCTTACTCTCCACCCCAACTATGGGGGAGACTCTGTATTTGTACCTTGCGGTCTCGGATCACGCAGTAAGCTCCGTCCTCCTCAGGGAGGACGAGGGAATTCAAAAGCCAATTTACTATACGAGCAAGACCCTGCTTGATGCCGAGACCAGGTACCTTCTGTTGGAGAAGCTTGCGTTGGCTCTCGTCAGTGCCTCCCGCAAGCTCTCCCATTATTTTCAATCCCACACCATTGTGGTGATTACGGAGCACCCACTCCGTTCAGTGTTCAAGAAGGCTGACTTTTCAGGGCGCATATCAAAGTGGGCAGTTGAACTGGGGCAGTATGATATACAGTACCGTCCCCGAACTGCGATCAAAGCCCAGATTCTGGCAGACTTCATAGTGGAATTCGTCTCCCCCAACCCGGCTCCGACCCAGCTCGGCACGGCACTGGGGGGCACGGGGCACGAGCCAGAAGAGTCTGAGACCGAACAGTGTCCCACCTCGGCATGGAAGATCTTTGTCGACGGGTCGTCCACCTCCAAGAGAGCTGGCGCCGGCATAGTTCTCCAATCGCCAGAGGGACTGGTCATAGAACAGGCCTTCACCCTGGACTTCAAAGCCACAAACAATGAGGCAGAGTACGAAGCACTGATTGCGGGGTTGAACATCGCCCAAATCCTTGGAGCCCAACACCTGGTGATCTTCAGCGACTCTCAACTGGTAACTAGCCAGCTCGCCGGAGACTATCAGGCCAGGGACGACAGGATGGCGGCCTACTTAGCCCTTGCAAAAAAAACTGCTCTCCCATTTTTAGAAAGCCGAAATCAGGCAAATATCCCGAGATACCAACACGCATGCAGATGCGCTTGCAAACCTGGCCTCCGCTGTTGAAGCAGGAAAGAAGAGGACCATCGAGGTCGGGTCAGTATCAAGGTCAAGTCTAGAACTCCATTCATCTCGGCTTGTCCTCTGTGCTGAACTCGGCCCTAGCTGGATGGATCCAATCGTCGCCTACTTGAAGGACGACCAGCTCCCTGAGGACAAGACTGAAGCCCACAAGATCAGGCTCAAGGCAGCTCGGTTTTGGCTCTCTCCCGAAGGCAAACTCTACAGGAAGTCCTTCACAGGTCCATACCTCCAATGCGTCCACCCGACCAAGGTGGACGACTTCCTGTATGAGATCCACGAAGGAATCTGCGGCAGCCATATAGGAGGTCGGTCGTTGGCCTACAAAGCAATCAGCCAGGGTTACTGGTGGCCCTACATGCAGAAGGACGCCCAGGTCTACGCCATAAAATGCGAGAAATGCCAGAAGTTCTCCCACTCCCTCCATCAGCCAGCACAGGATCTGAGTCCCCTCTCCAGCCCATGGCCCTTCGCTCAATGGGGCCTGGACATTGTGGGGCCTCTTCACCGAGCTCCAGGGAACAAGAGATGGCTGATAGTGGCTACGGACTACTTCTCAAAATGGATAGAGGCTGAACCGTTGTCTTCCATCACGGACAGGGACTCCAGGAACTTCGTTTGGAAAAACATCCTTACGAGGTTCGGCATCCCCCGGACCCTGATTTCGGATAACGGGACTCAGTTCGACTCCAAGTCCTTCAAAGACTTCTGCCAAGAGCACGGCATCGAAAACCATTACTCCACCCCGGCATATCCACAGAGTAATGGCCAGGAGAAATCTCCAACAAAGTGATCCTGGACAGCCTGAAGAAGCGACTGGACAAGGCAAAGGGCAGATGGACAGAGGAGCTTCCGAGCGTGCTGTGGGCATACAGAACAACTCCAAGGAGGTCCACCTCGGCAACACCTTTCTCTCTGGCCTACGGGATGGAGGCGGTCATTCCCTTGGAAATCGGCCTTCCTACCCTGAGGACAGAGCTGGTCGACCAAGGCCGAAATGAGACGAACCTGGCAATGGAGCTGGAGCTGGCAGACGAGCGACGAGAAGCAGCAGCCCTGAGACTGACCGACTATCAGCAGCGGTTAGCCAGGGCATACAATCAAAATGTCAAAGAAAGAAGGTTCACCGCGGGAGAGCTCGTTTTAAAGAAGACCCTGCCAGCTGACAAAGAACCAAACGAGGGGAAGCTTGCCCCGAACTGGCATGGCCCATTCAGAGTAGTCTCACTGGCAGGGAATTCAGCCTACAAGCTCGAAGACTTGGAAGGCAAGCCGCTGCCCGAGACCGTGGAATGCATCCCACTTGAAGAAATTTTATTTCTAAAGATGTAATGAATCTCAGAATCAATAAAAGCAGCTTCTGCCCTGTCATCAATCTGTCGTCTCTCTCTGGTCGACTCCGGCAGCTAAGGCTCTACGCCCTGGAAATGGCCTGGAGTTCCTACACTCAGCCTTTCCTAAAGCCCCCGTGTCTTGGACACACTTACAGGCTCTACGCCCTGGAAATGGCCTGGAGTTCCTACACTCAGCCTTTCCTAAAGCCCCCGTGTCTTGGACACACTACAGGCTCTACGCCCTGGAAATGGCCTGGAGTTCCTACACTCAGCCTTTCCTAAAGCCCCCGTGTCTTGGACACACTTCAGGCTCTACGCCCTGGAAATGGCCTGGAGTTCCTACACTCAGCCTTTCCTAAAGCCCCCGTGTCTTGGACACACTTCAGGCTCTACGCCCTGGAAATGGCCTGGAGTTCCTACACTCAGCCTTTCCTAAAGCCCCCGAGTCTTGGACACACTTCAGGCTCTACGCCTTGGGAATGGTCTGGAGTTCCTACACTCAGCCGTTTCCTAAAGTCCGGGTTCATACACCCCTCAGAAGGCCATTGCCGAACTCACTCTCGCCTAGCCGAGGCCAGCGGAACGATGTGGCCACCTCGGCGCAGGTTAATTCGGCCACGGTATGGGTCCACCTCGGCGCAAGGCCAGCCATTTCGGCCAAAGCCAGCCATTTCGGCCGAGGTCAGTGCCAGCACTCAAAACACAAAGCACAGAAAGTGTTCCAGAACAGTGCAAAGAAAGAGAAAAAGAACTCAAAAGCATTGTACACTGTTTGGGTAATCACAGAATTCCTCCTTTTTATTCATTGTAAACTACTTTATTACAAGAGCTACAGAACAGAAAGAAAAGTACAGAAAGGAGGATCGCAGTCCTCTGAAAACAGAAAAAAGGGAAAACTGGGAGACTCTGATCTTCACCAACTCTTCGGGCAGCAGACTCCAAGATGCCTGATCATAGACTGGAGGTTCTGAGTGATCCTGAATTTCACCGAGCTCTATAACACGCTATGGTTGGTAAGACCAAAGCGATTACAGAGCACCCCCAGTTCGGAGGCCCTGGACCTCGCTGAGCTCTTCAACACCCTCCGGCCAGTAAGACCAGCCAAGGTTTGAAGAACCCCCAGGTCCAGCGGGGCCTCAATCCCACCTTCCGTCCGGCGGTCTTGCAAGACCGTGTCGGACGAGAATGCGCCACCGTCCCCCCGGTTGCGTTGCAGTGCATCCTCACTCTGTCTGGCCAGGGACGGATGGCCATGAACCCGCGTTCAGAGAGCGCGTGGTCCACGGGGAGTTCCTTCAGAGAGCGCGCAGACCACGACGGGCTTCCCCCCTTGGAGAAAGCCGTCCACAGGCGCAAGGGTTCCCCCGGATCGAAGATTACAGAATGTCTGTCAGACATGGTTCCTACAGCTAAGTGAATTAAGCTATCCTACTTCCATTTCTTTTCTTCTCCCATGGCGAGCTTGCCATCCCTATTTATAGGAAGAAGAAGGGCTCGGTCTCCGAAAGAGGTTATGAGGGCGAAGTCTCCCACGCGTTACTGGGGATGCACGGCTGTTGACCAGCGATCCCTATGGCGCCACGTGGAGACATCCGTCCGATTCCCTCGTCAGCCGTGCCACCATGTTTATTGCTATTTATGGTCTCCAGAATACGGAGAATAGGCACTGACAGCTACGAGGACCGTTTGACTCTTTCTACCTCAAGGGCCACGCCACACAGTAAAAGCATTCAATACCATTCAATGCACATCCAGAAATGAAAGAGGGACAATGCAAAGAGAAATGCACAAGTGAAGAAGCTCGACTTTCATTAAATAGACAGTGTTACAAAGCTGAAAAGCAAAAACGTTACAAAAGAAAGACCAAGGACATGAGAAGAGATAGAGCTACTCCGGTCTCGGCGATTCGACCAGATCAATCACCGTTCCCAAGGGGCCAGAGGCTTCGGCCGAGACAGGGACCTCGCTTGGAGCGTCGCTGGCAGAAGGGGCTTCAACTGGTACCTCAGCCGAACCAGGAGCAGAAGAGGTCTCACCCTGAGGCACGGCCAAAGCCTCGCTGGCGACTGGGGCATCGCTCGAGACCGGGGCAGCTGGAGCGTCGTCCGGAGCGGGAGCGGTTGGAGGAGCTTCGACCGAGGTGCTTTCGGTTGCAGGTGCGGAGCTCGGCTCGGGATCCAGGTCCGAATACTTCGGCAGGTCCTGAAAGACGGGGTGGTCTTCAGGGACCCCCGCACGTCTCAGTGCGGCCAGGCATCCTTCCTCGAACAAGATTGCGGTGATCTCTTCCACCTGTTTTTCATACAGCTCGGTGGCACGATCCACCCCGCTCTGGAAGGCGGATTGCACCTCGGACTGAAGAGAGGCCTTCTCCTTCTCCAGGTCGCCGTTCGCCTTCACCAGCTTCTCCCTCTCAGCGCGACCAGCCAAGATCTCCCCTCGCAACCTCGCTACCTCAGCCGTCGACTCAGACTTCAACCTGGCCAACTCCGACTCCAACTCGGAGATCCTCTTGTTCTTCGTCCAAAGCTCGCCTTTCATATGGTTGGCCCGGGACGAGAGTTCGGCGACCTCAGTCAGAGCCGATGCCAACCGAGCGGACTCTCCAGCACTGGTCACCTTGAGCTCTTCCATTCCCTTCCGCTGCTCGTCCAGCTCCTTCTTCAGCTTCTCCCGCTCGGACTCCAGGCGGGTCACCCTCGCAGCGTTCCTATCCCTCCTTCCTAGGATGGCTAGGAGCCTCTGCACGTTCTGCAAGTGAAAAGAGGAGGGTCAAAACAGGAACAGCCGAACTAGGCCACTCGAAAGAATACACAAAAAACACTTACCAGGATGTCAGCCTGGATCGCTGTCAACATCAGGCTCTCGTCATCAAACTTCTCGTGCTCCTCCATATCCCGTGGCAGAGCACAGGCCCTGGCAAGGGCCCCGATCACCTCGGCATTTCCCATCAGTCGGTCTTCAACGTTCAGGGGTTTGCCGGGCTGTGTTTCCATTCGCGGCTTCCACGGTGCTGGGGCAGTTCGGGGCCCGGAGGCCGATCCGGACCCTTGCCCCGCCGAGATGAGAGGCTCGCGCGTTGGCCCGACAGTCGACTGCTGACTGGCGCACTCTTTTCGGCGGCGCACTCTTTCTTTCGGCGCGCTCTTCTCGCCCCCCTTTCGGCTGGAGCTTTAGCTCCAGGGGCGTGTACAGGAGTCTTGCCCTTTCGGCTGCAGATCAGCCTTCGAACTCTTCTCCCCCGCCTTGGACTTCTTCCTGGGAGGGGACCCCTCCTTCGAGCGCTCCGGCGAGCGTCGCGAGCTCCACCGCTCGGAGCGGGGACAGGAGCAGAGAGAGCACCAGTGCCCACCGGACCCGAAGCAGCACGAGTACCGGCAGGCGATGGGGCCCCAGAAGACGATGACCTCTGCCTAAACTTAGCAGCCAGGTCCTTGACAGCAGGCTCCCTCGAGCTTCCCTCCATGTCCTCTCCTCGATCAGAGAGATAAGCGTCCACTATCTGCGTCAAGTCCGGCAGCTCCGGATCAGAAGTAGACGCCTCGGCACCAGACGCAGTTCGGTCGGCAACGGGATCGGTCAAAGGGACCCCGCTAAACACCGCAACTGATACGGTTGGACGATCAGGGTGTGTCTCGTCCACCTCAGGTACTCCGGTCCTCTGGTAGTGGCCGCGATACCTCGGCGTATACCCGAGCAGCTTCCAAGCTGACCTGGTTTCGTGCCCCTTGTATCGTTCAACCTTGTTGATGTCGTCGGTATTTCTCCTCCAACCTTCGCTAACAGCTCGGCGTCGCCTTGCACCCGCCTCTGCTCAAAGGCAAAGAAGAGTATCAGTTGCGGCATCAATGAGGTAAGCAAAGCAAAAAGGAGAAAAGCAGTGATGATTACTTGGGACTTCCCCAGGGCGACGTGGGACCGACAGCCTCCTGCTTTCACCTGGGCCGAACTCCCAGTCCCCCGAGACACAGAAGAAATCTCCTCAGCATTCTTACTTGAATCCTCCAAGGCTAGGACGAAGCCCCTTCGCTGCGGCTTCACACGGAGATAATATCTTCCCTCCCCAGCCTTGCAGATATCATATGTATCCTCGATGTCGTGAGGGCCTAGGTTGGTCCCCAAGATCTCGTTCAGCTTCGCTGTGCCCATGATGACCTTGTAGCCATTGGGCATCAACTGGCCCGGGGCGAGGGACCAAAGGCTAAGGCAAGCCCTAAGCAGGGGGTGCAGTGGAAACCTAACCCCACCCTCGATCACGGAGATCAGAGGGAACGGCATCCAGCCGCCGTAGGCAGCGATACAGGGCAGCGTCGGCAAGGTCCGCCGGTTTTAGGAGGACCCCCTCCGGAATGCTGAAGGCAGCTCTAAATCTGGCTAAGCCCTCATCGGTATCTACCCTGAATCTAGGGGTGCCCATGTCTAAAAGGAGTGACGACGAAGAAAAACCCTAGAAATCGAAAAACCCCAAGAAGAAACCAGACAGAAGGACAAAGCGACTTACAGGGACAGAGGCAGATCAAGAGCAGATCCGGGCGCGTTCTACGGTCATCTTCCTCGAACAGATCTCAGGCACCAGAGCAGAAATCGAAGTAAAGGCGAAGGCGAAAGGAATCAGAAGCGAGAAAAGGAAGGGGACGGCCCTATTTGTAGAAGGGGAACCTCATTTGGGTACCGCCTCTGAATTCGAAGAGACACACTTCAAAGCCCGTGCCCGTCCCATCAATGAGACAACGCAATCAGCGCAGAAGCTACGCGTGTAGCCGTCAACCTCGGTTCCCAAGACGAACAGGGCAGAGCATTTATTGCCTCAAAGAGTCGAAGCGACACCAAGCGATGATCACCGCATCCCCAGACGGATTCTTCTAGCTTTCAACCCCTAAAGGCTAGCACACTTCAGAGGTCAAAAGCTAGGGGGCAATGTGTGTGGGAGATTTTCAGAACCACAGGATTACGCTAATCACAGCCATCAGATGAGACTAAGCACTCTCACCGTGCCATCCTCGTGCCATCCACGTGGCACCAATCTCACCCCGCTACCAGGACAGGAGGTCCGGCCGAAGTCAGACAGCTCCGGGCCCTTAGCGCCGAACTGGCCCACCTCGGCCGTCATCTCGGCAGGGAGCTCCACCTCGGCTGGGCCATCCCGGATGCCATCCTCGGCAGAAAACTCCACCTCGGCTGAAGAAGCCGGGATGGAAGCCGAAACCAGAAAGATCCACTCACGCCCTTCATCCTCCACGTCACCAGGCACGTGGAGGGATAGAGGCACGAGCTAAGTGGGGACAGACGCGACATCAGCCACTCGCAATCTTCGCCATATCTTGACAGGACGACATCCAGCGGCTGAGGCCACATCAGGGCAGGGCCCGAGGGCAGATCCGCTGGTACCCCTACCGCCAAAGGCGCCCAACACGATCTGGCCCAACAAGATGTGCATTAAGTGCGATGTGGGCTGACCCGACACGCATTTAATGCAGAGTGGGCTGGATTGGACCGCAATTAATGCAATGTGGGCTGATCGTGACTTCCCAGTCGAATCACGGGCCCCACACCACAATATCTCCTAAAGATACGTTCCAAACTCTATAAATAGAGGCCCAAACCACCATCTAAGGTACGCACATTCCATACATAGAGCCGTTACTCTGTCTCTCTTCTTCCTCTCCTTCCATTGTCCCAGTTCCCACACTGACTTTGGCATCGGAGAGCCTTGCGCCGCCCAGGCCAGGGTCCTCTGACCGTGTGTTCTTCCCTTTCAGGCTTTCGGACGGCACCCAGTCATCCCCAGTCATCATCATCATCGGATAAGTCCTCTAAGGCACCTTCTTATTGTGGGTCATTATTTTCTGCACCTACAGCAATAGTACAATAACTTTTAAGGTAAACTTTCATTTTCTCACATACATTACATCTTTTCCTTTATCTTTTGTTGTATGGTCCCTTCTTCCTATTTGCTAATCATTCTCAGTGCAGGATAATGTCAGCAGGGCATTATTGGGCTCTGCTCTCCTAATGTTTGTGGAGGTTTGGGGAATAGAAAGGCTTTATGGATAACTATAAATATGGTGAGGTTGAGAGGGTTAAGATTCAAGGAAAGTACCTAGGGGTAGGAGGTCAGGTTATTGAGGTGTCATTTTTAGTTTTGGGGAAGGAGTCTAGCGAAATGGAAAGGGCTTTTATAAATGGGGTGTGTTTTTGAGTTGGGGTCGTGGATGAAGTTAGCTTTTGGTTTGATAATTGGGTGGGTTTGTCAGTTTTTGGTTTGATAATTGGTGGGTGTGGGTCCCTTGTTCGGTTTGTTTAAGTTGATCAAAATCGTGTCTAGAAAGCGTCTACAGTCAATGATTGCAATAATTTTTGTTATCAGGGGTCCCCATCAAGAGGTCTTTGTCCGAGGATGGGGAGTGCAAGTTGTTGGAAATAGGGTGGGCCTCTAGGATAGGTTTCAAAACTTTTGACCCACTTGACGCAGGGATCAACTATCCACAAGGCTATAAAACCCAATCCAAGATCCATGTCCTCAATCTCAGCCATCATGATCAGTAAAACAATTTATCTAGAAGATAAAAACAGCAACATATAAGCAACAAATAAATCTACAACATGCAAGGAAGTAGATTATACCTTTGGAGCTCGGTTGTGCTCTAATGGAGGAGTTGTGTCTTTCTTTGATGATGAAACGCTTTCACTAATCAAATAGGGATCTCCAAGACCTCTTGATCTTCCACGCTATGACCCGTATCAGATTCTCCTTTTTCTCAAGAAGATGGTGGGATCTCCAAGAGAAAACTACTAGGAACTCTAGGGTGGAACTAGAAAGAGAACTAGAAGAGGGAGAGGAGGAAGAGCATGTGCAACTATTGCACTAGGGAGGCTTGGGCGTGAATCCCAATGGAAGAAGCAAGCATGGACGTCCAAGGCATCCTCTCCTCTTATTTATAACTTTTGCAAGTTGTCTCTTCTTTACTAATTACAATAGAAGTCTTACTTCCATTAATTAGTAACTTACCATATCATAATTAGAAGTCTCACTTCAAATATGATTAGTATCTTTCTAATTCCTTTCTAATTAAAATAGAAGTCTCACTTCTACTAAAATTAGTAAGTCTACTATTACCACTATTAGAAGTCTCACTTCTACTAGAAATAGTAACTTTCCTTTTAGAGTTCAACTAGAATTAGATACTTTCTAATAATTGGGCTAGCGTGGGGACCACTAGGGATTCCTTAGAAAGCTGGCTCCAACTGGGACACGCGACCCCACATCTCATGTGTAATCCGGGCCCACAGTTAATTGCAAATAACTCCACTATATAAATGCAATTGAACTCCAGTCTTAGGAATATTACATAGAAGACCCTAAACTTCCACATTACCACAAATAGACCCCCTCTATCAATATCTATGGATCAATTGGACCTGTCTTCCAAAATAGATCCATATCTTATTATCCTTGAGCCCCAATCAATTATAATGATCAATAGGTACCTTTCCAATTAACTCTTAATCGGAATGGGTGCGCACTTACCAATGATAAATCCATTAATTGGCACAAGGGGATATTAGAGATAGATTCCATCTTGACTATTGAATGTTCCCACAGCTCTACTACCACGTACCCAAATCACCGAGGTGTTGACCTACAGTTGGCCTCACTCATTGGTGACTCAAAGCAAATGAATAGATAGAAACTTGAGTTCATTAATGTCTCAGGATTGAGAGCCTATTGCTAGGGAATTATGAGAGCAGACCTTAAAATAAAGACAGTGTTTATAAGGTGCTTCTCATGGTCCTTCAATACATCCAATGTACCAGCACTATGATCCAGAATCTTCCATTCTGATGATCGAGACAAATCACACTATCTCAGGCCAGGGTCCTCTGACCGTGTGTTCTTCCCTTTCAGGCTTTCGGACGGCACCCAGTCATCCCCAGTCATCATCATCATCGGATAAGTCCTCTAAGGCACCTTCTTATTGTGGGTCATTATTTTCTGCACCTACAGCAATAGTACAATAACTTTTAAGGTAAACTTTCATTTTCTCACATACATTACATCTTTTCCTTTATCTTTTGTTTGTATGGTCCCTTCTTCCTATTTGCTAATCATTCTCAGTGCAGGATAATGTCAGCAGGGCATTATTGGGCTCTGCTCTCCTAATGTTTGTGGAGGTTTGGGGAATAGAAAGGCTTTATGGATAACTATAAATATGGTGAGGTTGAGGGGGTTAAGATTCAAGGAAAGTACCTAGGGGTAGGAGGTCAGGTTATTGAGGTGTCATTTTTAGTTTTGGGGAAGGAGTCTAGCGAAATGGAAAGGGCTTTTATAAATGGGGTGTGTTTTTTGAGTTGGGGTCGTGGATGAAGTTAGCTTTTGGTTTGATAATTGGGTGGGTTTGTCAGTTTTTGGTTTGATAATTGGTGGGTGTGGGTCCCTTGTTCGGTTTGTTTAAGTTGATCAAAATCGTGTCTAGAAAGCGTCTACAGTCAATGATTGCAATAATTTTTGTTATCAGGGGTCCCCATTAAGAGGTCTTTGTCCGAGGATGGGGAGTGCAAGTTGTTGGAAATATGGTGGGCCTCTAGGATAGGTTTCAAAACTTTTGACCCACTTGACGCAGGGATCAACTATCCACAAGGCTATAAAACCCAATCCAAGATCCATGTCCTCAATCTCAGCCATCATGATCAGTAAAACAATTTATCTAGAAGATAAAAACAGCAACATATAAGCAACAAATAAATCTACAACATGCAAGGAAGTAGATTATACCTTTGGAGCCCGGTTGTGCTCTAATGGAGGAGTTGTGTCTTTCTTTGATGATGAAACGCTTTCACTAATCAAATAGGGATCTCCAAGACCTCTTGATCTTCCACGCTATGACCCGTATCAGATTCTCCTTTTTCTCAAGAAGATGGTGGGATCTCCAAGAGAAAACTACTAGGAACTCTAGGGTGGAACTAGAAAGAGAACTAGAAGAGGGAGAGGAGGAAGAGCATGTGCAACTATTGCACTAGGGAGGCTTGGGCGTGAATCCCAATGGAAGAAGCAAGCATGGACGTCCAAGGCATCCTCTCCTCTTATTTATAACTTTTGCAAGTTGTCTCTTCTTTACTAATTACAATAGAAGTCTTACTTCCATTAATTAGTAACTTACCATATCATAATTAGAAGTCTCACTTCAAATATGATTAGTATCTTTCTAATTCCTTTCTAATTAAAATAGAAGTCTCACTTCTACTAAAATTAGTAAGTCTACTATTACCACTATTAGAAGTCTCACTTCTACTAGAAATAGTAACTTTCCTTTTAGAGTTCAACTAGAATTAGATACTTTCTAATAATTGGGCTAGCGTGGGGACCACTAGGGATTCCTTAGAAAGCTGGCTCCAACTGGGACACGCGACCCCACATCTCATGTGTAATCCGGGCCCACAGTTAATTGCAAATAACTCCACTATATAAATGCAATTGAACTCCAGTCTTAGGAATATTACATAGAAGACCCTAAACTTCCACATTACCACAAGTAGACCCCTCTATCAATATCCATGGATCAATTGGACCTGTCTTCCAAAATAGATCCATATCTTATTATCCTTGAGCCCCAATCAATTATAATGATCAATAGGTACCTTTCCAATTAACTCTTAATCGGAATGGGTGCGCACTTACCAATGATAAATCCATTAATTGGCACAAGGGGATATTAGAGATAGATTCCATCTTGACTATTGAATGTTCCCACAGCTCTACTACCACGTACCCAAATCACCGAGGTGTTGACCTACAGTTGGCCTCACTCATTGGTGACTCAAAGCAAATGAATAGATAGAAACTTGAGTTCATTAATGTCTCAGGATTGAGAGCCTATTGCTAGGGAATTATGAGAGCAGACCTTAAAATAAAGACAGTGTTTATAAGGTGCTTCTCATGGTCCTTCAATACATCCAATGTACCAGCACTATGATCCAGAATCTTCCATTCTGATGATCGAGACAAATCACACTATCTCAGGCCAGGGTCCTCTGACCGTGTGTTCTTCCCTTTCAGGCTTTCGGACGGCACCCAGTCATCCCCAGTCATCATCATCATCGGATAAGTCCTCTAAGGCACCTTCTTATTGTGGGTCATTATTTTCTGCACCTACAGCAATAGTACAATAACTTTTAAGGTAAACTTTCATTTTCTCACATACATTACATCTTTTCCTTTATCTTTTGTTTGTATGGTCCCTTCTTCCTATTTGCTAATCATTCTCAGTGCAGGATAATGTCAGCAGGGCATTATTGGGCTCTGCTCTCCTAATGTTTGTGGAGGTTTGGGGAATAGAAAGGCTTTATGGATAACTATAAATATGGTGAGGTTGAGGGGGTTAAGATTCAAGGAAAGTACCTAGGGGTAGGAGGTCAGGTTATTGAGGTGTCATTTTTAGTTTTGGGGAAGGAGTCTAGCGAAATGGAAAGGGCTTTTATAAATGGGGTGTGTTTTTGAGTTGGGGTCGTGGATGAAGTTAGCTTTTGGTTTGATAATTGGGTGGGTTTGTCAGTTTTTGGTTTGATAATTGGTGGGTGTGGGTCCCTTGTTCGGTTTGTTTAAGTTGATCAAAATCGTGTCTAGAAAGCGTCTACAGTCAATGATTGCAATAATTTTGTTATCAGGGGTCCCCATTAAGAGGTCTTTGTCCGAGGATGGGGAGTGCAAGTTGTTGGAAATATGGTGGGCCTCTAGGATAGGTTTCAAAACTTTTGACCCACTTGACGCAGGGATCAACTATCCACAAGGCTATAAAACCCATCCAAGATCCATGTCCTCAATCTCAGCCATCATGATCAGTAAAACAATTTATCTAGAAGATAAAAACAGCAACATATAAGCAACAAATAAATCTACAACATGCAAGGAAGTAGATTATACCTTTGGAGCTCGGTTGTGCTCTAATGGAGGAGTTGTGTCTTTCTTTGATGATGAAACGCTTTCACTAATCAAATAGGGATCTCCAAGACCTCTTGATCTTCCACGCTATGACCCGTATCAGATTCTCCTTTTTCTCAAGAAGATGGTGGGATCTCCAAGAGAAAACTACTAGGAACTCTAGGGTGGAACTAGAAAGAGAACTAGAAGAGGGAGAGGAGGAAGAGCATGTGCAACTATTGCACTAGGGAGGCTTGGGCGTGAATCCCAATGGAAGAAGCAAGCATGGACGTCCAAGGCATCCTCTCCTCTTATTTATAACTTTTGCAAGTTGTCTCTTCTTTACTAATTACAATAGAAGTCTTACTTCCATTAATTAGTAACTTACCATATCATAATTAGAAGTCTCACTTCAAATATGATTAGTATCTTTCTAATTCCTTCTAATTAAAATAGAAGTCTCACTTCTACTAAAATTAGTAAGTCTACTATTACCACTATTAGAAGTCTCACTTCTACTAGAAATAGTAACTTTCCTTTTAGAGTTCAACTAGAATTAGATACTTTCTAATAATTGGGCTAGCGTGGGGACCACTAGGGATTCCTTAGAAAGCTGGCTCCAACTGGGACACGCGACCCCACATCTCATGTGTAATCCGGGCCCACAGTTAATTGCAAATAACTCCACTATATAAATGCAATTGAACTCCAGTCTTAGGAATATTACATAGAAGACCCTAAACTTCCACATTACCACAAGTAGACCCCTCTATCAATATCCATGGATCAATTGGACCTGTCTTCCAAAATAGATCCATATCTTATTATCCTTGAGCCCCAATCAATTATAATGATCAATAGGTACCTTTCCAATTAACTCTTAATCGGAATGGGTGCGCACTTACCAATGATAAATCCATTAATTGGCACAAGGGGATATTAGAGATAGATTCCATCTTGACTATTGAATGTTCCCACAACTCTACTACCACGTACCCAAATCACCGAGGTGTTGACCTACAGTTGGCCTCACTCATTGGTGACTCAAAGCAAATGAATAGATAGAAACTTGAGTTCATTAATGTCTCAGGATTGAGAGCCTATTGCTAGGGAATTATGAGAGCAGACCTTAAAATAAAGACAGTGTTTATAAGGTGCTTCTCATGGTCCTTCAATACATCCAATGTACCAGCACTATGATCCAGAATCTTCCATTCTGATGATCGAGACAAATCACACTATCTCATAGTGATCAAAGTGCTGCAACCTTGTCAGTATGAGATGTCCAGTCTCATCACTGGTTGTGAAGATATTTAAGTATAAGATTTGTCACATATGTCTCCCGTATGTGATCTCATCCATACACATGTGTTACATCTAATATACTTGTGGACCCCGGTTCATCTTATGAACCATAATGTCATTCGTATTGGTTATGTGCAAGTATATAATAAATTACCATTCATCTCATGAAAGGAAAGCATGAATATATGAATAAATAAAGAATCTAATCAATTTATTATATCATCTACTGGATTGAGTCCATAAAACTAACAATCTCCCACTTGGGCTCAATGCCAGTTAGAGTTGCATCTCATGCACATCCCTTTTACATATAGCTCAAAGACTTTAGTAGTCAAAGGCTTAGTAAATGGATCTACTAGATTGTTTACAGAGGCTATCTTGGTGATCGTACATTACCTCTCTGCACAATCTATCTGACCATGTATTACTTCCTCTGTACATGCTTTTTGGCTCTTGGGTTATTTGGACTTAGTGACTGCCCTACTGTCATCACAGTAAACTGTGATCGGTTGTCCTGCCAAAAATACCACTCCAAGTTCCATAAGGAATCTTTTGAGTCAATCTGCTACCTTAGCTACTTCTCAAGCTGCTACAACATAAGCACATACCCAGAAATTGATTTCTTGGAATCCTGATCTGACTAGAAGTCAGTATCTATGTAACCAACTGGTAATCAACTCATTACTGCTATGACTCAACATGTGATCTCTAGTTCTTCTCAAGTATTCGAGAACACATCTTACAACAGTCAATGATAAAGACCTGTGCTAGACTGGTATTAGCTGACTAGGCCTATTACGTGATAGATATCCGGTCTAGTACAAAGCATAGCTTACCGTATCAGAACCTTATCTATGTACACATTATTGGAATAAGCCTATCATCCTATTTTTCCAGTCTCAATGGAAATTGATTCCTAGGATGTACCTGGCTTTTCCAAAGTCCTTTATTATCAAAAGTCTTAGCCAACCAAAACTTTTACTGTTGACGCTATCCCTATGTCACTCCATGGGAGAAGGATATCGTCGACATATAATACCAGAAAAACTACCCTGCGTTCTTGACTTTTCATTTACACATGACTTATCCGGATTCTGACAAAAATCAAGTGACTTGATTTCCTTGTCAAAATGGATGTTCATGTTTCGGGATACCTGCTTTAATCCATAAATGAACTTATGCAGCCTGCAAAACTCTTTGCACTTGGTTATTAGCTATAAAACCATCTGGTTGCATCATATAGATGTCTTCCTCAAGATTGCCGTCGTGAGACGCTGTCTTGATATCCATTTGCCAAATCTCGTTACCGAGATGAACCGCAATAGATAAGAGTATCCAGATGGAACTCTTCCATCTCGCTCTCATTTTCTTTTGTAGACTCACTTGCACCCAATAGGTTTGCTATTGGCAGGCAAGCCCACAAGTATCCAGACCTGATTAGAGTACAAAGACTCCACCTCAGCTTTCATAGCATCTAACCAACGTCCCAAAACTATGTCATTAACTGCTTTATCATAGTTATAGGGATTTTGTTCCGGTTACACCGGGATTGCCTTGTAAGACTTTCCCAAAACTGAGAACTTGTCAAGGGTCCTGACAATACTCCCACTACGACAAGGCACTGGTGTAACTACTGGGTCAAGTATGGGCGGATTTTCTTAAAGTTTGGTTATTCTTGGATTTGGAATTGTTCTTTCTTGAATTTCTTCCAAGATAACCATTTCTAAAGATTTCCAGTTAATCTTATAATCTCCCTCCAGAAAACCGCATTGGTGCTGCGAAGCACTTTTTGCTCTCTAGGATTATAGAGCAACCAACTTTTAGTTCCTTTTGGGATAGAATATAAACATATATACTTCCGACTTCGATTCCAACTAATCCGTCTTATCCTTCAGCACGTGTGCCAGACAACCCTGAAAACGTTGTAGATTAGGCTTTCGCCCTGTCCATAACTCCCTGGGAGTCTCAAGTATAGACTTAGATGGAATGAGGTTTAGTATATATATTTCAGTTTCCATATCCCAAAATATAGGTAATCCTAGAAACTCAATCATAGACTTGATCATATCTAAAAGAGTCTTGTTCCATCTTTTTACTACTCCGTTCTGTTGAGGCAAACCAGGAGCAGACTATTGGGATCAAATCCCATTTCTGATAAGTATCCCATAAAATTAGCGGAGAAATATTCGCCTCATCGATCTCATCGAAGAGTATTTATACTTTTACCTAATTGTTTTTCCGCTTCCGCTCGAAACTCTTTGAACTATTCAAAAATCTCGGACTTGCGGTGCATAAGGTATATGTAACCATATCTCGAGTAATCATCGGTGAAAGTGATAAAATACTCGTATCAATCTCTCGCTCTATTATTATGGGTCCATACATATCAGTAAACACTAACTCCAATAAATCTTTGGCCCTACTGCCCTTAGTTGACTAAGGGTTTATTGGTCATTTTGCCTTCCAGACAGGATTTGCAGACAGGCATTGATTCTACCACCAATGAAGGCAAGATACCATCTTTCACTAGCCTGTCAATCCTGTTTAGGTTTATATGACCTAGCCTCTTAGGTGCCGAAGTTTGTTGGATTAGATGAAGGTGACTACCTTTTTAATGATGGTCTATTATTAGCATCAGCGTCATGTATCTCATACATTGTGGGAGTTAACAAATAAAAGCCATTGATTACCTTGTCAGAATATATTAGAGTACCGCTCCTCTTTAAGACGATTTAATTACCAAAAGTAACAGAATAACTCTTATTCATCATACTAGAAATTAAAATTCCGTCTTAAAACGGTACATATAATGTATCTGACAAAAATCAACTTAATATTTGAAAATAACTAAGTTACTACTCCTACTGACACTGCATCTGCCTTGGCTTCCGATCCCAGGTTAACACTGATTTCCCCGTCATTAATCCTCCTGATTACTTGTAACTCCTACAACATATTACTGATGTAATTAGTTGCACCGAAGTCTACAAACCAAGATTCTGAAGTACTAGTTGTAAAACTAACTTCAGAAACAAATGACTCAATCATACCTGAGGTCTTTTCCTTTGACAGAAATCTTGGACAATTCCGCCTCCAATGTCCTGTCATACCACAGTGGAAACACTTTCCCTTTGCTCCCGTACCCTTGACCTTGGCCACACCACTAGTGGAACCATACTCCACCTTAGGACCTTTGATGACTGATTTCTTCTTGCTATCCCGGTCTTTGCCTTTCGGTTTAGACTTAGCAAATGACTTTTCTGTCATGAGGGCAGTTGGTCTTTTCTTCATGATTTCCTCAAACACTACCAACTGGCGAGACAGCTCAGCTATGGTCATTTCCAATTTACTATAATTGATCTCGAAATGTTTGAATGAGTCTGGTAGTGATTGAATGATCATGTGGATCTGCGTTTCTGTATCAACCGTAGTCCCCAGTACATCTAACTCATTCAATGCCAACTTCATTTGTAACAAATGTTTTTGTACTGGGGTTCCCTCAGCCATCTTTGTCTCCATCAGCACTTTTACAGCAGCCTGCCTAGCAGGCCTGACCTGGTCTGCAAACATCTCCTTTAAGTTCGATATAATATCGTATGCTGACTTATAGGATTGATGTTGTTCTTGCAAAACAGTAGACATGGATGCCTGAATAAAACATCTGGCTATCTCATTGTTTTTGGTCCACTTGGTGTAAAAGTTTTTCACAATCTGTGGTGCATCAGGCTCAGGCTCAGGAAGGGGGGGGTATTAGAAGGACATATTTGCAACTTGAAGATGTCAAGATAATATCCAGGTTCCTTTTCCAGTCTACATAATTGGATCCCATCAACTTGTTCTGGTTGAGGATGGTCGCAAGTGGATTGAAAGTAATCGAATTCATGCTGTATAAATTAAAGCACATAACCATACATTCAATGAAAGAATATAAATGACATTAGGATTTAGTATTCTACCAAATTCATATGGGAATCCTCATAAGCATTGAATTTAGAATACATCGGAATCCCAATCCCCTAGGGCATGCCTCCTTGGGGAGTGCAAATGCCCCATAGATTGGTGCGGATCAAAGTCGTCAAAATTAAGATTAAGACTAACTATCCTTGATCCCCAATCATTCACTATCATCTAGGTATCTCATACCAAATAATGTATGACTCACGATTATCTTTGGTTTCTAAAATACATGAGGCAAATCCTTGGGGATACTACATCATTATTTTAGTTAAGTGTGACCCACCAACTAATATTGCATGACAACCGCGATGGGCAGCTCCTCCTTGGGGAGTGAACCCCCACCACGTCTCATGAATACTATCCATAGGAGATCCATATCTAGTAACCAGATAAATAAAAGCCCTCCGTGGGGAACGGCCACTCTCTTGGTGGCGCGAGGCTAATACTTTCCTTACAATGGACCTATGGTGGAAAACCATGGGGATTAAATGCCCCGCTCCCACTTAATATTTTAGAATTGAGGATTTCCTTTTAAGGTATTAGGGCCCACATATATAAATATATGAATCATCAAATCATCTCATGATATGATCTAAGATTGGTTCCAAGTCAAGTTATTTTAAGGAAAGTCCAGTTTCTTAAATTAGTGTTACCAATGTGTCCATCTCATGGGTCATCGACACTAATTAGAACTCTTTCCAAAAATTAATTTGATTTGACCAATATTAGTAACTTGCTATGTTTGGATCAGATTTGGAAACATTCTAAATAAAGCATTCAACTATAAATAGAAAACGCTAAAATTAGAAACTAGTCCTCTCCTCCACATGGCCCATGCGGAATAGACTTCTTGGACTTCTAGACTTTCCAAAATTTTGGAATTGCTCAAACTCTTCGGGAAACTCCAAAACACCTTTGGCAATCTTCAAACTCTTTAATTAGGAGTCCAACTTCACTTTCCTTCTTAGTCTCGGACATCGCCAGAATTTACAAATTAAGAAAATTACATAAATTCCTATGTCTCTATGATGAGACTTACATGATAATCTATTAATGGAAATAAAAAGTCACATAGGGAATTTCACCATGCCTTGCCCTGAACCGGGAAACCAAGGAAACCATGATGCCCTTTACAACTTGCCAATAATAAACATTCAACCATAAAAAGAAAGTAAAAGACTTGTGGGCCATATGGAGAGAACATGATAACCTGCATGTTAGTATCTCATACTAGCAAAGCAACTCACAAAGCCGGGTTACCAAACAATAATGGAAAGACAGGATGCCAAATATTGCCACTACTATGATTCATGCCCCCTACGCAGAGGGGGTCCGGGGGTGTCCCCCGGCGGGGGTCGAGCTGCCAGAGGGCTCGGTCGACCGGCCTCAGTGTCTTCGGTCGACCTGCCAGAGGGCTCGGTCGACCTGCCTGACGGAAATCTGCAAGTTGGGTTTTTGTATTTCGTGTCCAACCATCTCCAAAACTCTTCTGAAGATTCCCAATGGCTTCCTACCATCATTCCATCATTGTTAGACCCTTATGTGACTATCCAAACATGGAGATACTAATTGTCCAAGCAAAACCATCAAATTGATCCGTACATAGCCCTTGATCTATCCTCTTCGCATCTCATGCAAAGATTAGAGCAAGCTTACTGATCTAACATGATAAGAGATGAGGTAAGGCTCTGATACCAATTGTTGGAAATAGGGTGGGCCTCTAGGATAGGTTTCAAAACTTTTGACCCACTTGACACAGGGATCAACTATCCATAAGGCTATAAAACCCAATCCAAGATCCATGTCCTCAATCTCAGCCATCATGATCAGTAAAACAATTTATCTAGAAGATAAAAACAGCAACATATAAGCAACAAATAAATCTACAACATGCAAGGAAGTAGATTATACCTTTGGAGCTCGGTTGTGCTCTAATGGAGGAGTTGTGTCTTTCTTTGATGATGAAACGCTTTCACTAATCAAATAGGGATCTCCAAGACCTCTTGATCTTCCACGCTATGACCCGTATCAGATTCTCCTTTTTCTCAAGAAGATGGTGGGATCTCCAAGAGAAAACTACTAGGAACTCTAGGGAGGAACTAGAAAGAGAACTAGAAGAGGGAGAGGAGGAAGAGCATGTGCAACTATTGCACTAGGGAGGCTTGGGCGTGAATCCCAATGGAAGGAGCAAGCATGGACGTCCAAGGCATCCTCTCCTCTTATTTATAACTTTTGCAAGTTGTCTCTTCTTTACTAATTACAATAGAAGTCTTACTTCCATTAATTAGTAACTTACCATATCATAATTAGAAGTCTCACTTCAAATATGATTAGTATCTTTCTAATTCCTTTCTAATTAAAATAGAAGTCTCACTTCTACTAAAATTAGTAAGTCTACTATTACCACTATTAGAAGTCTCACTTCTACTAGAAATAGTAACTTTCCTTTTAGAGTTCAACTAGAATTAGATACTTTCTAATAATTGGGCTAGCGTGGGGACCACTAGGGATTCCTTAGAAAGCTGGCTCCAACTGGTACACGCGACCCCACATCTCATGTGTAATCCGGGCCCACAGTTAATTGCAAATAACTCCACTATATAAATGCAATTGAACTCCAGTCTTAGGAATATTACATAGAAGACCCTAAACTTCCACATTACCACAAGTAGACCCCTCTATCAATATCCATGGATCAATTGGACCTGTCTTCCAAAATAGATCCATATCTTATTATCCTTGAGCCCCAATCAATTATAATGATCAATAGGTACCTTTCCAATTAACTCTTAATCGGAATGGGTGCGCACTTACCAATGATAAATCCATTAATTGGCACAAGGGGATATTAGAGATAGATTCCATCTTGACTATTGAATGTTCCCACAGCTCTACTACCACGTACCCAAATCACCGAGGTGTTGACCTACAGTTGGCCTCACTCATTGGTGACTCAAAGCAAATGAATAGATAGAAACTTGAGTTCATTAATGTCTCAGGATTGAGAGCCTATTGCTAGGGAATTATGAGAGCAGACCTTAAAATAAAGACAGTGTTTATAAGGTGCTTCTCATGGTCCTTCAATACATCCAATGTACCAGCACTATGATCCAGAATCTTCCATTCTGATGATCGAGACAAATCACACTATCTCAGGCCAGGGTCCTCTGACCGTGTGTTCTTCCCTTTCAGGCTTTCGGACGGCACCCAGTCATCCCCAGTCATCATCATCATCGGATAAGTCCTCTAAGGCACCTTCTTATTGTGGGTCATTATTTTCTGCACCTACAGCAATAGTACAATAACTTTTAAGGTAAACTTTCATTTTCTCACATACATTACATCTTTTCCTTTATCTTTTGTTTGTATGGTCCCTTCTTCCTATTTGCTAATCATTCTCAGTGCAGGATAATGTCAGCAGGGCATTATTGGGCTCTGCTCTCCTAATGTTTGTGGAGGTTTGGGGAATAGAAAGGCTTTATGGATAACTATAAATATGGTGAGGTTGAGGGGGTTAAGATTCAAGGAAAGTACCTAAGGGGTAGGAGGTCAGGTTATTGAGGTGTCATTTTTAGTTTGGGGAAGGAGTCTAGCGAAATGGAAAGGGCTTTTATAAATGGGGTGTGTTTTTGAGTTGGGGTCGTGGATGAAGTTAGCTTTTGGTTTGATAATTGGGTGGGTTTGTCAGTTTTTGGTTTGATAATTGGTGGGTGTGGGTCCCTTGTTCGGTTTGTTTAAGTTGATCAAAATCGTGTCTAGAAAGCGTCTACAGTCAATGATTGCAATAATTTTTGTTATCAGGGGTCCCCATCAAGAGGTCTTTGTCCGAGGATGGGGAGTGCAAGTATGTGTCCTTGTTAAGTTTATTAACTAAGATTTTTCTTTACAGGCAGGATGCAGCATCTGGATTTGGAACTTGGAAGCCATGACCTTTTTGGAAGTTTTCCTCTCAAGTCCTTTTGGAAGGACATGGCTCTCACACCTCTATGTTCATTTCTTTGCCCATGAGTTTGGTGGGTGTAGCTCCCTCAAGAATTGAAGTTGCTTGCTGGTGGTAGCTGGAAAAATGCTTACATTGGATAATCTGACATTGGAAAAATGCTGACAAGATGGAGAATTCTCTAGGGAAACTAGGATCAATATGATCTCTTTCTTTTGTTGGACCTTAGTTGTAATTGTGGCTGTTGTTATTTTTGTTTTTGTGACCTTTACCGGCGCTAAATAAGCGCCAGTAAAAGTGAAAATTGTTGTAGTGAATTTTGTGGAATTATGGCAATTTTGTGGATATTACACTAATTTTATTGTATTGGGATGAAATTATTTGTAATGATGAATGGATATTTTCATTTTGTTAATTCGTAAATTTGTTTTTGTCTCTATTGGTAGCTTCTTTGACAAATTATTTTTCGTCTTTCTTTATATGAAACGCGACAAAATTATTTCGTCTCTATTTCTTATATTTATGATAAAATATTTTTTACTCTAATTTATTCCTTTAATGACAAAATATTTTGTCGTTAATTACTTACAAGTATGTTCCCACAGAGTCGATTGAAGACAAAGAAAATCGTCATCTATTGGTACTTTCTTTGACAATTTTTATCGTCTTCCGACAATTATTTCGTCTCTATTGTTTATTTTTATGACAAAATATTTTTTACTCTAATTTCTTCCTCTAATGATAAAATATTTTATCGTTAATTACTTACAAGTATGTTCCCACAGAGTCGATTGGAGACAAAAAAAAAAATCGTCATCCACTGGTAGCTTCTTTGACAAATTTTTTTCGTCTTCCTTTATATTAAACGCGATAAAATTATTTCGTCTCTATTTCTTATATTTATGACAAAATATTTTTGTCTCTAATTTCTTCCTTTAATGACAAAATATTTTGTCACTAATTACTTACAAGTATGTTACCAACGGAGTGTATTGGAGGCAAAAAAAAAAAATTTGTCATAAATTTATCTTTTTCAATGACGAATTGTTTTTTCGTCTAGCGACAAGGCTTTGGCAACAAAACGGGTGACGAAAAATTTTCGTCTTAAGTAGTTTCGGTGACTAAATGTGTAGATTTTGGGACAAATTTGTGTCGTCCTTAAACCCCAAATTTCTTGTAGTGACGACTGGGTTGTTGACCAGATTATTTGTTCTTATTGTTTGGCCTTTGAGGTCTGGTTGGGCAGTCCCGTTTCCAGTGTCCTTTCTTCTTACAATAGCGATCATTCTGTGGGGTGCTACATTTGCTGACAGGACATGTGTGGGTTCCACATGTTTCTTCCTTGTAAGAGAAAGCTGAGTTTGCTCTTCTGCCAGAGTTCCGAGAGTGTCATATCAACGAAAGACAGTGGTGACCGATGTAATAACTGACCACGAACATGTTCAAAATCAGGGCGGAGGGCCATAAGAAACTGAACCAGGCGAGTCTGCTGCCTATAAACTTCAAAGGTGTGAGTTACATTAGTTGTTTTAAAAGTGGATTCCATTAGATCCAGTTGATCCCATAATGCAGTCATTTTGATGAAGAAATCATGAATGGAGTCAGTGCCTTGATCTGCATTTTTTTATTTCGCATTCTAACTGATACCGGCGAGCAACATTAGACTGAGTATATAATCGTGCTAAATAATCCCAAGCAACCTTAGGATAATTGAATTTAGCCAACCGATTCCCAAAAGATGGAGTGACTGAATTGGCAATCCGAGAGTTTATTTTCCCGACAGAAGCTTCTCATTCCTCAAACGTATCATCCTTACTATCTGGTGTAGGGATTTGCTGAGCAACATATTTCCATAGTTTTTGACCTTTGAGGAAATTTTGCATGAGATGGGATCAATAGGGATAATTTGTGCCATCCAGTTTGACAGTAATTCCCGATACAGTTCGATCAGAAGACATTGGAACAAAACTAATTGATCACAGACTGAATGTAAGAGAAATCCAGCCCCAGAAGCCAAGTCAGATTAGAATTCCAACCACAACAACTAACCAGATCTGAAAAAATCCAATAAGAAAGGTCCAGGTGACCTAAATCGGAGCACAGATGAGTGCTATGGGCCCCACTAAATGATCAGAAGGATGATCACAGCCAGAGAGAGCAAACGGATCCAAACAAATTTAGAAAATGCCAAAAATAGGTCCAGGCGAGCATGATTTTGAGCACAGATCTGATCTGTGGGCCCCACTGGATGATCAACTGGATGATCAGATCACACAGTGATCTTTGCCTCAAAAATTCGAAACTCCTCTAGGTGGAATTTTGATGATAGCTTGTGAAACCAGAAATTTGAACGGTTTAGATGAAAACTATTTACTTAAATGAGGGAGAACGGCCTGCCTCGGATGATCAAAAAATCTGAAAAAAATGTGCAAAATTTCCAGGGTAGATGGACGACCAAGATGTGAAGATTTTTCTGATGCCGGGTGTGTTGGGATTGGTGTATGCCCTAAAGCCCACTAGCTGCACTCTCATCTTTTGTTACTGGATATTTACTGGTTATTTAATTGAAAGACTCTTTTATGCTTAAACATGTATATATGTATGGTTGCGTAAGGCCCAATGTTTCTAGTAAATGAATTAGGTGTGTAGTGTCTACACACAGATAGGTCTAATTCATGGACAACTGGAAACATCATATTTGTTCATAACTGAAAGATGGAGCTGGGCACTTCATCTTGGTATAAGTTATAATGAGATACTCTCCTATATAGGGTGACATACCTAAGTCACGGGAGGGCTTTCCCGGATCTATCTCATTAGTGCATGTGTCATGCATTGAACAGGACCATTGTAGGAGTGATCTCTAAAATAGTACTATCACAGAAAAGAGATCAAGTCACCTCATGCTACTGAGTAACCGGTGCTCTTAATCTTGAGCATTTGTGGATGAACTGACGAAGTCAAGTTCTTGTGCTTTAATTCACTATGGGTGAGATTCTTATCATGGGTCAACAGCTCTGTGTTTTGGGTACTCGGACTTGATCAGTTGGGACGTGCAAATGCAATATAGAATCTATGCCATCTGATGATGGAATAATCGTCCCCTTAGAATTATCCGATTAATCATCAAAATCTAAGATCTTAGTATATGGATGTTCCATATGAATATTGAACTTGTGGGTCGCTCCCTGGATCAAGAGAATGATATTCAAATGATGATTATGTTTAAGGATATGAAGTTCTGAGGTTTAGATGTAATCGGGAAGGTTGATAGTACATATGATAACCTGACTCGATTATGGATGTTACATAGAGGGGCATTCAGGTCATTACACTTAGTAGGTCGAAGACAACCGTCATTTTATGACGAGCTTATTATATTATATATTTGTCCTTGGAGTTCAACCATAACTCTCTAGTGGAATGAGTTAAAGTTAAAATGGTCTTAATGTTGCTATGGGTTTAGCATGGACATTTTTGGTCATTTTGGGAGCCAATGGCAAATATGTCTTTTGGTCCCTTCTCTAGTCACTTACCAAGATTGGCATGGTTTCCTAAAATGTTTAGATAACATAAGGATGAATTATTTTAGTGGAAAAATAATTTTGAGTTTAAATTCAAATAGGCCTTTGATGGCATACATGAATTTAACTCTAGACAAATTGTATGTGGGCCATGGTGTGCATTGATATGTGGGACGTCCATAATAGGATTTCCATGGGTAAGGTTTCCAACTTTGAGTAGGACTCTCTACTTGGAAAGTTGGACTCCTCTTTGGATTAGTATTCCTATGAGTTAGTTTCCTTTTTGGATTAGGAACTTAAAATTAGTAAGTGTTCTACAACTAGGATTACTAATTGTATGGAAAGTTCCTTTTAGTTTCCTTTTCTAATTGGAGTGTTTCTTAAAGGAAATAAGTCTTTCCTTTTTGGACATCAATTAGAATAAGGATAGATAACTTTATGGAAAAGGTTTCCACAAAAGTTTCTATAAAAGAAACACATACCCCCTTGGACGTCCAACACTTTTGTAGCACACTAAGAGAGCCACACGCCCAGCCCTTTGGAGGTTCTCTTCTTGAGAGAAGAAAGCTTAAGGTCTGAGATTTTCCCTTGGAGAAATAGTTCTTGTTTCCTAGATTAAGATCCCACCATCTTAGCCAATCAGATTTGGAAGTGAGATAGAGGAGAAGATCAAAGGCAATACTAGTGCAGGAAAATTCCAGCAACTTGTTTGCAAATTGCAAGTCTGAGTTCGGGCCTTTGGATCTGTTTTTTCAGAGATTTGAAGTCTACAAATCTTCGAGGTAATAGTCTTCTATCATCTCTATTAATTAGACACATGTTGGTCATGATTTAATGGAGTTTCTATGCGATTCTTTATGGCTGATTTCCGCTGCATAGTGCAGAAATCAGATTTTTTAAAATCTGTCATGCTTTGCATCAGCCATAGTAGTCTCTTTATGAGAAGTTTCAGATCTGAATCTCAATTTCTTTCAGGGTGATCAACAGGTGGGCCACATTTGATCATAGCATGTTCCAGTGCTTGATCAGACGAACAACTCTGTTTCAAAACTTCTCTCAAAACTTGAATGGACAAACGATCAGATGGACAGATCTTTGATAACATGTTAGAATCACCAGAACATAAACCAGAAGCTTTACAAGAGAGAAGTTTATCAAAAGAATTTCGTATAGAGCTTGTATTGACGATGGGTATTTGTAATACAATGTTGTCTAGTTTAATAGATCTAATTACATGATTACAGTACTGTTTAAGGAAACTAATATCTACTATTAGTTGTACAATCATAAGACAACTCATATAATCTTTTGACTCGTGGGCTAGCCCAATACATGGGTTGTGGGCTGACCCATTAGATCAAGCTGACCTATATCTTTACACTTAACATGGCATTTGATTTCTGCAGCATTTGAAGTATGCTAATCTTGGATTCCTTGCATCCATTTTTACAGCAGGAAACATCCTCTACAGAAATGTGTCACTGTGTCAGGTTAACGAAATCTCCTAAAAAATTGACCAGAAAGTCACTTAAAATGTTATACATGCATTCACACAGTCATTTGGAACCTACATCTTATTGTTTGAAAGCCACGTTCAAAAGCCTGAAATTTTGACTCAGAGGTCCAGTCGAGACTCTTGAAGACTTGATGTGATCTTGATCGCTAGACAAGACTTGGTCGTTCTTTTATGCAGAAAATATTAAAAAGAGAGAGGACAAAAAGAATCAAGAGTATGTCTGAGGGGAAATCCCAGTACCCAGTTTTGGGCTCTCTTTTCTAGATGTAGACTTGGACCGTGTTCTTTTTTGTTTTCTAGTTTCCAAATGAAAGGTGAGGGTACTTTGCATGTATATTATTTGAATGTCCTCGTAGTGCGCTATGATGCACGGATACTACAAAGTGGATAACGTATGGTGTCCCATACGTTACTTTTTATGTATAAAATTCGTGTCCTTACCATATCTACAGCGTGTCCCTATCACATCCTTGCCTTATCTGGGCATCATAGGCGGTGGGGCTCATTATATCAATGTTACAACCAGTTTACAGCTCAATGAGTTGACCAAAAGTCAAAATTGATTTCTGAAAGGCACAAAGGGATTTTTCTAGTTGACTAACTGAGTTTTTAAACTATCAGGTCAAAAATAATTTCTAAAAGACACAAGAAGGGATTTTCCTAGTTGACTAAATGAGTTTTAAACTATCTCTAAGACGTTTAGAACTGTTTGTCATATGTTCTTTGTAAATGAGTATTATCATCACCATTTCCCTAAAAGCCTGTGGTGTTCTGTTCTCAGTTTCTTCACAAAGCACAAGTCTGGAGGGTCATGATTGAGATTTCTCAAGACTAATTAAAATTCCACTTACAAGAACAACCAATAATTTGGTTCAAAATTTTGTCTGGCACCATCAACTAAGATGGCCTTCAGCTCTGCTTGGATTAAATACCAATAACTTCAGACTATTTCGGCTATAGAGATATCCTTTCGCTGTTTTATTTGGTTCCACTATGCAGCAAATACAAGTTGCCATTGCAACAAAAAAGAAATATGTCCAAAACCTGTCACTTTTCATGTTTGATATACAAGGCGATAATCTGAATTCGGCAGTCCTTGTATAAACTTTGTGAGATATTCTTTGGTAGCTAGATAATAGTATTCATTCTTTTATTTTCGTTCTAAAAAAATCATTTATTTATTTTATCTCAAAAAAGAAAAAAGGGCCCTAGCAAAGCCCAGTCCCCATCCACATAAAAATTTTTAACCTCCATGTTGTAGAAATGGAATATATCTTGAGCAGGACATCCACGAAGTTCTGGCAGGTATGGAATCTCTCTCAATGAACTCTATTATCTCAATGCAGGTATCAATCAGTCGTAAACCTGTCACTGGGCTAAGGCTCTGCCTAGAAGGAAGCAAGCAGAACCGACTTGCAATCCACTTGCAACACCTTGCTTCTCTGCCTAAGATCCTTCAACCCCATTGGGACCCGCACATAGCAATTGGGGCCCCCAAATGGCAAGGTACAGAGGAACAAGACAGCCGGTCGTTCGAACCTATAAAGTGGAAGAACTTCTCTCATGTTAGCACAACACCCATAGAGAACACTGAGACATGCATTGGAGATCTCTCTGGCGTCCATATTGTGACGGCTCAGTTGGGTGTTTGGGACTTCGGTACAAAAAGGGTTCTACACCTCAAACTTCTCTTTTCCAGGGTGCCAGGATGTACCGTAAAAGGAGATCAGCATGGGACCACAGCCCTTCTGACATTCCCCATATACAAAAGACCCAATAGTCCATCTTCATCATCTACAGGTGAAAGGACAAGTTCAGATGATAAAAAAGATGATAACAAACTGGCCAAGATTGTCGACTTCACAGAGATGTCAAAAGGGCCACAATATATGCCTGGCCACTGGTTGGTTACAGGGGCAAAGCTTGGGGTTGAGAAGGGGAAAGATTGTTCTTCCCATGAAGTACTCCCTATTGAACTAGTAAATCCAGGTTTTGTTTTGAATTTTATTCCCTCTATGACAGTATTGCCTATTATTCTTTTCTACGGTATTTTTTCTTTTGTTCTTCTGTTAATTCTTCTATTATCATCTGATTGTTAATTATTTGAGGGTTTTGTCCCCAAGTGCAGCTCAGTTGGGTAGGGACATGGGCACTATGTGTTGAGGGCCTTTTATTCACAATTCTATCATTCATTCCTGTTCTTTGATGTCAAGGCTTTAATGTCTAGTTTACTAAGTATAACTACTATTCCTTTCAAAAAACTTCACCTCCACTTGTATGATGAGATACCAATGGTTTGGTGCTATATGGTTATGCATACCATGATTAAACTGATGTAATGCATCTATGCATCCCTCTACTTCTATTTCAATTAAGCAGTATCATGCCATTATCTTGCACTCAAGCACAATCAGCCTTTGTGGCCAATCACCATCAGCACCATCTTCTTCTTCTTCTTCTACTTAAGTCAGCTAAATGCATTCTGCCCAAAGATGAAAAAGCTATAAGCATATATATCCCATTTGTTGAGATCTAGGGCCTAAGAAGCAGGCACAAGAGAGAACAAGTACACACGGACATAAGATTTACATGGTTCGGCTTTTGGCCTACGTCCACGGGAGAAGACGGGGAGAGTTTTCCATTATGCAATCAGAAGGTTACATCACAAAGCCTTTATTTATAATATCAACCCCAAAATCCTGGTACAGCCAGAACAGACCCACTCCTAATCCTAGCAGACAAAGGGGGTTGCAGGGGCGGTGAACCAATATTATTAACGCTTGCAATCAATGCCACCGGCTTCTATTGAGCCATATAAGTCAACACCATCTCAGGCTCTGAGAAAAAATGTCCAATAGAGTTAAAAGTGAAAAGTAATGATGCAAGTTACAAGGATTCAATGTCAGTGTAGCCTCGACCCTATTTGACACCATGCCCTTGTAATATTATGCAGCTTACGATATCTTTCCTCACTACTAAATTTAGCCTTTATAGTTGATAGTGTCACAATTCTGCACTTGGGGGATCACAAGTTAATTTCCTAGAGGTGGTAGCATAACAATCTCGCTGTTGCAGCAACTGTGTTTTGTATTGTTCCAATCACAGGGGAGACTGATAGAAAGATACATAGGAATGACAAGGCCAAAGATGGTCCCTAATGACTAACCTTCGATCATCGTATGTGTTAAAGCATTTTCACACAGTTCAATCCATCTGTAAATAACAGTTAGATCATGTCAAATGATCATTTGGTTGATGGATCATTATCAGTACAGGTCCCCAATTCTTTTTCCTCTTCAACCTGTATACCCATCTATAACCACGAGCCCTCATTTGTACAATTGAAACTGGGATTAGGCAATCTTATTAAAGTTTTTTCTTAAACTATGCTTCATTAATACAAAGAAGGACCTCACTTCCTTACACATCAAAAACAAGTTATATATGCCCTTTAAGCCAGCCTTGATGGATAGATGATAACGACGGATGATGATAGAGACCCACAACTTGGACAACTCTGTTGAACTCAACTAAAGCACTTAATATAGTCAGGGAATACAAACTGGTTACACAGAGTAATAAATAATTCAGGGCCTACTAGTTGATAATTCCCAAGGTAGTCACTAAACCAGATTACACCACAGTTTTGCAGATATTAAGAGAACTACAAATTATAAATAGAAATTCACTATCATGGCAAAACTTATGCAATCATTGCTGAAGTAATAAAAAGACCATAAGAAAATACAGTTCCCCCTTGAATTTGTTTCCCATCTCGAGCAGTGTAAATGAAGGTTTTTGGCAAGGAAATCCGACTGGTACCACAGCTTCAATGCTTGCTCCCGATGACAACATCAATAAATACCTGTTCTCATCAATATTGATGTACATGGTTGCCAATGAGTTTCTTTATCAACTATACGAAATTTTAGTTAGCATCCATAAACAATGATGCACACGGTCAGTGAGAATTTCCAAGAACATGAGCTTCATAAAAGACGAAAATGGCAATAATCATGGATGAAAAGGTTTTAGTAACGCCAGCTTTAAAGCATTATTTGTTGCATCAAAACAGCCAAAATGCTGTGATGGCGTAGCCCGAAGACCACGATGAAGATCTACACCTCCGACGGTGAGATCGAGCCCTAAGACTCAAAACCCTATTATCACTTAGGAAAATAACCACAATAACTCACGATTCTGAATTGTATGAAAATTCTTGTCTCATGTCAATAAGGGGCTTCTCTATAGAGTAGCATTGTTCCTAAATAAGCAATAAAGGAAATAGCTAACCAACATATAAATTAGAAAGGAAATCTTCCAAACAAATAAGCAACCTACTATTCTAGAAATAAGTAAATAAAGTAACACTACTAATTTAGATACTAGCTAAACTAATGATAGGGATCTCAGAATTAGAGATCATGTGGACCTCATCAAGCGGGTCCATCAGGGCCTGCGGGTCCTGAGCTTTGATCGCCCTGCATCAACTCTCCCCGGCTTAGAAAAAACTCGATTCCGGCGAGATAAGAGCCTGATATCTCTCGTAAAGATCGGGATTAATACGCTGGAAATCAGTAGCTGTAATCCACGTGGCATCAGAGAGTGGACGGTTCTTCCAATGAACAAGAAACTTTTGAAATCCCCCTTGGCGAGTGGAGACAATCTGATCATCAAGCACATCAACAACTTTATCTGGAGGGGCTGGTGAGGGTGGGAGCTGAATCTCCTGTTCGACCGACGGACTGTCGTGGTCATGGCCCTTATAGAATGTGAGATCTTCAACGTTGAAGGTAGCATGTAATCCAAGATCTGGTGGTAAATCCAACACATGCATTAGGACCAATTTTCTTGAGAATCTTGAACGGGCCAGAATTGCGGGGATGCAGTTTTTTATTGGCGCCCGGCGGAAAGCGCTCTGGACGATTACGAAGTAGAACCATATCGCCTTCTTCAAACTGAACGAAACGGCGGCGCTTATCTGCATGTTCTTTATAAGAATCATTGCTTGCGGAAATATGGCGCCGAACTTCGTCATGAATCAGCTGCATATGGCGAATAAAACTATCGGCATCAGCACTTGGCCGTGCTTCTACAGGAAGTGGAATGAGATCAACCGATAGACGTGGTCTGGTGCCAGTAACAGCTTCAAAATGAGAAATCCCTGTGGACCGGTTGACTGAGTTATTATATGCGAATTCAGCCATAGGCAAAACCTGATCCCATGTGGTAAGATGGTCTCGCACTAAACAACGTAGCTGATTCCCAAGGCTACGGTTGACAACTTCCGTTTGACCATCAGTTTGTGGATGATAGGCAGTAGAAAATTTCAGCTTTGTTTTGGACATGCCCCACAAAGTTTTCCAGAAGTAGCTAACGAACTTTGTATCTCTGTCAGACACAATGGTCTTTGGAATTCCATGCAGACGGACAACTTCCTTAAAGAAGAGTTGTGCAACTTTGTAGGCATCTGCTGTGTTGGAACAAGGAAGAAAATGAGCCATTTTCGAGAAACGATCCACAACCACAAAGACAGAGTCCACTTTTATGCGGGTCATAGGTAGTCCAAGTACAAAATCCATGCTGATATCCTCCCAGGGGCCCTGGGGAACTGGCAACGGCTGATATAATCCCGCATTCTTTTTGCTTCCTTTGGCCAATTGACAAGTACGACACCGCTCACAGATACGAGAAACATAGGGTGTCATGTGTGGCCAATAGTATCTATCTCCGACAAGAGCGAATGTCTTATCACGACCCAAATGGCCGCTGCATCCTCCGGAATGGAGTTCCCTAATAACATGCTCGCGAATAGATGTATTGGGCAAACAAAGGCGACTTCCATAAAATAAATACCCATCATGAATGCTGAAGTAAGGATGCTTGAGATGCTCACCCTGACGGATATCGTGATAGATGGTGCCGAAGTCCTTGTCCACCACATAGTCCGCTTTGATTTGCTCGAATCCTGGTACAGAAACAGCCATGGTGGTCAAAAGATGTTTCCTACGACTGAGAGCATCCGCTATCACATTTTCTTTGCCAGATTGATGGCGTAGCCCGAAGACCACGATGAAGATCTACACCTCCGACGGTGAGATCGAGCCCTAAGACTCAAAACCCTATTATCACTTAGGAAAATAACCACTGTTTGGGTTCGGTTGTGATGGTGGAGGTGGGTTGACTGTGTGCGATGGAGCAGGGGTTTTTGGGTTTTGGGCTCGGAAGTGGATGGGAGGTTTTCGGTAGGATGGGTGATGATTGTGGTATACTGGTGGATGGATGGATGGAGTTAGGTGCTGGGTTGGACGTGAGATGGGAGGGATTTGCGAATTGGGAGTGGATGCTGTGAGGCAGGGTGATGATGATGATCGGTGGGGTAATAATGGATGGACAAAAATTAGGGAGATGGGATACGGAATTACCTCGAATCGGCGATCTCAACCGGCGATCTGAGATTGATCGTCGGCTCTGATACCAGTTGATGGCGTAGCCCGAAGACCACGATGAAGATCTACACCTCCGACGGTGAGATCGAGTCCTAAGACTCAAAACCCTATTATCAATTAGGAAAATAACCACAATAACTCACGATTCTGAATTGTATTAAATTTCTTGTCTCATGTCAATAAGGGGCTTCTCTATATATAGAGTAGCATTGTTCCTAAATAAGCAATAAAGGAAATAGCTAACCAACATATAAATTAGAAAGGAAATTTTCCAAACAATAAGCAACCTACTATTCTAGAAATAAGTAAATAAAGTAACACTACTAATTCAGATACTAGCTAAACTAATGATAGGGATCTCAGAATTAGAGATCATGTGGACCTCATCAAGCGGGTCCATCAAGGCCTGCGGGTCCTGAGCTTTGATCGCCCTGCATCATGCTGCCAATGGAAATGTTGATTACGTTAACTGCATCATTGTTGAGCTGCGAAACAGGAGAAATATAGTCAGGGTTTCCATCAAAGGTTGCTTGTTAAAATAAAAAAGAATCAACCATTTATTTGAAAATAATGTAAAGCTGATTCAACTTCTCTCTCTCTCTTTGTTTTTTTTTTTTTTTTTTTTTTCCTCTTTTGGTTGTCTCGTACTACAATTGATCCATGAAATGCTGATGCAGTTGATTCTCTGTTTTAGTACTAGGCTCACCACAAGCATGGATAGATAAATAAAATGACCAGAATATTCATATATACTCGTGGCAATCTCTGATACACAGAAATGTCAAACAAGCCATTCATCAAGTGGCCCCATTATGATAAAAACAAGTGGCACCATTATGTCATATGCTCCAAAAACTCAAAAGAAAACAACAACAACAATAATGATGATGATAATAATAATAATAACTTAAAATATTGATATTTACAAAGGCTTTGTTAGCTTAAGAGGGCAGAGGAGATCCACATCCAAATCAAATAGTGATTTCATCCCACTCAGTCTATGGGTAAAGGTCATAAATAGATGGCTAAAAGACTTCTCGAAAAAATCCACATTCAACAAATATGTGCCTCAAACCAATGAGTGGACCTTGTGGGTCAGGCACACCTAGCTGTTTCCAGTAGTCTAATGAATTGCCCACTGTAAATTCAAGTAGCTTTTGTGTCAGAAAAATCCCTAGTGTTTCAAGTATTTAGTTCTTGGTATGGTTTGCCTACCCATCGAAAGCCTTCCTTATCTTGAAGTGCAGCACCAATGATGCTCTCACCAAGGTTCGCAATCTGAGAAGCTATGACACAAACAATAGCTTCTATTACATCAACCTACGGAAGTCATGGCAGCAAATGATCAGTATCATTGCAATCTCTAAAGAACATTGCAAGAAAATATCTTTAGCTTACATTATCTCAAATCTGTACTAATGATTACCAAATCAATTGATCACTATGTTCAATCCGAGGATAGTTAATGAGTTTGAAGTATGAACTAGTTATTTTGAATAATCCACAGTTCAATTCGCTCAACAGTTTGACTGACGTTCATTCAGTCCAGTTCAGGAGTTCACAAATCGGGTTGAACTATTTTATTTGGTTTGGAACTTCTTATAGTTGTACTTTTCTTCCAGTTGAGTGAATATCTAAAATGCCATCTGGAATATAGATTTAGTTTCAAGAAAACTTATCAAAAGAGGTCATATGAGTAATTTCATACAGAATACTTTTAAATACACGCTTTGACAAGGACATGTAGCATTTAGTATGCATGCCTATAAATTAGTTGAATTGGACCGAAGATACATATAATTTGGAAGACGAACTGAATGAACTTACCCCCAACAAATTAGCAGACTATTACATACCAAATTGCGAACTGCGAACTTGATTTGGATATGAATTAGACAAACTGCAAACCAGGTAATCAGTAGGATGTTGCATGCGGCAAATAATGCTAACCTCATCAAAGGTTCATGGCCCTCTCGTGGAGCAGAGGAAATCTCTCACCTTCAGTTTGCTGATGATACTCTTCTTTCTTGTGATGCCAATGAGACCCAAATCTGCAACATCAAGGCAATCCTGCTATGCTTTGAAGCAGTCTCAGGCTTGAGGGTAAATTTCTTCAAAAGTGAGATGGTTGGTGTAAGGATGAATGAGGATCGCCTAGCTACGTTTTCTGATCTGTTTGGTTGCAAACCTGGATCCCTTACCTCTTCCTACTTGGGCCTCCCCCTCTGTCATGGTTCGATTTCTAAATCCTTGTGGAATCCCGTGATTGAGAGGATGGAGAGAAAGCTATCCCTATGGAAGGCTAATTACCTTTCCTTGGGGGGCAGAATTACTTTGATTAAAGCAGCTTTGGCCAATCTCCCGATTTACTTCATGTCGCTGTTCAGGTGCCCCATGGAGGTTATAAACCAAATTGAGAAGTTGCAACGGAATTTTCTTTGGAATAGGAAAGAGAAGAATAAATTTCATTTGGTAAAGTGGTCGCAGGTTTGTAAGTCAGAGGAGGAGGGTGGTCTGGGTATCAGACCATTGAAGGAGATGAACGTGGCCCTACTAGGCAAATGGCTGTGGAGATTAGGAGATGATTCTTATTGTTTGTGGAAGCAGGTCATCTTTTGCAAATATGAGATTTCTAGAGATGGTTGGCTAATTCGAGATCCTCTTCTGCGTTTCTTCGCTTTATGGAGAGGGATCCTGACTGCTAAGGAGTGTTTTTTTTTTTTTTGAAACGGTAACAAAATTTTATTAAAAAAAGGAAACAAATACAAAGCTACGGAGTTGTTCTTAAGGCAAGTGAGATTCAGAGTGGGTTAAGGGGATAAAATATACTTTTGGACGGATTTGTGGGTGGGGGATCGTCCTTTGGCATCTACTTTTCCAGAATTGTTCGATTGTGCTAGCAATCAAGAAGCCAAAGTTATTGACTATATGGAGAGGAGAGGAGATTGGGTTATTTGGGGGCCTCTCTTCAGAAGGAACCCAAATGAGGTGGAGGAATTTCAATTCCGCTTTTTGCTGAATAAGATTGAAGAAGTTTTCATCCCTACTGATGGTAAAGACAGAAGAATTTGGATGCCCACGATTGATGGTGTAAGACCCCGACCCGAGAGACCTCGTTTAGAGTTGATTAAGTTGTGTTTTAGTTTAGTGTGTTTAGTGGTCTTTGGACTAGTTGGGGATTGGAATAGCTTTTATAATAGCTTTGGGAAATTTGGAGAGCCTTTTTAATTGTGGGACCCTTTGGGGGTTCTTGTTACGAATTGTGTGAGATTGGGGGTTTACCGATGATTTCCAAGAATCGTGTTTTTAACCCCATTGGACTTATCTTGTTAATCCCTACAACTTTCTTGTTGACATCGTTTTCATTCAAGGACCTTAAACCCGATTTTCACTAATTGAGGGCAAAATGGTCTTTTTACCCAAAATCTGGACACCGATTTCAATGTCATCAAAGTGTGCAAAATATATACTTTTTGGAAACTAGAAATTTTGCCGATCAATTTTGTCTTCTTCGTCGAATTCATTTGAAGCCCCGAAAACCATGTTTTGAGCCCGAGAAGTCTTTTAAGTTGTGGGCCCCACTCCCACTTACTATATATAGAAAGCTTCTTCTTCATTTTTCCCATTTCTGGCAAAAACCCTAGAGGAGAAGAGAAATCCCAGCCCTAAGGGTTTTCCCTTACCTTTTTCTTGCTTCTTCATCTTCAATCCCCCACTAAGCTAGTGCTAATGGAAAATTAGAGACTACAATCTTCTTCCTCATCTCAAGGGCTTCGTCTTGACACCATTTTTGAAGAAAACCGCCCACTCCAAGAATTCCTTTGGACAACACCTTGCTTTTTGAAGAACTTCCTTGTAAGTGATCTTCCTAAAAGTTTTATAATCTTGTTTGTTTAGCCCTAGGGAAACTCCATTTCATTTATTGGAAGATTCCGTCTTGTTTTACTTGGATTTTGTTAATCTAGGGTTTGGATTTGGGGGTTTTGTGCATAGGTGTTTGATTGGGGCTTAAGAGGTGATTAGAGCTCAATTGATTTGCAATTGGACCCAAGGCAAGTGGATGAAATGATTCTCATGTGTTTTATCATGTTTTATGAAAAATCTTGATATGTCTTCATTAATAGTTTTAATGGTTTATCATGTTTGATGGTTTAGTCTTATTGATTTTGAATGATGATTTGATGAGATAAGGAGGTCAAGGAATAGCCCAATTATTCGTGAGGATATGTATGGAAGAAGGGGAAAGAAAGGAAATGGATAGGAGTTGGACAAGAGAAGAATTCAACCAAATGGGTTGAGATTCGTTGCAGGTCCGATCGATCGCCCATCAGGTCCGATCGATCGGACTGTAAATAACTGAGAGGGTTTTCAGGACCGATCGATCGCCCATCAGGTCCGATCGATCGGACTGTAAATAACTGAGAGGGTTTTCAGGACCGATCGATCGCCCATCAGGTCCGATCGATCGGACTGTAAATAACTGGAAGCAAGTCAGGACCGATCGATCGGCCAAGGAGCCCGATCGATCGGACTGAAATGAGATGAACTGTAAAATAGGAGAATTGTGAGACTAATTTCCAGATTCATTCCAAGCCCATACTCAAGTCCAATTCAGCTCTATCCCTTATCTTCTTATGTGAAGACATTGAACCTGTAATGATGCATTCAAACCCATGAAAGATTTGGGTAAATTGCAATGGGTTGTAGTGGGGAGGTATTGTTTGGAGCCCCATTGTTATTTAAGGACTTGTGAAATATTGCGTGAAGTCCGAAGGAAAGGGAAAACTTATCATGGAGATTCCATGAGGTTGTCTAGATTGACCAATGTGTATAAGGACTCGGAATGTCCCTAACTCTTAAAGAGTACCAAAATTTTATCATAATCGACATACGGGACCCTATCCACACTGATTCAATTCTAGAAACCCATTGTTAGCCTGTAAAGGTATTGAAAACTATTTGTATTTGATTTTCAACCAATCCCCCTATTTTGGGATTTCAACCCGTGATTTGTGAGTACCCTTGAACCGAGAGCATTGTGTTACCATATTGTTAATTTGTTTAGACCCGTCCCGACTTTTATGCGTTTTGTACCTATGAGTTCCCGCCCCGTTATGTGTATTTATTTGTTTGATTTTCGCATGTTACCTATGAGTCGGCACCACTCAGCTTGGATAACCTTATCGGTTTGATCCACCGGTTTGGATATCCCCCTTCAGTTATACCCGCTGCAGCATGGTTCCCGCCTCGCCCCGATATACCCGGTTCGCTACCGTGGTCCCGCAGAGTATTATATGTATTTATTATATAAAAATCGTTGACTCTCCTCACCTCGTGTGACTGAGGTTAGCGTCGTTGATTCTCCTCACCTCGTGTGACTGAGGTCAATGTCCCGATGTGCTCTTATCACTTTTGTGAGAGAGGATTTAGCTTTGTGTGGTTGCCACCTTGTTAGTCCCGAATCCTTGTTACCTTACATGTTTTATTTGCATATGTAACTCTTTTAAATGTTGCATTCTTCTTTTATGAAAAATGCATTGTTTATCCAGATTTTTACTATGTTTCTAAAGGCATCATTGTTTTGAATTATTGTTATATCTTTTCACCCACCTGCCAGACCGTCGTGTTTGATCCATTTATTTTGGTACTCAGGTCCCGAGCTTATTGCCATTGAGGAGGAGCCGGAGGAGGCGGTCGGTGAACCGCAGCGAGTGATTGAGTGGCAAGCCGATGATGTCATGTAGACATTCGGCCTTGCCTTGAGAACGATACATTTGGGAACTTATGATATCTTTATTTTAGGTTTCTTTTGGTTGTACGGTCTTTGTTGACCGTTATTTTGGGGCATTAATCAACTGATATTTTGTAAATATACTTAACTTTACTTTTGGGGAAATATGCTTATGATCATTGCTCATTCTGATATCTTGTCATGTTAATCATAAATCAGTCTTGTTTATGGAATTGAATGGTATTAGTATGGTTTGCTACACGCTTCCGCAATCTTGAGAATATGTTTGGTATGGTTACATGTGAGATGATGTGTACAGATAATCCTCACCGCGGAACCCTGTGGGAAATCACGTGCACGGATAAATGTTCTTTTAATTCCGTGTGCGGTTTAGCCAAAGAGATGCACGTGGCGCGGCATCACCCACCACTGTCCCGATTCCCGGACCCGGATCCTATCTTTTTCCCCTAGTTTCCCGGTCCGGGGTCGCGACAGGACTGGTATCAGAGCGGGACATGTTTCAGGCAATTAAAAGAAACTAGAAATCTTAAGTACGTGGCGAGGATTCGTTAGATAGAATCGTGTGAGCAATGTGTGACCACCCTGTACTCGATTTATATGTGCTAACAATTTGTTTTGCAACGTTATGCCACCTCGCAAAAGAACTGCAAACAGTAATCACGTTGCCAGTAACAGTGAGAGTACAGAACCTATTGGAGAGGAACCACAAGACAACAACATGCAGAACCAATTCCAACAGATGATGCAGGCTATGATTGACCAACAACGCCAGGCAAATGAGAATCAGGCTAGGCTCCAAGCACAAGCATATGAGACACAGACCAGATTGCAAGAACAGATGCTTAAGAAGGACGAGGATCATGCTAGGGAGATAGCTCAAATGCAGGCACAGTTGTTGGGGATATTAGAAAGGAGACCGGAACCAATCCCAGTTGCACCACCTGGTCCGGTAAACATTAGAGGGAATGATCCTAATGTGTTGTATGAGCGGTTCAGGAAGAGAGGACCGAAAGAATTTTTGGGGACTGAGGATCCAATGGTAGCAGATGATTGGCTTGAGCACACCGAAAACATATTTGAGATATTCATATGTACCGGTGTAGAACGTGTACAGCTTGCAGCCTCTATGTTTGTGGGTTTAGCAGATATTTGGTGGAAGACCGTCAAGGCAGAATACAGGACAATGGCTGATGCAGAAGCTTGGGTTAACTTCAAGAGACAGTTTGGAGAGAAATATGTACCTGCACATGTCAAGAGACAAAAGGCTGCAGAATTTCAGCAACTTGTGCAAGGGAACATGACAGTCCTCGAATACCTTACCAAATTCGAGAGATTGTCAAGGTATGCTCCAGAGTTGATAGACACGGTTGAGAAGAAGATAACCAAGTTCCTTGAGGGACTTCACCCAATTATTGAGAGGGATGCTACCGGGGTTGTACCACCCGTTACCTTTGAAGAAGCTGTCAAGAGAGCATACAAATTTGAGAACTTCCATAACAAGATCATCAAGAACCAAGGAAAGGGTCAAGGCCAACAGCAGAATTATCAACAAAGAAACAATCAGAACAAAAGGCCAAGACAAGAGCAAAATGTGCAGAATCCAGTAGTTTGTATCCACTGTGGGAAAAACCATGAGAGTGCCAATTGCCGTTTTATGACAGGAGCGTGCTTTAGATGTGGCTCCATGAACCACCAGATGAAGGACTGTCCAAGGCCTGATAGACATAATAGGCAGCAGCAAGGAGCACAGCGTCAGGCACCACCTCAAAATGCGTTAGTGGTCCAGAATCAAGCAAGACCACTACAACAACAGGCACCTCAGCAACAGTTTAGGCCACAGCAACAACAACAACAACAGGCCCGTCAGCAAGGGCAGAATCAAAATCAGAATCAGCGTCCTCAGAATCAGAACAGGAATGCACCACAAGGCAGGCAACAGCAAGGACAGAACAGACCACAACAAAGGGCACAACTCTATGCTGTCAATAGAGCTGATGCAGAGGCTGAAGGCAATGTAGTAGAAGGTACACTTCTCGTCTGTGGTTTTGATGCCAAGGTTTTGTTTGACCCTGGCTCTACTCACTCATTTCTATCTCCAAAATTTGCTAAGTTGATTGATGTGCATGCTAGAGAGTTGAGTTTCATTTTGACTGTGACTACCCCTTTAGGTAAGGAAGTTGTTTGTAGAACTTTTTACCCTAGTTGTCCAGTCATGATAGGGGAAGTAGTATTACCGGCAGATCTCATTTTATTGGAGATGCAGGATTTTGATGTCATCCTAGGGATGGATTGGTTAGCAGGATACCATGCTACTATGGATTGTTTCCATAAGACCTTAACTTTTAAGTTAGAGGAGACCCAAGCAGGGGTGTTGTTTCAGGGAGAGAGGAGTAATTCTGGTGCAGGGTTTATTTCAGCGTTGAAGGCTGATAGGCTTCTAAAAAGTGGTTGTGAGGGTTATTTGGCGTTTATCACGGAGGATAAACGGTCCCAAGGGGTGGAGGAGATCCCAACTGTTTGTGAATTTCCGGATGTTTTCCCGGAGGAGATACCAGGATTGCCACCCATTAGAGAGATAGACTTCACTATTGAGTTGTTACCGGGGACTGCTCCGATATCTATCGCACCTTACAGAATGGCCCCGGCAGAATTGGGAGAGTTGAAGATGCAATTGCAAGAACTTTTGGACAAAGGTTTCGTGAGACCTAGTGTGTCACCATGGGGAGCACCAGTTTTGTTTGTAAAGAAGAAGGATGGCTCTATGAGAATGTGTATTGACTATAGAAGATTGAACCAAGTGACCATCAAAAACAAATATCCATTGCCAAGGATAGATGAATTGTTTGATCAGTTGCAAGGAGCTGCTTACTTTTCGAAGATTGATTTGAGGTCAGGCTACCATCAGTTGAGAGTTAGAGATTCAGATGTACCAAAAACAGCCTTTCGGACAAGATATGGACACTATGAGTTTCTAGTGATGCCATTTGGTTTGACTAATGCACCGGCAGTTTTCATGGCATTGATGAACAAATATTTGCAGAGTATTTGGATCAGTTTACAGTGGTGTTTATTGATGATATTTTTGTGTATTCCAAGACCAAAGAAGAGCACGAAGAACATTTGAGGATAGCACTCCAGCTCTTGAGGGAGAATCAATTGTTTGCAAAACTTAGTAAGTGTGAATTTTGGTTGGACCAAGTCACATTTTTGGGTCATATTATCTCTAAGGAAGGATTATCAGTGGACCCGTCCAAGATTGAGGCAGTCATGAATTGGGATAGACCGAAGAATGCATCAGAAATCAGGAGTTTTCTTGGATTGGCAGGATATTATCGGAGGTTTGTGCAAGGATTTTCGTCGATTGCGTCACCTTTGACGAAGTTGACAAGGAAGAATGCACCATATGTTTGGACGGACAAGTGTGAGGCTAGTTTTCAAGAACTAAAGAAGAGATTGACTACAGCTCCAGTCCTTATTTTGCCATCTGGGAGCGGCGGTTTTACCATTTTTACCGATGCTTCCAATGTTGGGCTTGGATGCGTGTTAATGCAAGATGGGAAGGTAGTTGCATATGGATCCCGGCAATTGAAAGATCATGAGAAGAACTATGCAACACATTATCTCGAGTTGGCCGCAGTTGTTTTAGCTTTGAAGATGTGGAGACACTACCTCTATGGAGAGAAGTTTGAGGTTCACTCCGATCACCGTAGTCTACAGTACTTGTTTTCTCAGAAGGAGCTGAACATGAGGCAGAGGAGATGGATGGAGTATATTAAAGACTATGATTTTCCAATCAAGTATCACCCGGGAAAAGCGAATGTAGTTGCAGATGCCTTGAGTAGAAAGTCAGTGAGCATGGCAAGTCTTCGGGGGACTTATGTGGTACAACAGTTAGAAGAGTTGGGAGCAGAATTTCATCCACTAAGAGAGGGTGTCATGTTAGCAAACATGTCAGTGTCAGAGCCTTCGTTCATTCAGAAGATCAAAGAGAATCAGTTACAAGACCCAGAGTTGGCTAAGATTTCTGAGCACTTAGCAGATCGTCCGGATTTTCGTGTTGTAGACGGAGTTTTGTATTACCGAGACCGTCTGTGTGTGCCTAACTTGGAGGACTTGAGGAATGATATCATGTCTGAGGCTCACAATACCAAGTATTCCATACACCCGGGCAGTACGAAGATGCACCAGAATTTGAAGGGCAGATTTTGGTGGAATAACATGAAGAGAGAGATAGCGGCTTTCGTCTCTCGTTGTATGACATGTCAGTTGATCAAGGCAGAACACCAGAAGCCTCCAGGGTTATTACGACCATTAGAGATTCCGGAATGGAAATGGGAGCATATTACCATGGACTTCATATCGGGTTTACCGAAGACTAGTAAGGGCAATGATGCTATTTGGGTCATAGTGGATCGTCTCACCAAGTCAGCTCATTTCCTACCAATGAAGACTGGGAAGAAGATGCATATGTTACCTTTGGCACAGTTGTTTGTCACAGAAATTGTCAGTCGTCATGGACAGCCAGTTTCCATCACATCCGATAGAGATAGTAGATTTGTATCGAGATTTTGGAAGACACTGCATGAGTCTATGGGTACGAAGTTACAGTTCAGTACAGCCTATCACCCACAGACTGATGGTCAGTCAGAAAGGACAATTCAGACACTTGAGGATATGCTTCGAGCTTGTGTGTTAGATTTCAAGACTCAGTGGGATGAAGCCTTACCGTTGTGTGAGTTCGCTTACAACAACAGTTTCCACTCGAGTATCGGTATGGCACCTTTTGAGGCTTTGTATGGCAGAAGGTGTAGAACACCTGTTTGTTGGGAAGAAGTTGGTACTCGCAGTTTCCATGGACCGACCATTGTTAGTGAGACGAGTGACAAGGTCAAGTTGATCCAAGAACGTCTGAAAGTGGCTCAGAGTAGACAGAAGAGTTATGCAGACTCTCACAGAAGGGATTTACAGTTCAAAGAAGGAGATAAGGTTTTCTTGAAAGTGTCACCCACTCGTGGAACTTTGAGGTTTGGACAGAAGGGCAAATTGTCTAGGAGGTACATTGGACCGTATGACATTGTGAGTAGGATTGGTGATGTGGCTTACCGGTTAGCCTTACCACCCGAACTCTCCGGCGTACACAATGTTTTCCATGTGTCTGTTGAAGAAATACGTTCCTGACAGACTACACATACTCCGTTATGAGCCGTTGGAAATTCGAGAAGACGCGACTTATGTTGAGAAGCCTAAGCAGATCATTGACACCAAGGAACAAGAATTGAGAACTCGGACTATTCAGTGGGTCAAGGTACTTTGGGAGAACCATGGACCGGAAGAAGCAACGTGGGAATTATGAGATCAAGTTCAGAAGAAATATCCGCATCTACTACCGGAGGTGAGTTTTAATTTCCATTTGGAGGACCAAATGTCCTAAGGGGTGGAGGATGTAAGACCCCGACCCGAGAGACCTCGTTAGAGTTGATTAAGTTGTGTTTTAGTTTAGTGTGTTTAGTGGTCTTTGGACTAGTTGGGGATTGGAATAGCTTTTATAATAGCTTTGGGGAATTTGGAGAGCCTTTTTAATTGTGGGACCCTTTGGGGGTTCTTGTTACGAATTGTGTGAGATTGGGGGTTTACCGATGATTTCCAAGAATCGTGTTTTTAACCCCATTGGACTTATCTTGTTAATCCCTACAACTTTCTTGTTGACATCGTTTTCATTCAAGGACCTTAAACCCGATTTTCACTAATTGAGGGCAAAATGGTCTTTTTACCCAAAATCTGGACACCGATTTCAATGTCATCAAAGTGTGCAAAATATATACTTTTTGGAAACTAGAAATTTTGCCGATCAATTTTGTCTTCTTCGTCGAATTCATTTGAAGCCCCGAAAACCATGTTTTGAGCCCGAGAAGTCTTTTAAGTTGTGGGCCCCACTCCCACTTACTATATATAGAAAGCTTCTTCTTCATTTTTCCCATTTCTGGCAAAAACCCTAGAGGAGAAGAGAAATCCCAGCCCTAAGGGTTTTCCCTTACCTTTTTCTTGCTTCTTCATCTTCAATCCCCCACTAAGCTAGTGCTAATGGAAAATTAGAGACTACAATCTTCTTCCTCATCTCAAGGGCTTCGTCTTGACACCATTTTTGAAGAAAACCGCCCACTCCAAGACTTCCTTTGGACAACACCTTGCTTTTTGAAGAACTTCCTTGTAAGTGATCTTCCTAAAAGTTTTATAATCTTGCTTGTTTAGCCCTAGGGAAACTCCATTTCATTTATTGAAAGATTCCGTCTTGTTTTACTTGGATTTTGTTAATCTAGGGTTTGGATTTGGGGGTTTTGTGCATAGGTGTTTGATTGGGGGCTTAAGAGGTGATTAGAGCTCAATTGATTTGCAATTGGACCCAAGGCAAGTGGATGAAATGATTCTCATGTGTTTTATCATGTTTTATGAAAAATCTTGATATGTCTTCATTAATAGTTTTAATGGTTTATCATGTTTGATGGTTTAGTCTTATTGATTTTGAATGATGATTTGATGAGATAAGGAGGTCAAGGAATAGCCCAATTATTCGTGAGGATATGTATGGAAGAAGGGGAAAGAAAGGAAATGGATAGGAGTTGGACAAGAGAAGAATTCAACCAAATGGGTTGAGATTCGTTGCAGGTCCGATCGATCGCCCATCAGGTCCGATCGATCGGACTGTAAATAACTGAGAGGGTTTTCAGGACCGATCGATCGCCCATCAGGTCCGATCGATCGGACTGTAAATAACTGAGAGGGTTTTCAGGACCGATCGATCGCCCATCAGGTCCGATCGATCGGACTGTAAATAACTGGAAGCAAGTCAGGACCGATCGATCGGCTAAGGAGCCCGATCGATCGGACTGAAATGAGATGAACTGTAAAATAGGAGAATTGTGAGACTTTCCAGATTCATTCCAAGCCCATACTCAAGTCCAATTCAGCTCTATCCCTTATCTTCTTATGTGAAGACATTGAACCTGTAATGATGCATTCAAACCCATGAAAGATTTGGGTAAATTGCAATGGGTTGTAGTGGGGAGGTATTGTTTGGAGCCCCATTGTTATTTAAGGACTTGTGAAATATTGCGTGAAGTCCGAAGGAAAGGGAAAACTTATCATGGAGATTCCATGAGGTTGTCTAGATTGACCAATGTGTATAAGGACTCGGAATGTCCCTAACTCTTAAAGAGTACCAAAATTTTATCATAATCGACATACGGGACCCTATTCGCACTGATTCAATTCTAGAAACTCATTGTTAGCCTGTAAAGGTATTGGAAACTAATTGTATTTGATTTTCAACCAATCCCCCTATTTTGGGATTTCAACCCGTGATTTGTGAGTACCCTTGAACCGAGAGCATTGTGTTACCATATTGTTAATTTGTTTAGACCCGTCCCGACTTTTATACGTTTTGTACCTATGAGTTCCCGCCCCGTTATGTGTATTTATTTGTTTGATTTTCGCATGTTACCTATGAGTCGGCACCACTCAGCTTGGATAACCTTATCGGTTTGATCCACCGGTTTGGATATCCCCCTTCAGTTATCCCACTGCAGCATGGTTCCCGCCTCGCCCCGATATACCCGGTTCGCTACCGTGGTCCCGCAGAGTATTATATGTATTTATTATATAAAAATCGTTGACTCTCCTCACCTCGTGTGACTGAGGTTAGCGTCGTTGATTCTCCTCACCTCGTGTGACTGAGGTCAATGTCCCGATGTGCTCTTATCACTTTTGTGAGAGAGGATTTAGCTTTGTGTGGTTGCCACCTTGTTAGTCCCGAATCCTTGTTACCTTACATGTTTTATTTGCATATGTAACTCTTTTAAATGTTGCATTCTTCTTTTATGAAAAATGTATTGTTTATCCAGATTTTTACTATGTTTCTAAAGGCATCATTGTTTTGAATTATTGTTATATCTTTTCACCCACCTGCCAGACCGTCGTGTTTGATCCATTTATTTTGGTACTCAGGTCCCGAGCTTATTGCCATTGAGGAGGAGCCGGAGGAGGCGGTCGGTGAACCGCAGCGAGTGATTGAGTGGCAAGCCGATGATGTCATGTAGACATTCGGCCTTGCCTTGAGAACGATACATTTGGGAACTTATGATATCTTTATTTTAGGTTTCTTTTGGTTGTACGGTCTTTGTTGACCGTTATTTTGGGGCATTAATCAACTGATATTTTGTAAATATACTTAACTTTACTTTTGGGGAAATATGCTTATGATCATTGCTCATTCTGATATCTTGTCATGTTAATCATAAATCAGTCTTGTTTATGGAATTGAATGGTATTAGTATGGTTTGCTACACGCTTCCGCAATCTTGAGAATATGTTTGGTATGGTTACATGTGAGATGATGTGTACAGATAATCCTCACCGCAGAACCCTGTGGGAAATCACGTGCACGGATAAATGTTCTTTTAATTCCGTGTGCGGTTTAGCCAAAGAGATGCACGTGGCGCGGCATCACCCAACCACTGTCCCGATTCCCGGACCCGGATCCTATCCTTTTCCCCTAGTTTCCCAGTCCGGGGTCGCGACAGATGGCACGTTCTCGGTTGCATCGTGGTGGACGGCTTTGCTAAGACGCATCCTAACAATGGACTCTCAAATGACGGGGACTTATCATCGTTAATGCATGCCCAATGTGCTTGGCGGTAGAGGAATCCATCGATCACTTGTTGCTAAATTATTAAATAGCTCAATACCTATGGAGATTGACCATTAGATGGTTTCAAGTCTCTACTTCCATCCCCAACTATCTTCCTTCCTCATTTGAGTTTTGGAGATTAAGTGTGGGTTTCAGAAGGGGAAGGACAATGTGGACTGTCTCATTCTTGGCGGTCATTTGGTCCATTTGGAAAGAGATGAACTTGAGGTGCTTTGAAGGTAGATCTTCAGATGTGAGTACATTAGTGGAAATAGTTAAACATTTAGTGGCCAGTTGGATCTCCTTTATTCCTCTTTTCAAAGACATACCCATTAATTCCATAATTCATAATTGGAAGGAAGTGGTCTTCTCTCACCTTATACATTCTAGAGCTCTCCCCAGATGGTGTCCTCCCCCTCTAGGTTGTCTCAAGCTAAATTTTGATGGTAGTGCTTGTGGAAATCCTGGCCCCGCTGGCTTAGGGGGAGTCATTCGTGATACGGAACGGACCATTCTTCTTTCTTATTCAGGCCCGGTTGGTTTCGGCTCAAGCAACAAAGCTGAATTATTGGCATTAAAACTGGCATCCGTGAAGCGTCAAAGCTCAATCCTCAACGGCTACTGATTGAAGGAGACTCGTATTGCGTAATTCAGTGGGCAAATCAATCCTCACTCAAATCCTCCTTGGAACCTTGCGGATATCATTGAAGAGGTGGTCTAGATGTTGCGGGAGTTAAATGTATCTTTTCACCACATTAAAAGATCAGCTAACCAGGAAGTGGATAAACTCACCAAAGAGGGAGTTCTTAAAATTGCCCTGAATGTTTCTATGTAATGCTTGCTTGTTAGCTTGATTCCGGTTTTTCATTTGGGGTTGTGCCCGTGTTTTTGGGGTTTCCCCATTCTGTCTCTTCTAGCTTTTTTGTTCATCCCCTCTGTTGTGGGGCCTTTTGAGACCGTATATATCTCTTATACTGTACAAATTTTTGAGCAATCAATACATCGTCATAATTTAAAAAAAAAAAAGGTAATCATGAATACAGTTAACATGCATACTGACCATAAGGCATCAAATGCCTTGGCTAGGACTTCCAGAACTAACAGAGGAAAAGAAGAGGAGATATGTGGATTCTTGAAAGAATGCCAACTTTGACACTCATCCAAAGGCTACTCACAGTTGGATTAAAGTCCTTAAAAAAATGATGCTTTCTAGATCAAGGGGTTAGGATGATGTAAAGTAAAAAGCTTGAAAATTTTCACAGATTTCATAGAGATCTTTCCATCCCCACCTTCCCCATGAACTGGTGCGCACTCCTTTGAGAGGCCTACCTCAAAGGGGGTCGAAAGATCTTGGTGAGACTTCATGTTTGCAAAATTTCAAGTCTGTTAGATTATCCTAACCCATTTTTATAGGATGTCAATCCAACGGTGAGTAACAATTGCATGAGTGTCAAATTTGATCTTGTAACAATTTACTGTTAGATGGTAGGATTGATCATAAAAGGTCCCACATGATAGAAAAAAGGGGGTCCGCACGACTGTCTCTCACAAGAGTGTTTAGGAGAGGATTTTCCATATATATTTTATACTATACAATTGTGCGGAAAGTCAAATCGAGCATTGTGGAATAAAGACAGCAAAGGCATTTTCTATGGTTGGAAGAACCCAGTAATATATTAATTCAAGATGCTTTTATTACCTTTTCTGTTTCCTATAACTATAAGCTCCACCTCTATAAGTTTTGCTGAATCTTTGATTTGAATACAATTTTCATGACTTGATTGTATTTGTGACTCAATCAATATTTGAGTTTATATTTATTTAGGTGTTATCACTCATCAACTATCAATATCAACATTATTTAGAGTTACTAGTTAGAGCGGGCTAAAAATCAATCACAAGAAATTTAATAAACTACTACATATTACCTAACTAAAGTCCCGGGACCTGGTAGATTCCTGAGCTGACTCGCTTGAGTCACATGGGACTTGGCCAAGTATTGTGCAAATCGTCCAAGTCCTATGTAATCAGGTCCGAGTGGGACCTCACTTGGTCAAGGCCGAGTCAGACTCAACTTGGATTCGGCCAAGTTTGTAGTCCTTAATAACATAATAAAAGCTTTAGATGCTGATTAGGTTGAGTAGCCTCGTGGCTGGTCACCCAACCTTGGGTCCTCAAATTTTTGGTTTCCTTTAATATAGAAGAAAAAGATCCTAAAAGTTCCCATGCCTTTTTTGATCTTATCCTCTTTGCCCTTTCTCAACTTTGTTATTGCTTCTTGTTTGCCCTTCAACAATTTTTTCCCCTCTTTGGAAAGAATAGAACTTTGAAAATACGTAAGGGCAATTGCTTCATTTACTTTAGTCCAAAAGATAAACTCCTCAAGTTATCCAATTACCATTTCCATTTGAATTATATGGTTTCAATCGATTCTCATTTCTTCTTTCTCCACTAATTTACTTCTCACGAGAGCCCAGAAGTAATAAGTGATCCCCCCACACGCTTCATGTGAGTGTAGGGATTGGAACCCACAACGCAGCCCACTTAATAAAAATCTGAACCACTCAAATGGATTTCCCACCCTATTAATGGGATTTCCTCAAATTTTAATTAAGGCTATCTTACATATTATAAAAATGATATTTTTTTAATGGTATTAATATCACCTGTATATACATTTATAAAGGATCAATAATTAAAAAGTAAATTACATTTGAATGATGTGCATATCAAACCCATATTATGACATTCAAGAAATTATTTAATTTTTTTGTAATTATAATGTTGCGTCACAACTAAAAGGGCTCACCCGGTGCACAAAGTGCTCCCCGGCTAAGCGGGGGTAGGGGGAGGGGCCTTACCCTTGCATTTTTGCAAAAAGGCTGTTTCCACGCCTCGAACCCGATGCAATTTGCAATTTTTCTCTAGTCTATTGAATGTTGCTAGATGTGGAGAGCAATAAAAGTTTATCATTTTTGGGGATAATTTAATAACTAGTTTATGAGTTAAATTAGATTAATACAAGATTTTAAATATTAGACATTATGTTAACTAATTAATTTATATTAATTTTTTAATAGCATTTTGCTGTCATTAAAAATATTATTATTTTTTAATTATTTCTTAAACTCCTGGCTCCCCCAGGGAAAATCCTGGCTCCGTCACTGCTTAGCCAGTACATATCCTAGTTGCTACACCTGACAATTGAAGTAATTTGTGGATTCTGTAGTCTCAGCAGGGACACATTTTTTGTTTTCCCAGAGATGAGACATCTTCATGTGTATTGTCCACCCTTTGATATCTGCCATTCGCATTCTAAGTAATTTTTGGAAGAAAGATACCTATATCGTATATCGAGATAAGAGAAAACAAGAACATCATTGTAGAGAATGGGAAAGGAGCTACCAAATTCACCTCACCCATGAAACAAGCAACACTGGCAAGAAGTACTGAAGCTAAAAATCCAGCAACAGTTCCCTCAACACTGACAGCCCCTTCAGTTCCTCTTGGGACTATCTTAAAGTTCCTAACCAGATACCTGTTCTTGAGTCTAAAACAATTAGAGCTAGCATATTTATTTGATCAGCATTTCCAACATAAGATGTGAATACAGTGACTACTTTGTCTTGAAAAATGCAACACCCCAATTCTACTTATCAAGAGAAAAAATAATCAATTGTTAAAAAAATTCCTCTCATATTCAGAAAAGAAAAGGGCATGTGATATTTAGTACCCAATAGAAGACTTACGTTGTCCTCCCATATGCCTTCCCTATCTCGCTGGAAACTGTATCACTCAGCTTCGTACAAAAGCTTGCAACAAATCCAAGTTTCCAAAGAGCTGAATATTTTACTCCCCCTATCCCATATATTGATAAAAATGCACAAACGCACCCAGCTGCACAAGAACCAATAACACTACCAAGGCCTCTTCTTCCTTTCCTTTTCTCAGCAACTCCTAGAGCTTCCTTTTGTGTCATCTTTATATTTGTCAAAGCTGTACTCTGTATGTTTATTGTTAAAAGCATGTTAACCACAAGCTTGTTTCATCCTTGTAGAAATCAAACCTAAATAGTGATGGCACTTGATTTACATGTAACCTACAAAATTTAAAACATAAGATTACCAAAGTTGATAATAAACGAATTTCTAATAATGATTTTGTATAACTTAGTATGATTATGGTAGGGGAAAAAAGATTTGGATAACTTAAGTTACACAAACCAAAATTTTGCTATTGCCTTTTGCAACAACCAATTACATGTAATTAGAATAACAGATAACTTGATTACAGAGCATCCAAGTTCAAGGATCCAAATAGAACCAAAACAAGAAAAACACAGAAAACCCAGATGTTCATTTTCTCCTGCAATAACAAATAATACAGCAATAGCAAACAAGCACATTAAAGAACCCATTTGGATCTTCTTTACACTTGAACAGATTAAGTTACACTTAATTCACAGTTATTTTGCTCTTTTCCACTGCCAATTACATGTAATTGAGTTACAGGTAATCAGAATCACAAGTAACTAGAGTAGCTAATAAATCAATTGCAGAAAAAACATCCAAAAGGGGCCAAAACAAGAGAAATGGAGAAAACCCAGAAGGGAATTTCACCTACAATAACAAAATACGCCGCAACGAGCAAGAAACCGGGTGCCCCAAAAGCTCTCCAAGTCAATGTCCCCAGGGGCGGATGAAGGGGGGGGCCCGGGTGGGCTGCAGCCCACCCAAGATTTGGGCCCCAAAAAAAAATCTAGTTTTCAAAAAAAAAAAAAAAATCCAGTTTCCCAAAAAAAAAAATGTCACTATTAATTTCACAACTTGTAGTCTTAGCCAGGGGCGGATGAAGGGGGGGGGCCCGGGTGGGCTGCAGCCCACCCAAGATTTGGGCCCCAAAAAAAAATCTAGTTTTCAAAAAAAAAAAAAAATCCAGTTTCCCAAAAAAAAAATTGTCACTATTAATTTCACAACTTGTAGTCTTAGCTTGTAAGCATGGGTTTAAATCCTGTTATTTCTTCTCTAATAAAATATCAGAGGAATTACCCTACCATTGTTGCAGCAGATAATAATTCTCATAGCTTTGATAAAACTTCATTGTGAGCTGAAAAAGAAAAGAAAAGAAATAAAAAAATTAGGAAAAAAAAAAGTAAAACCGATTGTCTTATGTATAATGTATTGTATATTCATGATTATTTACTATCTTAGGTTATAATGTCGCATCATCAAGCGCCCAAAAAATCAATAACTCTTCTATCGTTCTATCAGAGAAAAGATGATAAATCTGAAAGTGGCGAAACTTCCACATCTATTCCTGATATTTCAAAGCTTGATGAGGATGAGCGACGTCCTACCAAAGTTCAAGTTGTTGAAATTGAAGGAGTTGAACCTTCTTCTCGAGTCCAAAGAGTCGTAGTTGCACATTCTTCCAAAGCTTAAGAAGTTGCACCTATGGAAGTTGATGTCACTTTTTCATTTGAATGTGATCCGGGTAAACGCATTGCTATATATGAATACCCACTTAACAAACATGATGAAGTTCGGGTAGCTTATCTTAGAATGGGACCTTGTCGACCTACTCATGAGAAAGAAAAAGATTATCCGGTGACCATATTTGGAAATCAAGGCCGACAGTTCAATACTAATTGGTACAAACTATTCCCTTGGCTAGAATATTCACTCCACAAGGATAGAGCATATTGTTTTTATTGCTTTCTCTTTGAAACAAATTCCTCCGAAGCATCCGGTATTTACCATTTTCTGGGTTTCAGAATTGGAAGAAGGTTAACAATGGGAAGAAGTGTCCTTTTTTGAAACATGAAGGTGGTCTTTATTCTCCACATAGGTCGGCGACAATGTATTGTGAGAATCTAATGAAACCTTTTCGACATATAGATAGTGTTTTCAATACACTTTCTAAAGAAGCAATTGCAAATAATCAGTTGCTTCTCCGAAATGTTATTCAATGTATTCGGATGCTTGCATTACAATGGTTTCCTTTTAGAGGACATGATGAATCGAAGAAATCAAAGAATTGTGGAAACTTCATTACAATGTTCGAGTTTTCGAAAATGTTGAACAAGAAAGTTGCCGAAATAGTAGGTGATTGTCCAGGAAAGGCCAAGTATATCTCACACGGTATTCAGAAAACACTTTTGCATATATTTGCCGAAAATGTGAGAAAGAAAATACGCGAAGATGTTGGTGATGCAAAGTTTTGTATCCTTGTGGATGAAGCACAAGATAATTCACATAGAGAACAAATGTCCATTATTCTACGATTTGTTGATCGTGGTGGTTTGTGAAAGAAAAGTTTTTGCTATTGTTGTTGTTGAAGACACTTCTCGCGAATTGCATGGTTATTTACATCGAAAGAGAGTTTGCTAATGAAGTCGACATAGAGTTGGTAATAGATGAATTTGATAAGAAGCCACGCAAGTCAAGATTTCACTAGTGTCATGTTTTAACTTTTGTTTGTCTTTTGTCATACTTGTCAAGATCTATTGTGAAGATATTTTTTTATTGATTTTGAGTAGTATAATAAAAATGATCACTCTTTTGGTATGATACTTGTAGAAAATGAATTATGAAGATAGTACATAGATAGTTTTTGGTGAACATTGTTGTTATTTTTTATAATTTTTGGTGAGACATTGTTGTTATTTTTTTAGTGTAACTTAAGTGCAGCCCCCCAGATTAGAAATCCTGGATCCGCCCCTGAATGTCCCTAGCAAGAACGCTGCTGCAATCCCAGAAATCAAGAGCCCTGAAACAAGGATTGAAGAACCCAGAAGAAAAATGAGAAGATTGTTGAGAATTGAGGACTGCCATGTGGGTGGTGTTGCTTGGATGATTTGAAGGGCTCCTGAAGTAGATGATCGGAGGGCTGATTCAGAGCCTGAAAGGGCCATAAGAGGGAGCATCTTAGAGAGTCTTGATCTGGGGTGGAGGGGTTTAAGTAGAGATGGGTGTTTGATGGGATCTGCAGGAATTTTGATGGGCAGAGGGAATGAAGATTGTTGAAAGGGTGAAGAAAAGATGGAAGAGAGAGAGTTGAAAAGGCCATTTGAAGCAGCTTAAGGAGTGTGAGGATTGAGGAAGGAGGCTTCTTCTGTTCGTTTTAATTTGGTTGGTTGTCTCATTTCAATGTAGATTCAAGGGCTAGGCTGGACCGAGTCATGTTATGGATGCCTCGTGAATTTTCTCTTGTTTGGAAACAATATTCAATCCATGCCTTACTTAAGAAGGTAGGGAAGGTACTGTGTACTTTTTTTTTTCTTTTAGGGAAAGGTTATTTGCCTTTTGCACATGCCATATGAAAATGGGTTCTAAGGACGAAAATGATACATGTGTTGCAAAACTCGTGTTTGGATAGATGGTGGATTGATGTAAAGTAAGGTGAATCATCAGCAGAGAACAAAATATAGAATGATATTGCCACAATCCAAGTTTCTCTAAGCACATTTTATTTGTTATATGACCAATATATTTATATGTAAAACTACTTAATAGGACATCTATCAAAAGCCTCTCCCTCTCCAACTGCTTTCTACACTCACCCACCCCCAACCTAATCCCAGCCCAGCCACCACCATCCCCTTCGGCAACACCACCGAAGGGGGAGAGGGCAGCGGGTAGATGGCGGCAGGTATAGGGAGAGGGAGAGAGGGTGAGGGAAAGAGAGGACAGTGGGCAGCGGCGGCAGGGAGATGGAGAGGGGGAAGAAGGGGAGTGAATTAAGAATATGAAGGTCAAGGGAGGGATATTTTGGCAACAATGGGATGTGTAGAGAGAAATTCTAAAAATTTTCTCACTTGCTTCGGGTGTGTAGAGAGAAGGGATGTGCTCAGAGAAGCTTGGGATGTGGCATTAGCAGCTCTCTAAAATATAAAGGGGGTTATGTAGGCCTGTCAATGGGACGCGTTGAAACAGGTACCTGGCCCGGCCCGGCCAGGCCCAAGCCCGAAAATTTAGGGCTTTTAAAAAAACTTGAGCCCAACGGGCTGGGCTTGGACAATATTTTTAAAGCCCGGCCAAAATGGGACTCGATTTGAGCAAAAACATCCCAGCCCGTTTGTCACGCCCCCGGACCGAGGACCCGTTAAACGAGACCTTAATCCGGGGTCGTGGCGTGACTGGCCGGAAAATTCTGCCCGCACACGCTAGTTTCCCACAGGTTTTCCGCGGTAAGGATCCCCGAAATCCGATCCAATAGTGATTAATAAGAATCACTTTCATACGAATAACTTACGCGGAAGCATTGTAGCAAACATAAAAGTCTCTCACATAAGGGTATAAGATGAGAACGCACGAGACTAGCAACAAAAAGAGAAACATTCCATTGGTAGGCCCCAAAGTTGGTTTCAAGTTAATACAAAAGTAAATTTAGCCAATAATTACATTTTTTCCCCAAAAAGAATAAGCCAACAATGGCTATAACAAAGTCCCAAAAAGAATAATATCTATTCCCCAAAATGTGATCACAGCTCCAAAAATAACCCGACGTCTAAACGACATCATCGGGCTGCCACTCGCCCTCCACAAGGACTATAGGTTCCGCCTCGAAGTGCGCCTCAACCGCGAGGGGCTCGACATCTGGCACCAAGCAAACAGGGTTAGACACGACGGTCTGGCAAGCAAATATAACAATAATAGGATGATAGAAAAGTAAAACATTAAATAAATGAGAGATACGATTAAAGTCCTATATAACAGAAATGATAAGATAGAAGATGAACATCTTAAAAGTTTACGAATCCAATACTATGATAAGTGAAATAGACAAGAACCATAAGGTAAAATATTAAACGTATAAAACATTGGCAGACCACGTATAGCTAAATTCTCCTATTACCGAAGTAACGGGAGCAGACAAAACCGTAGCTACTACTCGTGGGACTGGAACAAACATAGTCATTATCAAACAGAACCGTAGCCACTACACGTGGGACCGGATATAAACCGTTGCAATGGTCGGTGCAGACAGAATCCAAACTGCAGCTGGCAATTATTTTAAAGATCCCAAGTCAGATGATCAGTCCGACAAGGTAACCTAAGCTTAGCGGTGCCATTAGAGTAAAAGTTCGAAACCTCGAAGTAATACAATTATGTTCATAAGATACATTTCCAAAATCGATAAGAAAACTACTCCGGACAAATGCATATTGACGAATCCGAGCAAAATAGGTGAGTGGTCTTATCAATATCTAAAGAGGTGGTAAACCGCCTCAAAGCATTCAAAAGATTGATGAAAGAATCCGAACAAAAGTCTTTTACATGAAATGAATGTATGATGATTCGACCGTCTTATGCGGGTCATCTTGATATACATTTAACCCCCTTTATTGTCATTAATAGAATGAAATTTGGTGCCACAGAAGATCCTTGACAATTACAAGGGATGAAATGTACATTGAGACTTGAAGGGTTCCCCAAAGGGTTTGTTCCACATTCAAACCAATTTACATAGTGGTCTCATGTTTTAAAAGAACTGATTGGGCTTTAATATATATATATATAGAAGGGAAAATTTCGGTACGGTCACCAACAGTACTGGAAATCTCTCCCTTGTAACCAAAGACGAAGTTTTTACCAAGACGTTCCCCGTACAGCCCGTACCAGCGCACATACCATTTTTCCATTTTTTCTTTGCGATATCACAACAAATATTGCAATATCGCAACATAATTTGCGATACCGCAATTTTTTGAGTTGCGATATAGCAATTTAAATTGCGATATCACAACTAAAAAACCCCTTTTTCATCTCCCTGGTCGACTATTCATCTCTTTCACTGCGGAAAAACCCCATTTTTCATCTCCATGGTCGACTATTCCCCATTTTCACCGCGGTAACTCTCATCCTCGGCCAAATTTACCCTCCTCCCTCGCCAACCTATTTGCAAATACGCAAGGTCGCCAACGTCGACGAAGCATCATCGTTATATTGTCTCCATCGTCTAGGAATTTTGGCCACCACTGCCATTGTCTCCATCAACTAGGGTTCTTCACAGATTCGAGTGTTGTTTGAGGTTATGCCCCTCTCTATCTATCTCCCCTCCTTCCCTATGCAGTACGATTGAAATCTGTACATGACTTCATCATCCCTTTGGAATGTTAATATCAACAAGATAACCTAGTTAGGAATTTCAATAACATACATAAGACACACTAGCATGGAATTCACTATATTACAGGTAATGTTGAGGTGGAAAAAGGCAAGTCGCCCACCAAATGTAGCTTACATTACCCCAATGGACAGGCTATCGCATCTGTCCAGTCAAGCACTTGTTCTGCCTGGATGTTCCAAATATATGTAAGCAAGAAGAAAATACACCAACACCAATATGTACAAGGGATAAACGATTGACATGCATGCAATTGAAAAGGGGAGGGAAATGGCACATACATTATCAGTATGTCATTGTAAATCATCATTGAGTAAACAGCAGAACCAGCAGATCACTCTGACAACTACAATGCAATAGAACAATGAAAAAAAAAAGAATAACAAGTACTTTCTAATTGCTTATCTCAAGAAGAAAAAATCACTGAGAGCTGTGAACCAAGGCCCTTTTTTCTCTTTCCTATAGGTATTATTACCCTGCGCACTTGGAAAAGGGAATCAGGTTTTCTTACCATCCTTTTCTCCAATGAGTTTCGAATGGAAACATGATGACAGTGAAGAACTTGGAGAAGTAAAACTATTTAACGGAAAAGGCAAGGAATGAAGGAACCAACCACAAACCAGTGAGGCAACATGAAAGTCACTAGAAAGAACAGTTTTTAATGGGTGGTACTGTAACATAGAAGCAGAACAACTAACACACATGGACATTTATACAAAGTAAAATACCTCAAACAAGAAAAGAGAAAAAAAAAATGTTCATGGGACAGAATAACCAACACACACATACATTTTTTTTTATCTTAGTAGTGATTAGGAACACAAAATGGAACAGAAAAGGCACACCCCAGAATCCAGATAGATGGGATAACAATTTTGTTACTTCAATAGACCTGTTCATGGCTTCATTTATGTATTCTTAAGGCCCAACAATAGATATGGCCCAGCCAATCATATTTAACACAAAGGGGTAGAAATTTTGCAAATAAGTTTCAAACTCATGGCTGAATCTTAGTGCCAATAAATAAACAGGTTAGTCTTACACAATGTTGAGAATCATCCCAAAAACATGAACAGGTCAGGATTCACAACAATAATAATTGTGATCTTAATAATTGTTGGCCATTCGTTTTAGTTTGTAATTGTTGTCAAACCTAGTGTGTTGGCATGGTGTTTGAAAGCAGTATGATGAAGGTTACAAGCATTCAAAGTGAAACTAGGCAACTGCATGTTCAGGTCATGTCAGTTAAGCATATTATTATGCTTATATCTTCACATCTAACATCTTGATTAAAAAGTGGTCAACATGACTTTTGTGCATCAGTGAGAGGGGTTGATTTTTTATTTTGGAATCAGGTCGATCTGACTTAGAACAAGTTAATAACAATTTTTGGTTTTGTGCATCTGACTGCAGATCAGAGTTCACGACAATGAAAAGACAATATTACTATAAACTTAGATGTAAGATTGAAGAGAAACTTCATTTTTAAGCAAAAGAGATGGCCACGTGACATAGCTACATGTAGATTTAATTTTAAATCCATGATAAATCCATGTAACATGTAACAAAAAGATTGAAAAAAATCATTCGATGTAACATGTAACAAAAAGAAAACACAAGAACCATAGTCTCATAAAATCTCTGTAACATGTACGTTGCATTAAATCCCATTTTAAAAACAGTTGTTAAATGGACCTACTTTGCTCCAAAAAAGACTGCACCATCTAACACAGCTTTTTTTCAACCTTTGTTAAATAGATATTCAATTTGTTGTGTATTACCATATAGGAATGGTTGCTAGAGTATCTTCTTCTATACCATGCTTGGTTATTAAGACCAGCTTATATCCAGCAATTTCATTATATAGACACTTGTTGGGTTAATCGATAGCATTGATTTTATGAACCATCATATCAAGGAACCAAGAGGATTTTTTTTTTATCAAGGAACCAAGAATTAGGAACAATGTTCCACATTCATGATTCATTTGTAATTAAAAAGGTGAGTTTCTTATTAGAGGGGAAAAAAGAAATCATAAGAAAATCTCGCTCTGAACTTCCCATTGGTTGATTTCTCGGATCGCATGGACGATATCATTATATGTTGACCGATAAACATTGCTCGAGAACCAATGCTCACAGGAATCATATGGATCAATTCCTCTCATTTGAATTGCTGCCACTGCATGCGAATATGGAATACCTAAGACATCCCACTTCCGACAGGAACACGATCACAAATCAAGATGCACCACATCAATGTACTGGGTAGAGTGAACCTGTTATTCGAATTGACTTGCGGGTCGGACTCCCAACCGACAGGCATCTTCACATTCTTTAGGCAGGATTTTCTCGGCATACGGAGTTAGCCTTGTACGCAAGGCTATTGAACTGCGATGCTGTACCTCATAAAATTCCATTAATTTGCAACGTACGGCCTCAACTTGCTTTGTGATTGGATACTCCCTAGGCTCTTTCAATAAACTGTTCGTGCATTCCGCAACATTTGTTGTGATCATGTCATACCGTCTCCCTTCTACAAATGCATTTGCCCAGTGATGCGGCCCACTGTCTTCAATCCACTTGGATGCACCTTCATCTAGATCCTTTATTTCAGCCATGTATCTCTCATAATCAACCCGCCTATTCACTCTTGCAGCATTCCAAAATTTCACCATCAGAGCCTCATCCTTGTAGCTCCCTTTAAAGTTTGCTGATATATGACACATGCAGTAGTTATGACTAGCCTGAGGAAATCGTTCTTGAACGGCTCGTATGAGGCCTTTTTGTCTGTCAGATACAATAGTCAATTTAGGAAAGGGCCCTAAGTTCACATCCAACTCTGCAAGGAACCATTCCCAGGTATCTCTATCCTCTATCTCGGCTATGGCAAAAGCTATGGGAAATAACTTACGGTCTCCATCATATGTCACGGCAACAAACAAAACTCCAGGGTATTTTCCACGAAGGTGGGCACCATCAACAGCTATCAATGGGCGTAATGAACTCTTAAAAGAGCGGATGCTTGAGCCAAAAGCCCAAAATAACCGCTGGAATGAATCATCATCTTCCCTGATCAGGTGAGACACGCTGCCTGGATTTGTCCTTTCCAGTTCAATGCAATAACTAGGCAAGATTTTGTATGAATCTTCATAAGAACCACGTATATCAAGCAATGCTATCTCTTTTGCTAGCCAAGCTTTCATGTAGCTGATTTGGACGCCAAACTCTAATTGAAAGTTTGTCACAATTTCTTTTGGAGTGTAACTTGGATGGAGACGCAGCCGTTCTTTTATCCATTCGGCAATCAAGGCCGATGTGGCCTGAGAATGTGCGAGCCCCATCATTGGCTTCGAAAAAGTATGTTTTTCAGAATAAGTTCGCACAATAATCTCAGGGCCGGACTGCATGATAGTTACATGGATGCGCCAAGGACATTGATGATCACCACACCTTGCACTTAATTCTGTCGAAGACCTCTTCACCCAATGAAGCTCAAAATTGCTGTACATTGCAAATTTTCTCAATGCGGTCCTAAATGATTCACGAGTCTGAAACCGTCTTCCATTCCACATTTCACGAAAAGATGCCTCTTGGTGATCCACGCCATCATCAGGAACTAAAGTGTCAATAACATCTTCTACTCCCATAACCTTTGATGCATAACCCAATCCTTCTTGTGCATGCGATGTTCTTCTAGGTCTTATGGCAGTTTGCAATTCATATTCTCTTGGGTCAACATCAATATCAAATTCATCTTCATCATTTTCAGCGCGCTTCTCCACTACATTGCACCCTCCATCGAATCCAGGAGTTTTGGTTACTGCATCTGTTTCCATCCAATCCATGACAAATTCTTCCCTTATATTAGAGAATTTTCCATTTTCATCTTCTGCAAGATTAGTGGGAGCTATTAGATCTTCAAGCATGGCCTCCACAAATGGGTTATCATAAGGTACAATAGGCGTGTTCAGGTCAAACTGGCTTCGAACAGGAGAAAATGACACGTCACACCTGCATGGCAAACAGTCAGTCATATATGAATTTAAGATGTGTAGCGAACCGAACCTGTAAACATCCTCTCTTGTTGAAGGGCCACCCGTATCCTTTTCACCATTGGAAAAGTTTGTGGTATTTGTATATGTCATCGAATTCCCCCTACGTGAATCACCATGTCATAAAACAACTTTGTAACATGATTAAAAGAAGATATTAAACAAATCAGCAGTTACTACATTTGTTATGAAGGTATGTGGTGGCACCTGTTCAAATTGAATGACGGTCTATTCTCACGCTGGCTGCTAGGCCGAGCGTCTGTAGACCTTAGGTGTGATGGTTGTCGACTTGCACCTGCTTCATTGTTTGTATGCAAATACATAAATATAGCTTGACTTCCATTTTAGAATAATCTGAACATCCGATGGAGATCATCATCACCTCTTATGGTTATGAATGTGAAGCTTCAGCCATTATGATACTGATATTGCATATTTATAAGCTCATTATGAAGCTCCCAACCAGTTTCTTCGTTTATCTTTCTGAGTAGTTGATTGAAAGTAATATTGACATCAACCCATATTACCTTCTGCTCACCACCATCGTAGACCGGAAGTAGATTGCTTACGTCTAATATACCATTAAAATGGCATATTATACATATCTCAATATTCTCCATCCTACCAAGAATAACACAGATTTCGAATAATAAGATTTACTTTTGAAATAAAGTTACTCACAAACATCCATATAATCCATGAGGATTTAAGGTGTGAAAATAAATATCGAAATAAGTATTTCTTTAGTAAATAAGATGAATGTTTGGAATTACTTATGGTGGAAGGTTGTTAAATATAAAATAAAAAACTACTCTATGCATACATGAAAAATTAAAAGAGTTAAAATACTAAGCATTGACATTTAGGATACCGTGAAGCTATACATTTCTATAACATTAACAACCAAATAACAATTCATTATCCGTCTCAAAAAATTAAATAAATGCATTATCTTAATCAATTCTACACCTATATTACGTCTCATTCATTCTAATTCTCTACATTTAGCAAAAGTATATATACCATAAAATACCCATCCCTACTAATTCCTGATGCGGATCATAATCTGTTTACGATCCTTGTAATTAGGATTGAGCATGTGGTAAATGGTGAAATGATAATTAAATGATGCATATGGAAGTCCCAAGCTAAGGCATGGTGTATTTATTTCCATCACATCTTTATTGGGAAGCTTTGTATCGAAGCCATGGTTTTAAAACATAGTTTCAAAAAAGCTTGGATTTTGGTATATTTTTGGCCCTTATGCCTTCATGCACTTTTTGGGTCTTCTTCCTGATTTGATCTATAGAAACAAATATATTAAATGAATTAATTAAATTTTATAATTATGTGAATGGGATCGCTGGATATCACAAACTTATTTTGTTTGAATCCTTATTTTTGTCTCTCATATCCTACCAATGATGTTGTTTCTTCTTTCTATTCCCATCACTGTTCTCTGATATATTTCCAACAAAGTGAATAAGCAATAACATATTAATCTAACAATAATTTGACACTGAATAAGGAATAAATCAAACAATTAATATATATACACATACAAAATCACAAAGTGGAAAGGGAATTACAAAATATTATTAATAATAGTGTAGGTCTACATGGACTTGTTGTTGTAAGACCCCGACTCCCAATTCCTCTGTTTAGTATTGTTTTAATCGTGGTTTAGTTTCTTTTAAGCAAGATTTGAGTTGGTTTGACTTTGTTTTTGAGTTTGACTAGATTGTTCCATAGCCTTGGAGATTTGAGGACCGTTGACCTTGGTTTGACCCGGTCCATATGATATGTATTTTTATGAGAAATTACTTTTTATTTCTAAAAAAATTCTGAATTTGGTGTGTTTTGACTCATTTTATGAAGTTTAACAACTTTCATGTTTTGACTATTTTGATTTGATGATCAGGAAATGCGTTTTTCGAGAAAAATGGCAAAACTGACTTTTCACACTAAATCTGTCCATGAATTTCAAAAATTTCAGAAATTGGGGAAAATATACTTTTTGGAAAGTAGAAATTTCGCTGATCGTTTTTGTCTTCTTCGTCGTTTTCATTCGGGACCCACAAATGCTAGTTTTGACCTTTGTAAGTTTGGGGCCCATGGGGCCCAGCCCATTCATTCTTTATAAAGCCAATGGGGCTCTTCTCCTTCCCCATTTTTCCTTTTTCCTGCAACAAGGGAGGAGATAGGGTTTTCTCCCAGCCCCTTTCTCTCTCGTCATGTATCTCTTCTTCTTGGATGCTAAATGGAGATTTGACCTTCCCATCTTCTTCTCCTCTCTCTTGGCTTTCTAAAGATGCTTTTTTCAAGGATTTTGACCTAGGGCAAGGCTCTCATCCAAGCTTCTCTTCTTCGTTTGAGCTTTTCAAGGTTAGCAATGGCTTTCCAAACTTTAGATCTTTGTTTTCCTCTTCATTTTGAGTGTTTTCATCACTCAAACAAGAGCTTTCCTTGGAGATTTGAGAAAAAATGGATTTTTAGGGTTTTCTTTGGAAATTTTGGGGTTTTTGTAGATTGGGAGCTTGAGACCCTAGAGCTTGGTTTGAGGAGTATTATTTCTCTCAATTAGACTTGAGGCAAGTAGATTTCACAATTAATATGATGATTCCTCTTATTTGTTTTCATTTCATGGCTTTTTCTTATTATGTTCTAATTCCTTATGATTTATGGATTTACTTTGAATGAATGAAGCAATGTTATGTTGATTTCCACTTATGTTATTGTCTTACAAGGTATTGGAAGTTTGCTTTCACTTTGGTCGTTTAGAAAATCTGCTTTCTTTGTGTTAAAGGTTGGTGTTCAAAGAAAGGGAGAAAACTTTGATTTTAAAAAGTGTTGTGTTTGGCTAATTAGAATGATTTATGAATGGTGATTTGATGAGTTGAAGAGGTCAAGAAAGGGCCCAATTGATGTTGGAAATTTGTATGAAAGATTGGGAATGAAAAAGATCTCAAAAGATGGAAAAAAAGGGGAGAAGATGCCCAACGAGCCGAACTGGACAGAGCCCAGTCCGCTCGAGCGACCAAGTGGGCCGCTTGAGCAGACCAGGTTCTGCCTGGCTCGCTCAAGCGACCCAGGCTCTGTCTGGGCTTCGCTCGAGCGGGCCTGGGGACGCTCGAGCGAGCCCAGCCCAGCCTGGGGGCCTGGTTCGGGTTGTATTTTGGGGCCCGTTTAAAAATAGTTTTTGGGCCTGTTTCAAGGTCAGTTTATGGGCTCATTTCAAGGTCTGTATGGGCCAGTTTAAGGGACTGTTTGGGCCAGATTTAAAGGCTGTTGTGGTTTGGTTCAAGGCCTGATTTGGGCCTGATTCAAAAAGGTTTTAATCATTTCTTTTGGGGCTTCTTTAGACCTGTTTCTTGAGCCAATTAAGGACTGTTTTGGGCTTGGGTTAAGGCCAGCTGTGGACCTGGTTTTAAGAGGATTGGGATTACTTGTGATGCTTGGAAAATTGTGAAATGGGAATGGGAATAATGGGAGAATGAGCATATGTGAAATTACCCGGGAACCTTTCGAGTCTCAATGCGCACTTTATCATTTAGATGTTGTGGATTTTCATTGGCATCAAACGTACTCTTTATTAATCAATGTTTAAAGGTTAAATGTGTATTGAGATGGTTCCTTGGTAAGTCATTAAGTCATTCTCCACTATCCATTCCATTTCAAGTTAGAGAATGTATTTTTATTTGTATTCTTTGGTAAACTAATTTGAATAGCATCGGTGATTTGTTATAAAACCATGTCGTTTTCCATGTTCGAAAGGTTTGATCGCGTGATTTTATACAAATTACTTTGATCGGTATTTGAGCGGTTTACCATGGAAATTCGTATGTTTTCTCCGAATCGATTTGAAAGGGAGATTGGAGTGGTTCGCCACATTCGTGATTTCATCGATAAGACTATTATTTTGAAAAGACTGTTATCTTGAAAATAAAACTTCGAGGCAAAATGGGGCCAGAGCTTTGTAGTGCGAGCCCATGAGCCAAAGATACTATGATTTCAAAAATAAAACCTCAAGGCGAGATGGGCCAGAGCTTTGTAGTGTGAGCCCATGAGCCGAAGGGATTATTATGATTTGAGTTGTATCGGTTTGGGTTTTAAAAACTAAAGGCACCACTAGGCTTAGGTCACCTTGTCGGGCTGATCACCCGGCTTGTGATCTTTAATTTGTCCGCCAGCTGCAGCTTGGATTCTGTCTATACCGACCATGGCAACGGTTCCTATATGCCGGTCCCACGTGTAGTGGCTACAGTTCTGATTTTGATCTGTCGGTCCCATTTGTATGGCTACGGTTCTGATCCTATCTCCGGTCCCACGTGTAGTGGCTACGGTTCTGTCTGCTCTTGTTACTTCGGTAATAGGAGAATATAGCTATGTGTGGTTGCCAATGTTTTATCTGTCTTATGATTCTTATTTGTTTATACTCATTATATTCTTGGGACTTGTTAATGTTTATGAGATCGATCTTTTACCGTACTGTCTCTATTATTCAGGATATTAAATGAATTTCCGATTATGAGATGTTTTATATAGGCTGTTATCTTTCGAGATATTTATTTCAGAGTCTGTTCATTTAATTGCTTTGATATTTATGTTCGGTCTTTCGATCGTTTTATCATGATTTACTGCTATTATTGTTTAGACTCTTTAAATGGATTTACAATGATTCCATAAGGTTTTATAAATGCTCATGTTACATATTACTTGTTTATTTACTTGCCAGACCGTCGTGTCTGACCCTGTTTGTTTGGTGCCAGTTTCCTCTCCTTCTGTTTTTAGGTGTTTGATCGGAGGAGGCGGTGGGACCGCCGGTCTGACTTGAGAGGCTGCCCATTGATATCACCTAGATGTCAAGTTTGGCACCGGAGTTCATATCTAAATACTGGGGGTAGTATTTCTGTTTAGTTGGATATTTTGTATGGCTTTGTTAGCCTGTTTCTTGGGTTTGTAATTAAGACACTTGTCAATTGTAATTTGAATATGTGGGAAATAAATAGTCCTGTTACTACTAGCTCAGTATTCTTTGAATTATGATTTATGCCAGTCTGCTTATGTGATGGCTTGTGATATTGGTTGAGTGCGACACGGAACCCGATGGCCACGGATTTCGAGTCGTAACACCATGTTTAGCTTTCGCAAAAATATACTCTTATCGTGATGGAATTTGATTATCCTCATTCACGCGGATCTTGGGAAATATAACAAAAGTTTCAAATTTATCCCAAAATTTCGCATCCCGAGGTCGGATCACTGCAGGGCCGGTTTCGGGGTGTAACAGTTGTCCTGTCCGTTCATTCAATGGACAACATCATTTGTTGATAAAGGCCCAATTATAATGGTCGCTAGAGTATATGAATGCCTATGATCAAACTCATGGAATTCTAACCCATGTGTAAATGTTATGAATTATTTGGGAACCAAGACAGCCCAAAATACAATGTTTAGTCAATCTAACGGACTATTTTAAAATTTTAATTTTCCATTGGGCGTCCTTTTATGATCTATGAAAATTTCATCGATGAGAACAAATAGAAAAGAAGGATGTTAACCCTAACAGATTCCAGTTTGCTTTCTTTCAGTTTTGCATTTTGTTTTAGAGTTTGGGTAGGATCAACCAAGCATCCAATTAATGGAAAATAATTGAAATATGCATGGAAATGGGGATTTGACGAGTCCATGAATTCCTTTAAATAAGAGAAGACTGTGTTAATAGAATCCGTGTTTAGTCTATAATATTTGAATCAATTAAGGGCCATGGCACAATGGTTGTTTGTATCTAAAAATATTGTGGTCGAACTGATGAACTATTGCACAAATTAAACTATACAAACTAAAGAGCAATATATGTCTAAATTATAGTTTACAGAAACCTTTGCAAACAGAAGAGGGTTATCGATTCAAAATCAGTACACACATAAATATCTCAGTAGGAATAATTAGGTTGCATGCATTGCATTTTAAGAACCTACTTGTGAAGCGATGGTGGCCAAAACCTGTAAGAACCAGTAGCAATCCGATGATGCTTCGTCGACGTTGGCGACCTTGCGTATTTGCAAATAGGTTGGCGAGGGAGGAGGAGGGTAAATTTGGCTAAGGATGAGAGTTACCGAGGTGAAAATGGGGAATAGTCGACCATGGAGATGAAAAATGGGGTTTTTTCCCGCAGTGAAAGAGATGAATAGTCGACCAGGGAGATGAAAAGGTGTTTTTTAGTTGTGATATCACAATTTAAATTGTGATATCGCAACTAAAAAAATTGCGGTATTGCAAATTAGGTTGCGATATCGCAATATTTGTTGTGATATCACAAAGAAAAAAAAGGAAAAATGATCTGTGCGCTGGTACGGGCTGTACGGGGAACGTCTTGGTAAAAACTTCGTCTTTGGTTATAAGGGATCGATTTCCAGTACTGTTGGTGACCATACCAAAATTTTCCCTAAAAATAAATTGAATGACCCCTTACAAAAAAAGGACCAATCCACGGATGGTTTCCACCTTAAAAATAAGGGAAATTTTTGGTACGGTCACCAACAGTATTGGAAATCTCTCCCTTGTAACCAAAGACGAAGTTTTTACCAACACGTTCCCCGTACAGCCCGTACCAGCGCACAGACCATTTTTCCTTTTTTTCTTTGCGATATCACAACAAATATTGCGATATCGCAACTTAATTTGCGATATCGCAATATTTTTAGTTGCGATATCGCAATTTAAATTGCGATATCACAACTAAAAACCCCCTTTCGTCTCCCTGGTCGACTATTCATCTCTTTCACTGCGGGAAAAACCCCATTTTTCATCTCCATGGTCGACTATTCCCCATTTTCACCGCGGTAACTCTCTCCCTCAGCCTTGTCTTGACCTCCTCCTCCCCCGCCAACCTATTTGCAAATACGCAAGGTCGCCAACGTCAACGAAGCATCATCGTTCTATTGTCTCCATCGTCTAGGAATTTTGGCCACCACTGCCATTGTCTCCATCAACTAGGGTTTTTTCACAAATTCGAGTGCTGTTTGAGGTATGCCCCTCTCTATCTATCTCCCCTCCTTCCCTATGCAGTACGATTGAAAAAGAAACCATAGTCTCATAAAATCTCTGTAACATGTACGTTGCATTAAATCCCATTTTAAAAACAGTTGTTAAATGGACCTACTTTGCTCCAAAAAAGACTGCATTATCTAACACAGCTTTTTTTCAACCTCTGTTAAATAGATATTCAATTTGTTGTGTATTACCATATAGGAATGGTTGCTAGAGTATCTTCTTCTATACCATGCTTGGTTATTAAGACCAGCTTATAACCAGCAATTTCATCTTATAGACACTTGTTGGGTTAATCGATAGCATTGATTTTATGAACGATCATATCAAGGAACCAAGAGTTTTTTTTTTTATCAAGGAACCATGAATTAGGAAAAATGTTCCACATTCATGATTCATTTGTAATTAAAAAGGTGAGTTTCTTATTAGAGGGGAAAAAAGAAATCATAAGAAAATCTCTATTTGAATTTAAAAAAAATTAAATAAAAAGAAAAAAAGAAAATCTCTATGAGCCTCTAGGTTACTCCTACAATTCTTTTCACATATAAGCAATGTAGAAAGTGTATGTGTATGCGTGTCTTTTTTTTTGGGTAGAAATGTAGAAAGTGTTCTTTCCTTTAGAGATCTTCACTGCATGATCATGGCTGCCCAACTGTTGCTTTAATCTAATGAAGTGATGGCAGCCTCTAGACAACTTCCAGACTTCTTGTATTATCCATTCTTGAGTTATTAGGAGAAAGGAACTTCTACTATGGTCAACATTTCGTACGAAACATTTTTTCTTTAACAAATCTGGATTTTGGGAACATTCCATGGAACAAACCACAACCCAATGTGTAGGCATCTCAAGTCTCTGCTACAATATTAGATTAACTGCTGATTTTTTTAACCAAAAAATAAAAAAAAAAACTACTGATTTCCAGACCATCAATCAGTTGCCAACATTATATAACATGATAGAAATAGGAAAATGGAATCATAATAAATGAGACTAACAAATCAGTGGAATATACTCATTCATGGGCTCTAGCTGAATGAATTGTTCTTGGAAGACTGTTTGTCTTAATATCCTGTTGGATAGCCTATTCTAACATCACATATTTGATGTTAGTAAAAGAATTAGATCGAAATTTTTTCATTTGTTAGGTTGATAATCCCTAACTACCATTTTAAATATTTGAATATATTACTGTACTTAAGAAATGCATGACCTTATTCCATTATCTCTTGCTTGCCAATGCCACACTGTGCCAAAAATATACAAACATAGGTTGCAAGGTATGGTTTCTTATTCTTAGGTCAGAGCTAAGATTGATTCCTTCGCATTGTATTCATGCACAATACTATATATATATATAATAGAATGTTGTAATATAATTGAATAATTCAAGAATCTTACCTTGCCTATATTTGCATCGAATTTTATGGGTGTGTCAGAAACAACTAAGCAACAACCCTTTTCGTAAAGATTATCCTTTTCTAGGGGTAGACATGAATCCTAAATCCCGCGGAGTCTTATCTTGTTACCAAACGTGCCCTAAGGCTCAATAATTGTGTTTGCATTTATTAATAAATAGAAGTTGTATATTTTTTCATACTACATCATTAAATTAAAGCATTTTATTTCCTTTTTTATTCCTATGCATCAGTATCTAATTGCTAATGATGCCGAATTTTGTATTTTTAACTTTTATTCTTCTTGTGACTTGGTAGTTGAAAGATGGATCCTGGTCCTTTAGATAAACAGATCCTTACCGATCAAGATAATCATATATCAACAGTTATATGGGAAGGGCAGGTATAGTCAATTCTGTCATTGCTAAACTTTAACATAATTCTATTAGTTTCAGATGGTTCCTCGCGAGTCTTGACTTTACGATGTTTTGTATTTGTTAATTGCAGGAGATTGGTCCACTGAAGTGCATCCCAGCTGACCCTTTAAATGATTTTTGGGAATTAAATGAACAACAAGAAGAAATTGTCCGTATGGTCGGCCTACATAATGTGGCCTCCATTGGTAAAATGAAAATTCACCATGGCATTATATGGACGTTGGTGGAGCGATGGAGACCCGAGACTAATACCTTTCATTTTAACTTCGGCGAGGCGACGATAACACTAGAGGATGTCGCCTATATTTATGGCCTTCCTATTGATGGAAGACTAGTTACAGGCCGTACAATTTCGAGTGTAGAAGAGATTAGACGATTGTGTCATGAATTATTAGGGAGAGTTCCCAACCAAGCTATGGATTGCATGGGTGCACAAATAAAGTACACCTGGTTTCGTCTCCATTTTGGCTTATGTCCAGAGGGGGCGTCTGAAGAGACTGTACAACGTTATACCCGTGCATACTTATTCTGCTTAGTGGCCAAACAACTTTGTAGCAATACTTCCGGGTCGAGGGGGAACGGATACCTTCTTGAGTTGTTTAGGACGTTTGAACCGTATGCATGGGGGCCAGCCTGTCTGGCAAATCTGTATAGGACTCTAGGCAAAGCAACAAGATTGAAAGATGGCATTAGAATGCTTACAGGCTGTAAGATCCCGACCCCAGTTCTTTTGTTTAGTATTATTTTAATCGTGGTTTAACTTGTTAAGTGAGATTTGATTTAGTTTGACCTTGTTTTTGAGTTTGACTAAACTTTTCCATAGCCTTGGAGATTTTGAAGACCGTTGACTTTAGTTTGACCCGGTCTTTGTGATATTTATTTTTATGGAAAATTACTTCTGATTTCTAAAAATTCTGAATTTGGTGTATTTTGACTCATTTTATGAAGTTTAACAACTTTCATGTTTTGACCATTTTGATTCGATGATCAGAAAATGCGTTTTTCGAGGAAAAGGGCAAAACTGACCTTTCACACTAAATCTGTCCATGAATTTCGAAAATTTCAGAAATTGGGGAAAGTATACTTTTTGGAAAGTAGAAATTTCGCTGATCGTTTTTGTCTTCTTCGTCGTTTTCGTTCGGGGCCCGCAAATGTGAGTTTCAGCCTTGTGAAGATTGGGGCCCACAAAACCCACCTTATAAGAAGGGGAACCCATCTTCTTCTCCTTCATTTCGTTTCCAGCAAGAGTGGCAAGGGTTTTTCCCTCTCTTCCCTCCACTCTTTCTCTCTCATCTGAAACACCTATCTCTTGGAGCTTTCATGGAGGATTGATCTCCTAGGGCTCTTCTCCTCCCTCTTAGCTTCCCAAAGAACCCTTTTTCAAGGATTTTGAGCTAAGGAAAATCCCTCATCCAAGCTTCTCTTCTTCGTTTGGGCTTTTCAAGGTTTGCAATGGCTTTCCAAACTTTAGATTCTTGTTTTCCTCCTTATTTAGAGTGTTTTCATCATTTATGCAATGGGTTTTCATGAAGATTGGAAAATGGTTGTTTCCTAGGGCTTCTTTTGAGCTATTTTGGGGGTTTTGTGATTTTGGGAGCTTGAGACCCTAGAGCATGGTTTGAAGAGCATCTTAGCTTTCTTTGTGGCTTGAGGCAAGTGAATTTCACAACTAATATGATGATTCATCTCATTTGGTTTCATTTCATGGCTTTTTCTTCTTATGATTTAATCCTTTTGATTTATGGATTTACTTTGATTGAATGAACCAATGTTATGTGGATTTCCATTTATGTTATGGTCTTACAATGTATTGGAAGTTTGCTTTCATCTTGGTCATGTAGAAAATTTGATTTCTTTGTGTTAAGAGTTGGTGTTCAAAGAAATGGGGAAAAACTTTGATTTTAAAAAGTGTTGTGTTTGGCTAATTAGAATGATTTATGAATGGTGATTTGATGAGATGAAGAGGTCAAGAAAGGGCTCAATTGATGTTGGAAATTTGTATGAAAGGTTGGGAATGAAAAAGGATCAAAAAGGATGGAAAAAGATGGAAAAAAAGGGGAGAAAACCCTCCCTGCACGGGCTGGACAGAAGCCCAGCTCGCTATAGCGAGCCAGGCTTCTGGAATGGGCTGTCTTTGGCCCAATTCCTGGGCTGTTTAAGGCCTGTTTTGAGGCTTATTTTCAGCCTGTTTAAGGCCCTGTTCCAGCTTGTTTTTAGGCCAATTCCCAACCTGTTTTTGGGCCATTTCAAGACCTGATATTGGGCCATTTCAGGGCCTGATATTGGACTGTTTTAAGACCTGTTTTTGGGCCTGTTTCAAGGTTCAGTTTTGGGCTGATTTAAAACCTGTTCTGTGGGCCATTAAAGGTTCAGTTTTTGGGCTGATTTAAAGACTGTTGGGCCATGTTTAAAGGGCTGTTTTGGACTAAATGAATAGACTGTTTTGGGCTTGGGTTAAGGTCTGTTGTGGCCTGATTTTTTTAGAGTTTTGGGATTACTTTTGATGTTTGGAAAATTATGAAATGGGAATGGGAATGAGGTGAGAATGAGCATATGTGAAATTAACCGGGAACCCTTTAAGTCTCAATATGCACTTTATCATTTAAATATTATGGATTTTCATTGGCATCAAACGCACTCTTTATTAGTCAATGTTTAAAGGTTAAATGTGTATTGAGATGGTCCCTTGGTAAGTCATTAAGTCATTCTACACAATTCCATTCCATTTCAAGTTAGAGGAGGTGTTTGTATTTGTATTTGTATTTGTACTCTTTGGTAAACTAATTTAAATAGCATCGGTGGTTTGTTATAAAATCATGTAGTTTTTCCATGTTCGAAAGGATTAATCGTATAATTTTATACAAATCACTTTGATGTGTATTTGAGCGGTTTACCATGGATATTCGTATGTTTTCTCCGAATCGATTTGAAAGGAGATTGGAGTGGTTCGTCACATTCGGGTTTTCTTCGATGAGATTATTATTTTGATAAGACTAGTATTTTGAAAATAAAACCTCAAGGCAAGACGGGGCCAGAGCTTTGTAGTGTGAGCCCCTGAGCCAAAGGGATTAGTATTATGGTTTGATTTGTATCGGTTCGAGTTTTGAAAACTAAAGGCACCACTAGGCTTAGGTCACCTTGTCGGGCTGATCACCCGGCTTGGGATCTTTAATTTATCCGCCAGCTGCAGCTTGGATTCTGTCTGTACCGACCATGGCAACGGTTTCTATCTGCCGGTCCCATTTGTATGGCTACGGTTCTGATTTTGATCTGCCGGTCCCATTTGTATGGCTACGGTTCTGATCCTATTTCCGGTCCCACGTTTAGTGGCTACGGTTCTGTCTACTCTTGTTACTTCGGTAATAGGAGAATATAGCTATGTGTGGTTGCCAAGGTTTTATCTGCTTATTACTTTGTTTTATGATTCTTGTTGTTTATACTCTTTATGATTTAAATTTGTTAATGTTTATGAAATCGACCATTTATCATATTGTCTCTATTATTCAGGATTTTAAATGCATTTCCAATTATTAAATGTTTTGCTTAGGCTGTTATCTGTTCAAGATATTTATGCTCCAGAGACTGTTCGTTTATTCGTCTTGATATTTATGTTCGGTCTTTCGATCGTTTTAGCATGATTTATTGTTATTATTGTTTAGACTCTTTAAATGGATTTACAAAGATTTCATAAGGTTTTACGAATGTTCTTCGGGTTCATATTACTTGTTTATTTGCTTGCCAGACCGTCGTGTCTGACCTTGTTTGTTTGGTGCCAGATTCCGCTCTTTCTGTTTTTAGGTGTTTGATCGGAGGAGGCGGTGGGACCGCCGGTCTGACGTGAGAGGCTGCCCATTGATATCATCTAGATGTCAAGTTTGGCACCGGAGCTCGTATCAAATCTTTGGGGGTAGTATTTCTGTTTAGTTGGATATATTTTTGTATGGCTTTATTAGCCTTTTTATTGGGTTTGTAATGAAGACACTTGTTAATTGTAATTTGAACATGTGGGAATTAATTAGTCTTGTTACTACCAGCTCAGTGTGCTCTGATATATGACTTGTGCCAGTCTTATTATGTGATGGCTATATGAGGTTGGTTGAGTGCGACACGGAACCCGATGGCCACGGATTCCGAGTCGTAACACCATGTTTAGCTTCGGCGAAAATATACTCTGATTGTGATGGAATTTGATTATCCTCATTCACGCGGATCTTGGGAAATATAACAAAAGTTTCAAATTATCCTAAAATTTCGCACTCCGGGATCGGATCACTGCAGGGCCCGGTTTCGGGGTGTGACAGGTTTGGTATCAGAGCTGGTTAGTTTCTAGGAAATAAAACACTCTAGAGACATTAAGACGTGTGGTGAGGATTCGTTAGATTGTGTCGATTTGTTTTCTCGTGTCCTTGTTTCTTTGGATTTGAGTCGGCTTTTCTTTCAGTTCGGGAGACTTTGCTTGTCTTTTCTTTTAGTTCGTGTTGTTAGGAGATTTGGATGACCAAATTTCCTCCTTAGTGGTGGAGAATTTAAAGTCTCCATACCCTTGTTCGGTGTCTTTTGTCTGTGCTTGCGTCGGAGACTGAGAACCCCGTGGATTCAGTATGTTGTTTTTGGAGAGTATCAGCAGACTTTCAGCCTTCAGCATCTTCATTGTGGTTAATGAGAGAAAACATGTGCGTTTGCCAGCCAAAGTAGAACTTGTGCAGTATTTGAAATCCCCTCTTAGCTAATCGAAGATCATCATGCAGCACACCAAGGTAAGTAAATGTGGATTTTTGGGTGAACCCAGACCATCTTTCCAAGATGAAGGACTGTAAAAGGCATATCAGCTATTGATTTTATGAAGGGAGAAGTGATTCTTAGTTAGTAAGATTAGAAGTTAGTACAAGAAACTCAGGGATTTCCCAGATTCGATGAGCCTTGTCATAGTTTTGGTTGAGAATTTCTATAACTTGTAGCTTAGCCAGTGTAGTTTTCAACGGTAATACCAAGTGGATGGTTAGTTGTAGTCAAGATAATTTTTGGTGGCAAAGGAAATGTTGTGGACTTTACTGACTTACAGGGTATTGGATTGGACAACGTGCAGATGCAAGTGTATACCTCAGCTATGGCGATGTCCCTTTTCTTAATAAGAATGATTTTTCGTGATGTTTTCATCTTTTGTTATATTTTTCATTAATATCTATGATTTATTCTTGTAGCGTTTAAACAATGGATTTATGTTTCTTCTTTAAGGCTTATTTTGAAATAAACTATGTCATTATACTCTTTTTATGAGTCACATGATTTTGTTTTCATAAGGATTTGTGTTTCGAATTTTTGTTTAATCTTCTTAAGATATTGTTTTACAATGATCTTGAAATTTTGCTCTCGTTTTAGTTTTCTTAAATGTTGACATCTACATTTCGAAACCTTAGTGATTTCAAAGTTTTGTATATGTTGGGTTGGAAATGGATGGACGTTTTGCAAGATGGATTGTAGAGACTAGTGGATAAATTGGTCTTTAAAGGCAAATAACTAAAATTGTGTTTCTTTTTTAAAGAGCGATGTGAAATTTCTATTTCATTGATTCATGTTCTTTGACTATACAAAATAAAGTTTTCTTATGAACAAATGAGTTCAGATCTCAACAAGATTTAGTGTTTAACTAACACTCAGATTTTCGCAGATTTTCGCAAAGTTTAATGTATGGTCATACTACATGAATTAGATTTATTTTTGAAATCCTGATTTGGAATTGTCGAGTGTTTCAATGATTTGTTTGGTTATGAAAATATGAATTTCAAAACGAATAATGTTGTTTCATATTCAAACTTTGATAAACTTTATTTATTAAGTTTTATTTGATAATTTGGAAGTTCAGTTTCTACTATGTTTTAAAAATGATGAAATTCAACTAAGTAATTATTTTAGTTACTATGTGCAAGATTTTAAGATTTGTTTTGCATTGAATGGAGTGAGTGGTAATAGCTTATGGGTGGAGTTGGAAGTGTACGGAATTGCAGGGTTGATGGATGTCAGGAAATATATTGGTTTAGCTGGAGATAAAGTTGGATTTATGAGAGAGTAAACATCATTCAAGACTTGGATTGAAAGTTTCAGTTCTTCAGGGCTTGACATCAGATTGGCAGATATGTTTTTGTTGATGACACAGTATCAAGCAGAGGGTCAAGAGCAGCAAGCAGATGGAATCAGATGTGGGCAGGAATTCTGAGTACAGCACAGAAAGATTTGGATTATGGAGTTGTGAACACAGATTGGATTTTCAAGGTCGGCTTTACATGTCAAGGGTAGAAGACTCGAAGAGAAAAAAATCCGAAGAGGCAAGCCATGTGAAGTTTCGACACAGAACAGCTCAACAGGTTATGGCAGTTGACATCTGGTTTATGGTAGTGTGACATCTGGGTTGTAGCAGACCAAGTCGGTGACAGGAGACCTATAGAATTTGGAGTTGTGATTTCAGAACGAAGAAGGATTGACAATATACTTGGAGGCCAGAAGCAGATGATGCATTCGAGGAATATAGTTAGAACAACCATATGGAATTTCAGAACTTTTTGGGACGACAAATTTTTTCAGTGAAAACATGTCTACGATCACACCTTCATGCAAGTGTCAGGGATATGGTGTACAGCTCGGTATAACTTAAGGCACAGAATTTTCAAGGTGATAGAGAGAAACAGAACTTGCAGCTTCTTGAACCGACAGTGACTGATGAGATAAGCAAAAGAAATGATCCAGTACAGGAACGACAGATGACACCAAGGATGCTTAGAAGAATTGTTGAACTCTAGTTTAGTCAGAGAATGATGTTTTGAGCAGATATGTAGAATAGTTTGAAGCCTTCAACCGAATCAGAGTGTTGTTGACTGTGCATCTCGACGTCAGGTTTGATCAGAGGGTCTCTCAGTTGCCGAGGTTCAGAGTAGGGTGTCAGTGTTTCTTTTGTCTTTTGGGTTTTTTATTTTGATTTGGTTTAGGCCATTTGGAGGACCAAATGGGTTCTAAGGGGGGGAGGATGTAAGATCCCGACCCCAGTTCTTTTGTTTAGTATTGTTTTAATCGTGGTTTAACTTGTTAAGTGAGATTTGATTTAGTTTGACCTTGTTTTTGAGTTTGACTAGACTTTTCCATAGCCTTGGAGATTTTGAAGACCGTTGACTTTAGTTTGACCCGGTCTTTGTGATATGTATTTTTATGAGAAATTACTTTTGATTTCTAAAAATTCTGAATTTGGTGTATTTTGACTCATTTTATGAAGTTTAACAACTTTCATGTTTTGACCATTTTGATTCGATGATCAGAAAATGCGTTTTTCGAGGAAAAGGGCAAAACTGACCTTTCACACTAAATCTGTCCATGAATTTTGAAAATTTCAGAAATTGGGGAAAGTATACTTTTTGGAAAGTAGAAATTTCGCTGATCGTTTTTGTCTTCTTCGTCGTTTTCGTTCGGGGCCCGCAAATGTGAGTTTCAGCCTTGTGAAGATTGGGGCCCACAAAACCCACCTTAAAGAAGGGGAACCCATCTTCTTCTCCTTCATTTCGTTTCCAGCAAGCGTGGCAAGGGTTTTTCCCTCTCTTCCCTCCACTCTTTCTCTCTCATCTGAAACACCTATCTCTTGGAGCTTTCATGGAGGATTGATCTCCTGGGGCTCTTCTCCTCCCTCTTAGCTTCCCAAAGAACCCTTTTTCAAGGATTTTGAGCTAAGGAAAATCCCTCATCCAAGCTTCTCTTCTTCGTTTGGGCTTTTCAAGGTTTGCAATGACTTTCCAAACTTTAGATCTTTGTTTTCCTCCTTATTTAGAGTGTTTTCATCATTTATGCAATGGGTTTTCATGAAGATTGGAAAATGGTTGTTTCCTAGGGCTTCTTTTGAGCTATTTTGGGGGTTTTGTGATTTTGGGAGCTTGAGACCCTAGAGCATGGTTTGAAGAGCATCTTAGCTTTCTTTGTGGCTTGAGGCAAGTGAATTTCACAACTAATATGATGATTCATCTCATTTGGTTTCATTTCATGGCTTTTTCTTCTTATGATTTAATCCTTTTGATTTATGGATTTACTTTGATTGAATGAACCAATGCTATGTGGATTTCCATTTATGTTATGGTCTTACAATGTATTGGAAGTTTGCTTTCATCTTGGTCATGTAGAAAATTTGATTTCTTTGTGTTAAGAGTTGGTGTTCAAAGAAATGGGGAAAAACTTTGATTTTAAAAAGTGTTGTGTTTGGCTAATTAGAATGATTTATGAATGGTGATTTGATGAGATGAAGAGGTCAAGAAAGGGCTCAATTGATGTTGGAAATTTGTATGAAAGGTTGGGAATGAAAAAGGATCAAAAAGGATGGAAAAAGATGGAAAAAAAGGGGAGAAAACCCTCCCTGCACGGGCTGGACAGAAGCCCAGCTCGCTATAGCGAGCCAGGCTTCTGGAATGGGCTGTCTTTGGCCCAATTCCTGGGCTGTTTAAGGCCTGTTTTGAGGCTTATTTTCAGCCTGTTTAAGGCCCTGTTCCAGCTTGTTTTTGGGCCAATTCCCAACCTTTTTTTGGGCCATTTCAAGACCTGATATTGGGCCATTTCAGGGCCTGATATTGGACTGTTTTAAGACCTGTTTTTGGGCCTGTTTCAAGGTTCAGTTTTGGGCTGATTTAAAACCTGTTCTGTGGGCCATTAAAGGTTCAGTTTTTGGGCTGATTTAAAGACTGTTGGGCCATGTTTAAAGGGCTGTTTTGGACTAAATGAATAGACTGTTTTGGGCTTGGGTTAAGGTCTGTTGTGGCCTGATTTTTTTAGAGTTTTGGGATTACTTTTGATGTTTGGAAAATTATGAAATGGGAATGGGAATGAGGTGAGAATGAGCATATGTGAAATTAACCGGGAACCCTTTAAGTCTCAATATGCACTTTATCATTTAAATATTATGGATTTTCATTGGCATCAAACGCACTCTTTATTAGTCAATGTTTAAAGGTTAAATGTGTATTGAGATGGTCCCTTGGTAAGTCATTAAGTCATTCTACACAATTCCATTCCATTTCAAGTTAGAGGAGGTGTTTGTATTTGTATTTGTATTTGTACTCTTTGGTAAACTAATTTAAATAGCATCGGTGGTTTGTTATAAAATCATGTAGTTTTTCCATGTTCGAAAGGATTAATCGTATAATTTTATACAAATCACTTTGATGTGTATTTGAGCGGTTTACCATGGATATTCGTATGTTTTCTCCGAATCGATTTGAAAGGAGATTGGAGTGGTTCGTCACATTCGGGTTTTCTTCGATGAGATTATTATTTTGATAAGACTAGTATTTTGAAAATAAAACCTCAAGGCAAGACGGGGCCAGAGCTTTGTAGTGTGAGCCCCTGAGCCAAAGGGATTAGTATTATGGTTTGATTTGTATCGGTTCGAGTTTTGAAAACTAAAGGCACCACTAGGCTTAGGTCACCTTGTCGGGCTGATCACCCGGCTTGGGATCTTTAATTTGTCCGCCAGCTGCAGCTTGGATTCTGTCTGTACCGACCATGGCAACGGTTTCTATCTGCCGGTCCCATTTGTATGGCTACGGTTCTGATTTTGATCTGCCGGTCCCATTTGTATGGCTACGGTTCTGATCCTATTTCCGGTCCCACGTGTAGTGGCTACGGTTCTGTTGCTCTTGTTACTTCGGTAATAGGAGAATATAGCTAAGTGTGGTCGCCAAGGTTTTATCTGCTTATTACTTTGTTTTATGATTCTTGTTGTTCATACTCTTTATGCTTTAAATTTGTTAATGTTTATGAAATCGACCGTTTATCATATTGTCTCTATTATTCAGGACTTTAAATGCATTTCCAATTATTAAATGTTTTGCTTAGGCTGTTATCTTTTCAAGATATTTATGCTCTAGAGACTGTTCGTTTATTCGTCTTGATATTTATGTTCGGACCTTTCGATCGTTTTGGCATGATTTATTGTTATTATTGTTTAGACTCTTTAAATGGATTTACAAAGATTTCATAAGGTTTTACGAATGTTCTTCGGGTTCATATTACTTGTTTATTTGCTTGCCAGACCGTCGTGTCTGACCTTGTTTGTTTGGTGCCAGATTCCGCTCTTTCTGTTTTTAGGTGTTTGATCGGAGGAGGCGGTGGGACCGCCGGTCTGACGTGAGAGGCTGCCCATTGATATCATCTAGATGTCAAGTTTGGCACCGGAGTTCGTATCAAATCTTTGGGGGTAGTATTTCTGTTTAGTTGGATATATTTTTGTATGGCTTTATTAGCCTTTTTATTGGGTTTGTAATGAAGACACTTGTTAATTGTAATTTGAACATGTGGGAATTAATTAGTCTTGTTACTACCAGCTCAGTGTGCTCTGATATATGACTTGTGCCAGTCTTATTATATGATGGCTATATGAGGTTGGTTGAGTGCGACACGGAACCCGATGGCCATGGATTCCGAGTCGTAACACCATGTTTAGCTTCCGCGAAAATATACTCTGATTGTGATGGAATTTGATTATCCTCATTCACGCGGATCTTGGGAAATATATCAAAAATTTCAAATTATCCCAAAATTTCGTACTTCGGGATCGGATCACTGCAGGGCCCGGTTCGGGGTGTGACACGGGCCCACTTCAACTATTACAGGTAATATTTGTACTTTGTGAGCAGATGATCTTCATCTTGAATTATGTTTATCTTTTATTGATAGACAATGGTTTTACATTTGGTGCAGATCTGGGCCTTTTCTCGGATGAAGATAGTGCGACCGATTGAGAGGAGTTGGGACCGGATCGAGTTTGCTTTCCCTTTATGTCTGATGTGGCATGAAAGGTTGAAAGGTTTTAATTTGCTGTCGAAGACATTTTCTGTCCGCGAACAACTTGATAAGCTAGCAGACAAAGATAATGTGAGTTACTATGATCTATACAAAGTAAATTAAACATTTATACATAGAGGTGAGATTCATTGACTTTTCGCATAGATACTAATTCTGTGAATTTTGTTGAACATCCTAGTTTGTATGGCAGCCCTACATTCAATATGGTACTCGTCTACTTGAACATTTTGAGCCTGAAGAAAGGGCCCTCTTTGGGTCACAGACCGTGCTCATCTTTTTGGGGTCTTCGAGAATCATAATGCTTGTAGAGTCATGAAACAGTTTGGACTGAGACAAACTGTTCCTCCTATATGGAAACCACCGTTGCTTCGAGACGAGCGCTCATCAACATCAGCAAGAGATTATCAAATTAGGAGGAAAGAAATTAACTATATGTGGGATGAGAGATGGAACAATACAGTTGAAGGTGAGCATGATGACACAGCTCATCATTCTGATGAATACCTAGCTTGGTATAGAGGAATTACACACTTGCGAATTGGACAAGGCATGGACAACATGGAAGCTTCAAAAAATGCGGTGGAGGATCAGTCAGTTGTCAAGGTAAAATTGATCCTCATGGAATACTCACACCTTTTAAATTTAGACATAATTGTACTTGTCATATAACACATGTGGCTTCATGTTTGTGCTAGGTTAGAACCTTTGTAGAACGTGTTATTGCATCTTTTGGGACATTTGATGAAAACACTAGTCCTACAATCCTATCCAAAGTTCTTAAATTGGTTCATAGTAAGCTCTGCAAATTCCATGCATCATGTGCCGCTGGTTTTGATAAATTGGATATTGAAGAATGTTTAAAGGATGAGACAGATGGGGCACAACAGGTAAACTTTGAAATTAAATAATCTGAACAGCCGGGTTAACTGTTCACATTAAATTCATGTCTTGACATTTTGCATCAACTTGTATGTTACAGGGCCAAGGTACTTGTGGCCCGACTGTGGCACCGACGGTCACACCGACATCATCACCTATGGTCTGTAGGTCCAACCATGCCACTTCAGCACTAGACATAGAATCTCCTCGCTGTGTTGAGTCTTTGTTGCATTCTAGTCCAGGTGAAGAGAGAGTTCAGAGTCCGACTGTTATTTTGACACCATCTCATAACATCACAAGGTCCCTCCGAACCGGATTGCCACCAGAGACAGAAACATCCAGTTATGTGGACCCTGTACTAGAATCCATTCCAACCCAACTACAAGTTCAATCCCCTACTTCCGTTGAGAATGTGTTACAATCTAGTGCAAGCCGAGTTCTTGTTCACACTCCTACTTCTGCTGAGGCTTTGTTCCAATCTAGTCCAAGTCAAGTGCATGTTCAAACTCCTATTTCCATTGAGAATGTGTTCCAATCTAGTCCAAGCCATTCCTATCTAGCTCAGACTTCAGGCCATGTATCAACTCCAACTCATATGCCCGAAAATCATGGTGTATCTTATATTAAAAAAAGGGATATCAATTCTATTGTGGCATGTGTGAAGGGTTTGGGGAGGAAGAACAGGGCTATCCCAACAAAGTTTGATCCATATCTACTCACTCGAAAAAGGAGTAGGCTTGAGCCAAACCTAGATTATGCACTAACGGATAGAGACAGAGCTATAATGAATCTCTTTTGGGATCATTATACAGCGAAGTAAGATATTATAATTCTTTTTGTCTGTATTAATGGAATCTTATATTATAGTGGTTGCCGCTTACGTTTTATCTTATTCATAAATGTAGGAGGTCATGGATGGATACATGGTGTCAACCGGTGAAGCCATCAAATTTGCGGGGAACACTATCTCCAAATTGGATGGATACACATGTAAGTAACCGCATATGTTCCTATGTAATCGTTAAAATGCAGTGGAACCATTACTTTAGTTTTTGATAGTCACCTGGCACCATTTTCAGATGATGGATGAATGGTTCAAGATTGTACGTGAAAAGGCGATGGACTCTCATTTTTTTCCATCAAATTTGGCGGTGTGTATTTGTTGAAACACATGTGTTAGAATTAGCAATCCCAACCACTGACTATATTATTCAACTACAAATTGTAGGACTTGTATATTCACAAGGCCGAGCACCTTTACTTTACTGCATTTGGAGTGGATCCATTCCTGAGTCGTCAGTTCTCACAAACTCGTACTTTGATCTTTCCCATCCTGCGTAACAGTCATTTCTTCCTCATAATTGGATATGTCGATCATGGAAGATTTGAGTACTATAATTCTATCATGGGACACGATGGCGACCGGCAATTTGCAGAGGAGTTTGTAAGTTTGTTCTATCCTTCTTAGCTTATATATGACAGTGTCTCACATTAAACAATTTGTTTGGACCTTTTACTCAAAACTAAATTGGAATTATTAACCGTATATTTCATATGGTGAAGTAAGTCTTGACCTTGAAACTAATTTCAATTTTGAATATTGTTGATGCTGATCATGCTTAAACATCAAAGTTTGAGTTTTGTAATTCACATCAAACATCAATAAGGTTAATTGTGAGTGACATAAGGTCTGATAGTGTTCTGAGCTATATATATTATTGATTTTTAGAGACTATGAAATTTTTGGCTAGCGTTTTCTGAAAAACACTCTGACATAGGAATATATTTTTGAATATCTCTAGAGACTTGCAGACCAATTTTGAAAACTCCATTTCACTGACTTTCCTGAAATCATTTTTTTGTAGTAGTGTAGAACTTATTTGCTCATATGCTCATTTCTTTTTGTCATGCTTATTTACTCATTGATTTCTATCCTCCTAAACTATTAGGCCATTTTTCTAAAGAGTTGTCTCATGGGCTTGGGATGGGATGACCCCTTAAGTTGGCCACTCAAAGATGCTGAGAATTGCCCTCAACAGGAGACTATGTAAGTTCTATACCACGTAGAATCTTCATATTTTATATTCTGTTTCCCCACTCCTGTATTTGATGGATGCCATTTTATCTTTTGTGCAACGATGACTGTGGTGTATTTGTAATGGCATTTGCTGAGCATGCTGCATACCGACATAAGGTTGCATTCACTTAAGCTGATATTCGGTACTATCGTCAAAGAATAGTCATTGATATATTCAAGACAATGGGAGATGGCAGATGTGGTAGAGGATGAAAATGCTTTAATCACAAATGCAGTGGTGGAACAGAGGGGATGAGTCAATGTATATTGTTGATTTTGAGATGTACTGTTGTGTTTTTAGCACCTTTTGGGTTGTAAACGTTTTTATTTTGGATGTATCCATTCCATTGTTCCGCATGTGGTCCAATGTGAGTTACATTTGATGTACACAACTGACATGATGTAAATAACTTATGATGGATTTTAAACTTTATGGTTAAAGAGAGAATTTCAGATGATGTCAAATGTGTTGGTTATATTGATATATGAATGAGGCTTTAGCATGGACATGTTTATATGTAGATATAGTAATTGATATCTCCAGGGATGTGGCCAGACATTCCAGGGAAATTTTGGTGTCTATTTCAAATGAATAAGCACTTCTCTTAGAATGTTGCCGATGTATCATGTGAATCTGAATGTGAAGGTATGTGTTCTATAGTGCCATGTGATGTGCAGGTGGAGAGGAATAAGACTCATAATGTGAAGCTACAGGTGATTTAAGAGAGTGTACTACACTATCTTATGCAGATGAATTAAAATGTGACTTGTGAGTGTGAATTCTAGTGCACAGAGAAGAAGGTCTACAATGTAAATGTGCAGGTGATTTAAGATAGTGTATTGCACTGAATGAATGTGCAGATGACTGAAAATGTGAATTGTAAGTGCTTCATGTGCATGTGGTGGGTAGTCGGTTTTTTCAAATATCTGTGCAGGTGAAGCACATATAGTGTACAACTCTGAATGAATAAGAAACATAACATCAATAAGGTTCATTTTGAACACTTCATGTGTAGGTGATCAAGTCAAGGTTAACAAATGTGAATGTGCTGGTGTCTTAAGTGCATGTACAACACTACATGTGTAGATGTGGCCTGAGGTGAGAATTGGGAATGTGAGTGTGCAATTGAATAACAGAATGTGTTAGATGGGAACCTACATGTGATTTATGGTGAAATACAACATTCCTGGTGTTCACATGAATTAAGATGGTTCAATGTGAGTGCTTCATGTGTTGGACTTTCACCTTATGATAGTATCAGTAGAGGAAGCCTTTGTCAAGGCACAGAAAGCATCTCATCTCATAACAAAAAAAAAAACAATAAATAAATAAAAGAAAAAACAAAAAAACAAAAGTAAGATGCACATTATGAATGTTGTGAGATTAAAATTACCATTAGTGAATGGACATCTCCATGTGTGGTTCACCTTATGATAGTGTCAGGAGAGGAAGTTTTTGTCAAGGCACAAAAAGCATCTCATCTCATAACACAAAAGAAAAAAAAAAGGAAAAAAAAAAGGAGAAAAAAATGAGAAACAATATAAAAAAAAAAAAAAAACAAACAAAAGTAAGATAATCATTATGAATGGTGTGAGATTAAAATTACTATTAGTGAATGCACAACTCCATTTGTTGGGCTTGCACCTTATGATAGTGTCAAGAGAGGAAGGTTTTTGTCAAGGCATAGAAAGCATCTCATCTCATAACACAAAAGAAAAAAAAAGGAAAAAAAACAAAAAGGAGAAAAAAATGAGAAACAATATAAAAAACAAACAAACAAACAAACAAACAAAAGTAAGATAATCATTATGAATGGTATGAGATTAAAATTACTAATAGTGAATGGACAACTCCATGTGTTGGGTTTTCACCCATATTACCTTATCAGGAGGGAAGATCTCTTTAAAATGGTGCAGAAAGCATCCAAAAAAAAGGAATAAATAAATAAATAAAAACAAACAAACAAACAAAAAATACTGAAGTAAGATATACATTATGACTATTGTTTGATTACATAACAAGCACAGAATGGACAACCCCATGTGTGAGGATCATGTCACCTTGTCATTCGTTATAGGTTGTGAACAAATGGCACAGAAAGCATCTAGTAACAAAAAAAAAAAAAACAAATGTATTAAAATATACATTATGAATACTTCTTGGCCAGCTTAACCTTTACATTGTGAAGGTTGTGATCAGGAGGAAAAAGGTTTCAAAAATGGTAGAGAAAGCATCTCATAATAAAAAATTAAATAAAAAAAGTCTTAAAAGTCTGACCAGATACACATTTTGATACAATCTTAGCTTAAGTACACATTGTGAATGGACAAATTCCATGTTCCAATTCTTATCAGCAAGAGTACATTGAAAATCTACACATGGTGAAGATTGAATGGCCATTCTGAAAAAAGTACATGCACATCCATTATAAGACTATACATAGTCTTAGAGACTCGTCAAGCAACAGCTTCAATATATGCAAAATGTCTCATCCATTTCTATGAAGTATTCACATATAGACAGGACTAGACAGGTCATCATACAAAAGGTTTTGAGCCTATTGATGCACATAACTACTGTCGGGCAGGTGGGCAACGACATCTCTTTCGATTATGCCCAATCTGGTGACAATTGGAACACGTGACTTGCCGCTTTTGTCTATCCTCTGTACGAGTTCTGTTCTTTTTAGGTCGGCCAGCTTGTCGTCGTGCATGTGGAGGTAAGACGCGTAGATTGCTCTGAACTTCCCATTGGCTGATGTCTCTGATCGCATGGACGATATCGTTATATGTTGACCGATAAACATCGCTCGAGAACCAATGCTCATAGTAATCATATGGATCAATGCCTCTCATTTGAATTGCTGCCACTGCATGCGAACATGGAATACCTAAGACATCCCACTTCCGACAGGTACACGATCGCAAATCAAGATACACCACATCAATGTACTGGGTAGAGTGAACCTGGTATTCGAATTGACTTGTGGGTCGGACTCCCAACCGACGGGCGTCGTCACATTCTTTACATAGGATTTCCTCGGCATACGGAGTTAGCCTTGTACGCAAGGCTATTGAACTGCGATGCCGTACCTCATAAAATTCCATTAATTTGCACCGTACGTCCTCAACTTGCTTTGTGATTGGATACTCCCTAGCCTCTTTCAATAAACTGTTCGTGCATTCCGTAACATTGGTTGTGATCATGTGATGCCGTCTCTCTTCTACAAATGCATTTGCCCAGTGATGCGGCCCAATGTCTTCAATCCACTTGGATGCACCTTCATCCAGATCCTTTATTTCAGCCATGTATCTCTCATAATCAACTCGCCTATATTCTCTTGCAGCATTCCAAAATTTCACCATCAGAGCCTCATCCTTGTACCTCTCTTTAAAGTTTGCTGATATATGACGCATGCAGTAGTTATGACTAGAGTGAGGAAATCGTTCTTGAACGGCTCGTATGAGGCCTTTTTGTCTGTCAGACACAATAGTCAGTTTAGGAAAGGGCCCTTGTTAGGTTTTTGTTTATTGCAATTTGATGGATGCATCATTCATTTTATTCATCATTTGAATTCACACACATGCATTGATTTAGAAAATCTTGAAATCTTGATTTACACATGCATTGTTTTAAATCTTGTAAATCATATGGTTCAGGCATGTTTTGGTTTTCATCTTGGATGCATTTTATTTGAAAAAGGATTTTTACAAATCAAGCTAGCCAATGATTTAAAGTTTCAAATGATTTTTGGCTTTTTATGTTTCATGTTTTTAAGCCGCTTAGAATGATTTAAAACATGATTCCAAGCTTGATTTATTGGCCCAAAAAATCCCCAAGGAAAAATACTTTAAAAATATGCAAAATATGCATTTTTGGGGGAAATGGTCCAGGGGACCCGGTCGACCCGCAGTGTAGCCGGTCGACCGAGCCCATGGACCCGGTCGACCGAATACACTGCAGGTCGACCGAAAAAGTGGCCGTTGAGCCTTTTTCAAACGGTCAGTTTTATGACCGTTGAAGCCCAGGTCGACCCGGGAAAGTGCAGGTCGACCGGGCACTCGCAGAACTCAACTTTTTGAGTATAAAAAGGGGTTCATTCCCATGAGAAAAGTGTTGAATATTTTGGAGCTTCCAAGCCATCTTTGAGGAGTTTGGAGAGAAGATAAAGGGGATGAACTAAGAGAGATAAGGGGTCATTAGTAAAGCTAAAGCTTGGATCATTAAGTTAAATCATCAAGTAAGCTTTACTTTTATTAATCATATGTTTTATGCTTTGAGTAAATTATTGGTAAATGATTTGTAGCATATAAACTATGATGTGTTAAATCCATTACCTTCATTCAATCTTTGTTTTAGATTGTGATTGATTTCTCACTTTGATTCAAACCAAGTTTTGTGTTAAAACTTTATAAATCATGTTTTGTTAAAACCTTTGATTTGTTTTATAAACATGTTTCATTAACTTGTTTGAATCATCTTTGTTGTTTTCATTCATTTGATCTTTAGTTAAACTTTCATTTTGAAAACAACATTGCATATGCATCACATGTTTAAGATAAATTAATTTCATACAACTTGTGTCATTTTGATTTTCATAAATCATTAACAAGTTTGCATTTTATACATGTGATTTGCATTACACTTCAATCAAATCTTTTTATGTGCATTAAACTTTTAAATGCTTTTAGCATATATTGATTAAGCTTAATTTTAAACTTGATTGAAGTCTTCACACACACACATCATGAGCATACATCTTTGCATTTCATAGAGTGTTGTGTGAGTTAGTTTTTCAATTTCATATCCGCCTATTTAGAGGCAATTTATTAGAGCTTAAATTGTAATCTCATAAGAGTGTTTTGTAAAGACACTTTCTTTGAGAAAAATCTATTGTTGTAAGGTTATTGCTTAGCCATTGAAAAGCATCTTGTATAGGTTGTTGTTAAGCCTTGAAAAACAACATTGTAAGGTTATTGCTTATCCTTGGAAAGCATAGTTATAGAGGTTATTGCTTAGCCTTTTGAAAAGCATAATAGTGGAAATCCGGTGGGGTGTGAGGAACACAAGCCGGTAGTGGATGTAGGCATTGAGGCCGAACCACTATAATCTTGTGTTATGGTGATTGCAATGTGGTGATTGTTTATTTAAGCTTCCGCACATTGTTTGTTTAATCATCACATGTGACTAGTTGTTTTAAAGAAATTAAAATTGGTCATAATTGGTCACTAGTTGTAGCTCACCCTATTCACCCCCCCTCTAGGGTTAGGATCCCAAGGACTTACAGCCCTAAGTTCACATCCAACTCTGCAAGGAACCATTCCCATGTATCTCTATCCTCTATCTCGGCTATGGCAAAAGCTATGGGAAATAACTTACGGTCTCCATCATATGTCACGGCAACAAACAAAACTCCAGGGTATTTTCCACGAAGGTGGGCACCATCAACAGCTATCAATGGGCGTAATGAACTCTTAAAAGAGCTGATGCTTGAGCCAAAAGCCCAAAATAACCGTTGGAATGAATCATCATCTTCCCTGATCAGGTGAGACACGCTGCCTGGATTTGTCTTTTCAAGTTCAATGCAATAACTAGGCAAGATTTTGTATGAATCTTCATAAGAACCACGTATGTCAAGCAATGCTATCTCTTTTGCTAGCCAAGCTTTCCTGTAGCTGATTTGGATGCCAACTCTAATTGAAAGTCCGTCACAATTTCTTTTGGAGTGTAACTTGGATGGAGACGCAACCGTTCTTTTATCCATTCAGCAATCAAGGCCGATGTGGCCTGAGAATGTGCGAGCCCCATCATTGGCTTCGAACAAGTATGTTTCTCAGAATAAGTTCGCACAATAAACTCAAGGCCGGACTACAGGATAGTTACATGGATGCGCCAAGGACATTGATGATCACCACACCTTGCACTTAATTCTGTCGAAGACCTCTTCACCCAATGAAGCTCAAAATTGCTGTACATTGCAAATTTTCTCAATGCGGTCCTAAATAATTCACGAGTCTTCTATTCCACATTTCACGGAAAGATGACTCTTGGTGATCCACGCCAATATGGTCATCATCAGGAACTAAAGTGTCAATAACATCTTCTACTCCCACAACCTTTGATGCATAACCCAATCCTTCTTGTGCATGCGATGTTCTTCTAGGTCTTATGGCAGTTTGCAATTCATATTCTCTAGGGTCAACATCAATATCAAATTCATCTTCATCATTTTCAGCGTGCTTCTCCATTACATTGCACCCTCCATCGAATCCAGGAGTTTTGGTTACTGCATCTGTTTCCATCCAATCCATGACAAATTCTTCCCTTATATTAGAGAATTTTCCATTTTCATCTTCTGCAAGATTAGTGGGAGCTATTAGATCTTCAAGCATGGCCTCCACAAATGGGTTATCATAAGGTACAGCAGGCGTGTTCAGATCAAACTGGCTTCGAACAGGAGAAAATGACACGTCACACCTGTATGGCAAACAATCAGTCATATATGAATTTAATAGTATTATCAAATCAGATGTGTAGCGAACCGAACCTGTAAACATCCTCTCTTGTTGAAGGGCCACCTGTATCCTTTTCACCGTTGGAAAAATTTGTGGTATTTGTATATGTCATCGAATTCCCCCTACGTGAATCACCATGTCATAAAACAACTTTGTAACATGATTAAAAGAAGATATTAAACAAATCAGCAGTTACTACATTTGTTATGAAGGTATGTGGTGGCACCTGTTCAAATTGAATGGCGGTCTATTCTCACGCTGGCTGATAGGCCGAGCGTCTGTAGACCTTAGGTGTGATGGTTGTCGACTTGCACCTACTTCATTGTTTGTATGCAAATGCATAAATATAGCTTGACTTCCATTTTGGAATAATCTGAACATCCGATGGAGATCATCATCACCTCTTATGGTTATGAACGTGAAGCTTCGGCCATTATGATACTGATATTGCATATTTATAAGCTCATTATGAAGCTCCCAACCAGTTTATTCGTTTATCTTTCTGAGTAGTTGATTGAAAGTAATATTGACATCAACCCATATTACCTTCTGCTCACCACCATCGTAGACCGGAAGTAGATTGCTTACGTCTAATATACCATTAAAATGGCATATTATACATATCTCAATATTCTCCATCCTACCAAGAAGAACACAGATTTCGAATAATAAGATTTACTTTTGAAATGAAGTTACTCACAAACATCCATATAATCCATGAGGATTTAAGGTGTGAAAATAAATATCGAAATAAGTATTTCTTTAGTAAATAAGATGAATGTTTGGAATTACTTATGGTGGAAGGTTGTTAAATATAAAATAAAAAACTACTCTATGCATACATGGAAAATTAAAAGAGTTGAAATCCTAAGCATTGACATTTAGGATACCATGAAGCTACACATTTCTATAACATTAACAACCAAATAACAATTCATTATCCGTCTCAAAAAATTAAATAAATGCATTATCTTAATCAATTCTACACCTAGATTACGTCTCATTAGTTCTAATTCTCTACATTTAGCAAAAGTATATATATACCATAAAACACCCATCCCTACTAATTCCTGATGCGGATCATAATCTGTTTACGATCCTTGTAATTATGATCGAGCATGTGGTAAATGGTGAAATGATAATTAAATGCATATGGAAGTCCCAAACTAAGGCATGGTGTATTTATTTCCATCACATCTTTATTAGGAAGCTTTGTATCGGAGCCATGCTTTTAAAACATAGTTTCAAAGAAGCTTGGATTTTGGTATATTTTTTGCCCTTATGCCTTCATGCACTTTTTTGGATCTTCTTCCTGATTTGATCTATAGAAACAAATATATTCAGTGAATTAATTAAAATTTATAATTATGTGAATGGGATCGATGGATATCACAAAAACTTATTTTGTTTGAATCCTTATTTTTGTCTCTCATATCCTACCAATGATGTTGTTTCTTCTTTCTATTCCCATCACTGCTCTCTGATATATTTCCAACAAAGTGAATAAGCAATAACATATTAATCTAACAATAATTTGACACTGAATAAGGAATAAATCAAACAATCAATATATATACACATACAAAAGCACAAAGTGAAAAAGGAATTACAAAATATTATTAATAATAGTGTAGATCTACATGGACTTGTTGTCCTGTCCATTCATTCAATGGACAACATCATTTGTTGATAAAGGCACAATTATAATGGTTGCTAGAGTATATGAATGCCTATGATCAAACTCATGGGATTCTAACCCATGTGTAAATGTTATGAATTGTTTGGGAACCAAGACAGCCCAAAATACATTGTTTAGTCAATCTAACGGACTATTTTAAAATTTTAATTTTCCATTGGGCGTTCTTTTATGATCTATGACAATTTCATCGATGAGAACAAATAGGAAAGAAGGGTGTTACCCTAACAGATTCCAGTTTGCTTCTTTCAGTTTTGCATTTTGTTTTAGAGTTTGGGTAGGATCAACCAAGCATCCAATTAATGGAAATAATTAAAACATGCATGGAAATGGGGATTTGACGAGTCCATGAATTCCTTTAAATAAGAGAAGACTGTGTTAATAGAATCAGTGTTTAGTCTATAATATTTGAATCAATTAAGGGCCATGGCACAATAGTTGTTTGTATCTAAAAATATTGTAGTCGAACTGATGAATTATTGCACAAATTAAACTATACAAACTAAAGAGCAATATATGTTTAAATTATAGTTTACAGAAACCTTTGCAAACAGAAGAGGGTTATCGATTCAAAATCAATACACACATTAATATCTCAGTAGGAATAATTAGGTTGCATGCATTGCATTTTAAGAAACTGCTTGTGAAGCGATAGTGGCCAAAACCTGTAAGAACCAGTAGCAATCCGATGATGCTTCATCGACGTTGGTGACCCTTGCGTATTTACAAATAGGTTGGCGAGGGAGGAGGAGGGTCAAATTTGGCTGAGGAGAGAGTTACCGCGGTGAAAATGGGGAATAGTCGACCATGGAGATGAAAAGGGGGTTTTTTCCCCAGTAAAAGAGAGGAATAGTCGACGAGGGAGATGAAAGGGGGTTTTTAAGTTGTGATATCGTAATTTAAAATTGCGATATCACAACTAAGGAAATTACGGTATCGCAACTAAAGTTGCGATATCACAATATTTGTTGTGATATCGCAAAGAAAAAAAGGAAAAATGGTCCGTGCGCTGGTACGGGCTGTACGGGGAACGTGTTAGTAAAAACTTCGTCTTTGGTTACAAGGGAGAGATTTCCAGTACTGTTGGTGACCGTACCGAAAATTTCCCTATATAGAAAGGTTGGGCTGAGTTGGACATGACTCTGGGCTTGAAATGGACCTGAGAAACACTTCAATAAGTCGCCTTCAAAAAATGATTAAAGCCTCTTTGAATCAGGCCCAAATCAGGCCTTGAAACAAGCCCAAAACCGCCTTTAAATACGGCCCAAATAGTCCCTAAAACAGGCCCATACAGACCTTGAAATGAGCCCGGAAACTGACCTTGAAACAGGCCCAAAGATGCCTTGGAAACAGGCCCAAAGCAGTTTTTAAATGGGCCCAGAATTCGGACCTGAATAGGCCTCCAGGCTGGGCTGGGCTCGCTCGAGCGACCAAAGGTCCGCTCGAGCGGAGCCCAATCAGAGCCTGGGTCGCTCGAGCGACTGGGCTCTGTCCAGTCCGGCTCGTTGGGCATTTTTTTTCTCATTTTTCCATCCTTTTTTATCCTTTTTCATTCCTTTCCTTTCATACAATTTTCCAACATCATTTGGACCCTTTCTTGACCTCTTCAACTCATCAAATCACCATTCATAGTCCTTCCAATTGATCAAACACAACACTTTTTAAGTCAAAGCCTTTTTTCCCCTTTTTTTGAACACCAACCTTTAACACAAAGAAAGCTAATTCTCAAAGTGACCAAAGTGAAGACAAACTTCCAATACATTGTAAAACAATAGCATAAGTGGAAATCGACATAAACATTGCTTCATTCATCCAAAGTAAATCCATAAACCATGAAGAGATTAGAACTTAGCAATGAAATACCATGAAATGAGACTAAAGAAATGGAATCATCATATTAAGTGAAGTATTCACTAGCCTCAAGTCTAAATGAGAGAAATAATACTCCTCAAACAAAGCTCTAGGGTCTCAAGCTCCCAATCTACAAAAACCCCAAAATTTTCCAAAGAGAACCCTAAAAATCAATATTTGCAAATCTCTAAGGAAAGCTCTTGTATATGGGATGAAAACACTCCAATGAAGAGGAAAACAAAGATCTCAAGTTTGGAAAGCCATTGCTAACCTTAAAAAGCTCAAACGAAGAAGAGAAAGCTTGAATGAGAACCTTGCCCTAGCTCAAAACCTTTGAAAAAGACTTCTTTGGAAAGCTTGGAAAATGAGGAAGAACCTTAGGAGATCAATCCTCCATGAAAGCTCCAAGAAATTAGTGTTTCAGATGAGAGAGAAAGTGTTGGAAGAGAGGGAAAGAGCCCTAGCTCCAACCCTTGCAGGAAAAAGAAATGAAGGAGAAGAAGGGAGTTCCTCTTCTTATAAGATGGGTTTGTGGGCCCCGATCTTCACAAGGCTAAAAGTGGCATTTGCGGGCCCCGAATGAAAACGAAGAAGAAGACAAAAACGATCAGTAAAATTTCTACTTTCAAAAAGTATATTTTTGTCAATTTCTGAAATTTTCGAAATTTGGGTACAGATTTTGTGTGAAAGGTCAGTTTTGCCCTTTTTTCTCGAAAATGCGATTTCTGATCATTAAATCGAATGGTCAAAACATGAAAGTTGATAATCTAAATGAAATGAGTCAAAATGCACAAAATTAGGATTTTAAAAAATTCAAAATTAAACCCCAAAGGTTCATACACAACACACGGGCGCCCCAGCCCGCGTCAAGCCTAAGTCAACGACTCTAAAAAATTCCCAAAGCTATTCAACTAATCACGGTTAAAATATAATTAAATATTCCAAACCTGGGTCGGGGTCTGACATCCTCCACCCCTAAAAATCACATTTGGTCCTCCAAATGATCACTAACCTCTAGAAATAGCTGAGGGTATTTCTTCTGGACCTGATCACGAAGTTCCCAAGTGGCCTCTTCTGGTCCATGATTCTCCTAACGAATCTTTACCCACTGAATTATTCTGTTTCTCAGCTCTTGCTATTTGGTGTCAATAATCTCTGCCGGTTTCTCAATGTAGGTGGCATCTTCTCGAACATCCAACGGTTTGTGATGTAGCACGTGTGAAGGGTCCGAGACATATTTCCTTAGCATTGACACGTGAAACACATTGTGCACACCCGAAAGTTCTGGAGGCAAAGCTAATCTATATGCTACTTCCCCGATACGACTCAAGATCTCATACGGTCCAATGAATCTCTTAGATAGTTTGCCCTTCTGCCCAAATCTCAGTGTTCCTCTGACCGGAGATACTTTTAAGAATACTTTGTCTCCAACTTGGAATTGTAGATCCTTCCTTCGAACATCAGCATAGCTCTTCTGTCGACTTCTCGAAATCTTCAATCGCTCATGAATAATTCTGACTTTGTCACTTGTTTTCTTCAACCAAAGATGGACCATGAAAACTGCGTTCTCCGACTTCTTCCCAACACACTGGGGTTCTACACTTCCTGCCATACAACGCTTCGAAAGGGGCCATCCCTATGCTTGAATGGTAACTATTGTTGTAGGCAAACTCACAGAGCGGTAAATTCTCATCCCATTGATTCTTGAAATCAAGTACACACGCTCTAAGCATGTCTTCAAGGGTCTGAATAGTCCTCTCCGACTGACCATCGGTTTGCGGGTGATACGCTGTGCTGAATTGAAGCTTTGTTCCCATCGATTCATGTAAGGTCTTCCAAAACCTCGAAACAAATCTACTAACTCGATCTGAAGTAATGGAGACCGGCTGACCATGACAACTAACAATCTCTTTGACGAAAGCTTGTGCCAAAGCCAACATGTGCATCTTCTTCCCAGTCTTCAAAGGAATAAAGTGTGCCGACTTCGTTAATCAATCTACTATGACCCAAATAGCATTGTTCCCTCTGCTTGTAGTTGGTAAACCCGAGATGAAATCCATAGTCAGGTGTTCCCATTTCCACTCTGGAATTTCTAAGGGCTGCAAAAGACCAGGTGGCTTCTGATGTTCTACCTTCACCAATTGACAAGTCATGCATCTGGATACGAAGGCTGCTATCTCTCTCTTCATATTGTTCCACCAAAAACGACTCTTCAAATTTTGGTACATCTTCGTGCTCCCCGGGTGTACAGAATACCTTGTAGAGTGAGCTTCTACCATAATGTCATTCTTCAAATTGTCAATCTTTGGAACACAAAGCCTGCCACGAAAGTATAAAACTCCATCCATGATCTGAAAATCTGGCCGTTCTGAGATGTGCTCCATAATTTTAGCCAAGTCTGGATATTGCATCTGACTATCCTTGATTTTCTGTATGAATACTGGCTCAGACACTGTCATATTTGCTAACACAACTCCTTCCCTAAAAGGTTGGAACTATACTCTCAATTCTTCGAATTGCTGAAAATTTTAAAACCCTTGCAAACTGGCCAAACAAACTGACTTTCTACTCAAAGCATCGGCCACTAAGTTAACCTTCCCCGGATGATAGATGATCGGGAAATCATAGTCTTTAATGTACTCCATCCACCTTCTTTGCCTCATGTTTAATTCCTTCTGAGAAAACAAGTATTGGAGACTACGGTGATCCGAATGAACTTCAAATTTTTCTCCGTACAAGTAGTGCCTCCACATCTTCAATGTGAACGCTATAGCTGCCAACTCCAAATCGTGTGTCGCATATTTCTTCTCGTGTTTCTTCAATTGCCTTGAGCCATACGCAATCACATTCCAATTTTGCATCAAAACACATCCAAGTCCTACACCTGAAGCATTCGTATAGATAACAAAACCGCCACTCCCCGAAGGTAAGGTGAGGATAGGTGCTGAAGTTAACCTCTTCTTCAATTCCTTAAAACTAGCTTCACATTTCTCTGACCATACGAACGGTACATTCTTTCGGGTCAACTTGGTCAAGGGTGCTGCAATGGATGAAAATCCTTGTACAAATCTTCTAAAGTATCCTGCTAATCCCAGAAAACTCCTAATCTCAGTCACATTCTTTGACTTCTCCCAATTGATGACTGCTTCTATCTTTGTTGGATCAACTGCTAGTCCTTCTCTAGAAATGATGTGACTAAGAAAGGTGACTTGCTCTAACCAAAACTCACATTTTCCAATCTTCGCATACAACTGATTATCTCTCAACAACTGCAATGAAGTCCTCAAATGCTGCTCATGGTCTTCTCTTGACTTGGAACACACTAGGATGTCATCAATAAAGAAGACGACTGTGAACTGATCTAGATAGGGTGCAAAGATCTTGTTCATAAGGGCCATAAATACCGCTGGTGCATTCGTTAGTCCAAAGGGCATCACCAAAAATTCATAGTGCCCGTATCTAGTCCGAAAAGCTGTCTTCGGGATGTCTAATTCTCTAACTCTCAACTGATGGTATCCGGACCTCAAATCTATCTTCGAGAAAAATTATGCTCCTTGCAACTGATCAAACAACTCGTCTATCCTTGGCAAAGGGTACTTGTTCTTGATGGTCACTTGGTTCAATTTTCTGTAGTCTATACACATCCTCAAGCTTCCCTCTTTCTTCTTGACAAATAGAACTGGGGCTCCCCAAGGTGAAACACTTGGCCTTACAAAGCCTTTGTCTAGCAACTCTTGCAATTGTAGTTTCAATTCTCCTAACTCTGATGGAGCCATCCTGTAAGGAGCAATGGAGATCGGAGCAGTTCCTGGCATAAACTCTATTGTAAACTCAACCTCTCTGACAGGTGGTAAACCTGGAATCTCTTCCGGAAAAACATCGAGAAACTCGCACACTACCGGAATGTTCTCCACCCCTAGGGACTGTTCATCCTTGGTGACAAATGCAATGAATCCCTCACATCCTGATCTCAACAACTTAGCTGCAGAAAGAGCTGAAATGAACCTAGCCGGAGAAACCCTTTTCTCTCCCTGAAATTTCACCCCGGAGGATATCCCATCCAATCTAAAAGCAATGGTCTTGCTATAGCAATCCATAGAGGCATGATGTCCCGCTAACCAATCCATGCCTAAAATGACATCGAAGTCATGCATAACTAAGGTAATAAGGTCTGCAGGGAAAATGACCTCTCCTATCTTCACTGAACAACTAGGGTAAAATGTATTACACACAACTTGTTTCCCTACCAGAGTAGTAACAGTCAAAACAAATCCTAACTCTCTAGCAGGTACACTAATCATTTTAGCAAACACAGGGGATATGAAAGAGTGAGTAGATCCCGGGACAAACAACACTTTAGCTTCTACATCACAAATTAGAAGTTTACCTTCCACAACATCTCCCGCTGGGTCTGAGTCCACTTGATTGAGGTGATTGAGACGGCCTTGCTGACGCGGTCTATTTTGGTTCTGATTTGGCCTTCCTAGCTGCACATTCCGATTCTATTGCGGTGGACAGGCATTCTGATTTTATGGTTGCTGACGGGGCTGCTGATTCTGCTGCTTGCCTTGGTTGATTCTGAATTGCCTGCTGGTTCTGCTGAGGTGATTGCCTTGGTGGCTATTGAGGTGCCCTATTGCCTTGATTCCTGTTATTCGGGCAATCCTTCATTTGGTGATCTATGCCACCACACTTAAAACACGCCCCCGTAACTCTATAGCACTGCTGGGAAGGGTGATTCTTGCCACAATACTCACACCCACCTTGAGCTGGAGTATTCTGCTGCTTCTTCTGCCTCTTGCCTTGATAAGATTTCTGCCCTCCTTGGTACTGCTGCCTCTTCCTCTGATTATCCTTGATAATCTGGTTGTTGATGTCTTCAAACCTGTAGGCCCTTTTGATAGCCTCTTGGAAAGTGGTTGGTGGTACTACACATAAAGCATCCCTCAAGATGATGGGATTAAGTCCATCCATGAACTTGGTGATCTTCTTCTCTTCCGTGTCCACAAGCTCCGGTGCATAATGGGACAATTTCTCAAACTTCGTAAGGTATTCAAGAACTGTCTTGTCCTCTTGGTCGAGCAACTGAAACTCTGCTGCCTTTTGCTTCTTGATGTGAGCAGGGACATACTTCTCACTGAACTGCTGTTTGAAGGTGGTCCAAGCAATCCCATCCTTAATATTTTGATAAACTTCCTTAATGGTTTTCCACCATATATCTGCCAACCCAGTGAACATGGAAGCTGCTAGATGAACTCGTTGTCTGCCTGTGCATACAAAGATATCAAAGATGTTCTCCGTGTGGGCTAACCAGTCATCAGCTGTTAGAGGATCTTCTTGTCCTGTGAACTCCTTAGGACCTCTCTTTCTGAACTTTTCAAATAAGATATTAGGATCTCGGTCCCTGTTCTGCATGGCTTCCACATTAGGCATTGGTTCTGGTCTCCTACCCAAAACTTCAAGCAACTGCCTCTGAACTTGTGTCAATTCTTCGTCTTTCTTTGCCATCTGCTCTTGGAATCTAGCTTGATTCTCATTAGCTCGTTGTTGCTGTTCAACCAACATCTGCATAAGCTGCTGGAATTAACCTGTCATCTGGTTTTCAACCCCACTATCATTATTACTGCCCGATGTATTTGCATTCGCTGGAGGTTTGCGTGGAGGCATAGTGTCGCAAAACAACTTGTTAGTACAACAAAGTATAATAACAAGGCGTTCCCAAACCCAATCGATGCTAACTAACGGTAATTCTAACGAATCCTTGCCACGCCCTTATGTTTCTACTCCAATTTTAATTGCCTCAAATATTTCTCACTCTGATACCAAGCCTGTCACGCCCCCGGACCGAGGACCCGTTAAACGAGACCTTAATCCGGGGTCGTGGCGTGACGGGCCGAAAAATTCCGCCCGCACACGCTAGTTTCCCACAGGTTTTCCACGGTAAGGATCCCCAAAATCCGACCCAACAGTGATTAATAAGAATCACTTTCATACGAATAACTTACGCGGAAGCATTGTAGCAAACATAAAAGTCTCTCACATAAGGGTATAAGATGAGAACGCACGAGACTAGCATAAAAAATAGAAACATTCCATTGGTAGGCCCCAAAGTTGGTTTCAAGTTAATACAAAAGTAAATTTCGCCAATAATTACAATTTTTTCCCAAAAAGAATAAGCCAACAATGGCTATAACAAAGTCCCAAAAAGAATAGTATCTATTCCCCAAAATGTGATCGCAGCTCCAAAAACAACCCGACGTCTAAACGACATCATCGGGCTGCCACTCGCCCTCCACAAGGACTATAGGTTCCGCCTCGAAGTGCGCCTCAACCGCGAGGGGCTCGACATCTGGCACCAAGCAAACAGGGTCAGACACGACGGTCTGGCAAGCAAATATAACAATAATAGGATAATAGAAAAGTAAAACATTAAATAAATGAGAGATACGATTAAAGTCCTATATAATAGAAATGATAAGATAGAAGATAAACATCTTAAAAGTTTATGAATCCAATACTATGATAAGTGAAATAGACAAGAACCATAAGGTAAAACATTAAACATATAAAACATTGGCAGACCACGTATAGCTAAATTCTCCTATTACCGAAGTAACGGGAGCAGACAAAACAGTAGCCACTACTCGTGGGACTGGAACGAACATAGTCGTTATCAAACAGAACCGTAGCCACTACACGTGGGACCGGATATAAACCGTTGCCATGGTCGGTACAGACAGAATCCAAACTGCAGTTGGAAATTAATTTAAAGATCTCAAGCCGGATGATCAGTCCGACAAGGTAATCTAAGCTTAGTGGTGCCATTAGAGTAAAAGTTCGAAACCTCGAAGTAATACAAATCCGTTCATAAGATACATTTCCAAAATCGATAAGAAAACTACTCCGAACAAATGCATATTGACGAATCCGAGCAAAATAGGTGAGTAGTCTTATCAATATCTAAAGAGGTGGTAAACCGCCTCAAAGCATTCAAAAGATTGAAGAAAGAATCCGAACAAAAGTCTTTTACATGGAATGAATGTATGATGATTTGACCGTCTTATGCGGGTCGTCTTGATATACATTTAACCCCCTTTATTGTCATTAATAGAACGAAATTTGGTGCCACAGAAGATCCTTGACAATTACAAGGGATGAAATGTACATTGAGACTTGAAGGGTCCCCCAAAGGGTTTGTTCGACATTCAAACCAATTTACATAGTGGTCTCATGTTTAAAAGAACTGATTGGGCTTTAATATATATATATATAGAAAGGTTGGGCTGAGTTGGACATGACACTGGGCTTGAAATGGACCTGAGAAACACTTCAATAAGTCGCCTTAAAAAAATGATTAAAGCCTCTTTGAATCAGGCCCAAATCAGGCCTTGAACCAAGCCCAAAACTGCCTTTAAATATGGCCCAAACAGTCCCTAAAATAGGCCCATACAGACCTTGAAATGAGCCCGGAAACTGACCTTGAAACAGGCCCAAAGATGCCTTGGAAACAGGCCCAAAGCAATTTTTAAATGGGCCCAGAATTCGGACCTGAACAGGCCTCCAGGCTAGGCTGGGCTCGCTCGAGCGACCCAAGGTCCGTTCGAGCGGAGCCCAGACAGAGCCTGGGTCTCTCGAGTGGCCCTATGGGACGCTCGAGCGAGGGCCAGGCAAAGCCTGGTCCGCTCGAGCGGACTGGGCTCAGTCCAGTCCGGCTCGTTGGGCATTTTTTTTCTCATTTTTTCCATCCTTGTTTATCCTTTTTCATTCCTTTCCTTTCATGCAATTTTCCAACATCATTTGGACCCTTTCTTGACCTCTTCAACTCATCAAATCACCATTCATAGTCCTTCCAATTGATCAAACACAACACTTTTAAATCAAAGCCTTTTTTCCCCTTGTTTTTGAACACCGACCTTTAACACAAAGAAAGCTAATTTTCAAAGTGACCAAAGTGAAGACAAACTTCCAATACATTGTAAAACAATAGCATAAGTGGAAATCGACATAAACATTGCTTCATTCATCCAAAGTAAACCCATAAACCATCAAGAGATTAGAACTTGGCAATGAAATACAATGAAATGAGACTAAAGAAATGGAATCATCATATTAAGAGAAGTATTCACTTGCCTCAAGTCTAAATGAGAGAAATAATACTCCTCAAACAAAGCTCTAGGGTCTCAAGCTCCCAATCTACAAAAACCCCTAAAATTCTTCAAAGAGAACCCTTAAAATCAATATTTGCAAATCTCCAAGGAAAGCTCTTGTATATAGGATGAAAACACTCCAAATGAAGAGGAAAACAAAGATCTCAAGTTTGGAAAGCCATTGCTAACCTTGAAAAGCTCAAACGAAGAAGAGAAGCTTGAATGAGAACCTTGCCCTAGCTCAAAACCTTTGAAAAAGACATCTTTGGAAAGCTTGGAAGATGAGGAAGAACCTTAGGAGATCAATCCTCCATGAAAGATCCAAGAAATTGGTGTTTCAGATGAGAGAGAAAGTGTTGGAAGAGAAGGAAAGAGCCCTAGCTCCAAACCTTGCAGGAAAAAGAAATGAAGGAGAAGAAGGGAGTTCCTCTTCTTATAAGATGGGTTTGTGGGCCCTGATCTTCACAAGGCTGAAAGTGGCATTTGCGGGCCCCGGATGAAAACGACGAAGAAGACAAAAACGATCAGCGAAATTTCTACTTTCCAAAAAGTGTATTTTTGTCAATTTCTGAAATTTTTGAAATTTGGGTACATATTTTGTGTGAAAGGTCAGTTTTGCCCTTTTTTCTCGAAAAACGCGATTTCTGATCATTAAATCGTAATGGTCAAAATAAGAAAGTTGATAATCTAAATTAAATGAGTCAAAATGCAAAAAATTGGGATTTTACAAAAATCAAAGTTAAACCCCAAAGGTTCACACACAACACACGGGCGCCCCGGCCCGCGTCAAGCCTAAGTCAACGACTCTCAAAAATTCCCAAAGCTATTCAAACATTCTAATCTAGCTTAAGAAAATAAGCTAATCGTCCACTAACCCCTGCTTATCAACTAGTCATGGTTAAAATATAATTAAATATTCCAAACCTGGGTCGGGGTCTGACACCGTTCAGGCCCGGCGCGGCCCGCTGCATGATCATTATACTAATTATTTTATAGATTACTAAAATCGCCCCTCACTAATAGCAAAAAATAGTTAATTAGGAGGGATAGTTTTGTAACTTCGCCCTCCCCTCTTATAAAACACATACCCCCAAGTCTCAGGCTCTCACGAAAAAGTTTTTAACTCCGCCGTGTTGCTTGTTGCATTGCATTTCAGGTCCCAAGCCCGAAAAAAAGGAAAAGGGTTTAAAGTCCGGTTCACACTGGGTGTTTGGCGACAGTAGGAGTACTTAGAGAATGTTTTGCTTATGTCAAGGATCGGGCTAAGCCCTGTCCCAGCCCGGGCTCGTACGGGACGGGATTTGATATAGGCCAGCTCAATTTAGGGCCGGGACTGGACAACTCTCGGCAGGCTCGTCCAATTTTCGGGCCGGGATTAGACAACCCAAGCCCAGGCCTAGTTCGTCCCATTGACAGGCCTAAGGTTATGATGGTATTTTAGTTTTAGTGGCAGAATTTTTTTGACTTTTTGTGCAAAAAGATATTTTTTTTGTCATTTAGTGAAGAAAAGAGGCTGTTTGTTTACTTTTTTTTTTTTAAAGGAGGGAATTTTGAATTGTGTACTTTTCATATGACCCCTTGGTGTTTTCTTGTTTGGATAATGGAGCCTTTATTTCACTTTAACTTTACTAGTAAAGTTCCAAACAAGCAGGGTTTTTTTTTTCTAATCTTGATGCTTATTGTTTACATGAGAATATTGGGTGCTTATAAAAGTGCAAAACTCAGATTTATAGGTTGATTTTTTCAAATGTTATCTTGACTAGTTTCGTGAAATTTATATAGATTTAATATATGAAACTAAATTTCTTTAGGTTTATTAGTTTAATAAAATAGATAAACTCAGTTTATCTATTTTATTAAACTAATAAACCTAGTGACCTTTTCACAAGGAGCGAAATGGGGATTATAGTATTTTAGCAAGGGGGAGGTGTGTAATCGTGTACGTCCTCTCATGATAGGTAGATGAGAGGTTTAAAATAGCATCATTTATACAGTATTTTCATATCTCATTTATACACCACATGCATAATTGAGCACAAATAAATATTATATTATATATATTATAGCAAAGGGGGAGGTGGGCTGTGAGGGGTGCCACCTCATCCCTAAAAAGTCTCTCCTTTTAGAGAAATATGCACAAAAAACCCACATTGTTTTAAAGTGCCACCTCACTTTGGGCTACTCTTTCTCTCCTAAAACCTCTCCCATAAAAGAGATTTTTATGAACTTTTGAATTTGAGTCCTATTTCTTGCCATTATCCAAATTATAAGCAAATCTTTATAGTCGGTTTGTTTTCTTTTCCTTAGATCTTCAATCATCAATGGGTCCCACGTTAAATATGTTTTATGGGCCTTACTGATGAATGAAATCCAAGCTATTGCTCAGTTACTTTCCTTTCAGTTTTTTCTCCAAATGGATGGTTTTAATAGTGGGCACCAGTTTGTATTAAATATATTTCAAGATTGGACTCCAGTATTGGATGAAATCCCAATGACCTTCTCTAAACCCCTTTTTTCTAAGAGTGGGCCCCACTGATGGAGGGAGGCAAGTCTGTTGGCCGTTGTCTGGTTTCTTAATGGATGCGAATCAATTAGTGGGCCCCACATATTTAACTTATTTCTGCAGTAGGACCCACTCATGGATTAATATAGCTCCTTTACATGTGGGACTGGTTACATGAGACAATATCTATAGGGTCCTACAGTCCCCACTAGAATTGTCGAGATATTTGATCAAGACTTTGTATATGGATTGTGGACCCAAATCTTTCAATTTCCATATAATATTAAGCAGTAATCATGAAGGAATTGTATCCCATTATAAATGTCTCGATACAAAAAAAAAGATTAATATGGTAAATGATTTATTATTATTATTATTAACCATCTGATTTCATGGGCATTCTTGGCCCATCGCTACATTAATCAAACCACACAGCTTCTCTAATGTCCCACACATGGCATACATGTATGTACGTGAACAATGAGATGGGCGTGGACTGTGCAGTAGTGCCATCAACAAAGCCTTTGGTGAGGTGGTTGGGAAGAACAATGCCCAAATTACTGGGTCCCATGTATACAAGATTTGATCATGTGGTCTCTGATTAAATTATGCCTTTTATCAGAACAATCGCCATGATCAAATTGCAGCCGTTGAAAAATAAAATCGTCAATATCATTCAAGAAGATTTGGAACACGTGTCACAATACAATGATTGTAGCGTGCGGTGGGTGAGATCTAACCGTGTCATCGCAATTAGATGGCAATAGAGTAAAGATTTATTTTCCTTGAAACTTTGGCCCACCCATCATGTATCTTAGAGAAACTATTTTTGAAACTCATAAGAATGCTCCTTCCACCTCAAAATTTATCTAAAATATTATATTTAAATTATTATGCCCATCTTCAATTTATCTATTTTAATATTATAAATAATTCTGTAATTTAAAAGACATGACAACAACTAGCTTATAGCATATTTCTTTTTTTCTTTCTAAGAATCACAGGAAAGTAAAAATGGGTAGAGATTTATAATTTTGAATTTGGTTTATAGGTTTTGTAAGTTTATTTTAAGTTTTTTCTTTTTATGTAGAATCTTGATGCATAGAATATCAATGATGATAGATAAATAGATTTGCTTCTCTTAATTAAGAATTTTATTTTGTTTCTCCTTTCTCTTTTCTACCTTAAAATATTTTCAGGAAAAAATTAAATTTTAATAATATTTTTCTTTTTGGGACCGGGCTTAGCACGGGCCTTTTTCTCCAAAAAAAATCTCTATATCCCTATCATCTATCTCATAAAGTCTCTCAATCAATATCCCCTAAAATCTCTCTATTTTGCTACTATTATTCCCTTTCTCAACACCATCTATCTTCCATCTTCTAAAGATTGTCATCTTTTTATTTAAGATTTCGGGCCCACCTTTCTACAATTCATACTGATAGATTTTTCATTAAAAATATTATTTTCTTTTAGTTTCCAAATACAATTCTACTATATTCAAAGATTGTCACATGTGAATGAAAATCAAACCCGACATTCTGGTAGACCACCTCATGGATGGGCTTCTGATAAAAATGTTTTGAGGTTGGAGTTTTTTGGTTGAATCTTATAGGCATCCTTTTTCTGATCTGATTATATAGACATATGACCCTAGGTTTGGCCCACATGGACTCATAATTAAGAGATATATACATTGATCCAAGGTGTGCGAATTATTACTAGGATCAAATAACACTAGCATGTGGTTTTTAAAGTCTCACAATTTATGGCTTTTAAAGTTAAGATGTTTATACATTTTTTAAAGAATCTAGAGCTAAAAAATGGTTTGATCGGTTCTAAAATGGTATTGGTGCTACTTCAAAGGGGTAGAGAAGAAATTTATATGGAGGAATTGAAATGACCATTGGCCTATGTGAAAAAAAAAATGATGGATTTGTGCAACGAGAGGATTGCACATTTTTATGATTTTCTTTGTTAACAATATTATGTTGTTTGGTGTGATGTATTTTCCTTGCATATAAGAAAAAAAATGAATCATTTTTCCTTAATAGAGTGGACTTTGATTTTCTATGAAAATACAAAATTCCATTCTTATGAGGAAATAAAAATCTGCATAAACTAGAATGCTCTTGTTGCACAAATAAGTCCAAATGGGGTGGCTTTGTTTTATTGGGCTATTAAATTATTAATGGGTAACAAAAAATTGAATGCATTTCTTATTACTAATATTATATATATTAGCAAAAATTACTTTCTTTATCTTCTTTAGTAATTGTTGCTGTTATTATTATTTTTATGTTGTTGTTGAATGAATTTTTTTTAGCTTTATCTTTGTAATAGTTTATTGTTGATGTTGACCACTTGTATTTGTGATTGAAGATGTGTTGACTGTTTTTATATATATATATATGCGTGAATATATGCTTATATGTTTATAGTTAATTTTGATATCTCATAAATTCAAAATATAGTATCTTACTTTTTGCCCCGGGCTAAGCACGGGGCGTTGTTGCTAGTTATATAATGGTTATGCACGTGCATCGTTTTCATTTCGTAAATGAGTACAAACATATTTTAGAAAATGAGTGCAAACCGATAACCCTTTAGATATGGATGCTACATTGTGAAATTTGCAATTTTATTAATGGAATAAAGAAAAGAGTTCACACTTTCTGCTGAGAAAGTCATGACTCATAAGCCTCAATCCTCTCTCTCAGACTTCAAAATATATTTAATATCTAATCATATATAGTATCTTGTAGATAGACTTCCAACGTAAGCCGTGACAAGTGAACACATGAAAAACAGGAGAGTTGTAATTCACCCAATGAACAAATGAAAATTGCCAAACCATTTGTGGACTAGTTGGTAAACCACCGGTACTCCCCTCACGGGATGAATGCCTTGGTACTAATCATAAAATAAGAAAAACCTTGTTCGCAAGGCAAGTGACACACAATATGGGGAAAAAAAAAAAAAGACACACAGAAATGAAGGTACTTCTCCTTACATTATTTATGAAAAAATGTGCACAACTTGAGGGGGCTTGTAGTTGGTCCATCTTTCTGTCTTATTTTTCTTTTGATTTTGATCAAGAGGCTTTAAATTACATCTTTAAAAGGGTTGTTGGTTCAAGAAGCTCCACCCATTAAGTGCACATAGGTGAAGCAATATGAGAGGGAGCTTTCATATCATGGGGCAAGGCATTCCACAAATTAACTTCTTTCTTTTGTGGGAGATGAATCTTTGTTTAAAGAAAATGTCCTAGACGTACGTGTTTGTCTCCAATCAGATTCAGTTTCCTTTTTTTTTCCTTTCATTTAATCTCTGAAATTTCTATAATTCTTGGCTATTAAGGTCTATCATGGATATAATTCTAAGGTTGTATAATTTTACCACAATTATTTAATTTTTTGAAACCCTAAAACAACATAATTAGTGTCAATGCTCTAATTGTCTAACTAGTTTATTAGATAAGGTCATTTTGATGAGCAGTCATCTCAAAGGCTTTAGATGTTTGTAGTGGTTGAATGTTTTTTTTTTTTGTCTGTACAAATCTCAATTTCTCATAATTATTTCCACTGAAAACAATTCTTTGCTTTTACTATGGTTAACATGATGAATTGGGTTGGTGTTAGATTGCGGTGATGAGGGTATCTAATGGTGGTAATTAGATTGGCTGTGTGACAACAGACAAAACTAGGTATCATCTCTTGGATAATTGGGTAAACTCTGTGAGATAAAATTACAAGTGCACGTTTTTAACCCGTAATTTATTTGTGTAAATCTATTATTTTATATATTAAAAAATCAGTGTGCAAATGAATTCATTCTCTTCTAAAAATCTTCACAGCTCCACCCCATATCGAATTTTGTTAAAGTTCTTAATGGTTTTTGAGTAGTCGTTAAGCTATTCAAGTGAGGAGATTATCATGAACAACCCATTGATTTGAATAAAATCCTTGGACCTTGAGTATATGCAAGTATATATATGGTTTCTATTTAGAATTCTACAATGACTTTCCAACACCTAAGAAGTTGAACTATCCGGTTCCATTCAATTTTAAAGTGTAAAGATTTATAGTTTTATTTTTATTTTTATGTGATATACAGGGGAAATGTCCACATATAACTAAATACGAGTATAAGAATTAAAATGCTTCACAAATATAACTAGTAACAAAGGTCCGTGCCAAAAAATAAAAATATACTATAATCTAGATACATGTTATTGGGAAGAAAATAAATCTAAAAGAAAGAAACTACATTATTTATCATTCTCAAAACTCTATCTCTCTCTCTATGAGAACCCGACCCCAGATTTCCTGGTTTAGCGTGTTTTTAATCATGGATTTATTTTCTCAGTGGGATTAGTGGTTATTTGATTGAATTTCTGAGTTTGATTATATTTTCTTTGGTTTTGGGAAGTTTTGAGAGCCAGTGAACCTAGACAGTGACCGTAGGGTCCTATTTATTTTGTGTGGTCATTGTGGAGAGATTCTCTTTGATTTCTAAAAATTCTCATTTCAGCTTCGTTTGACTCGTTTTGTTAATCCCTACAACTTTCATGCAGACCCCGACCTCGTTTGAAACCCCGAAACCCAACTTTTCACAATTTGAGGGCAAAATGGTTTTTTACCCAAAATCTGGACACGATTTTCAATGTCACCAAAACTTACAAAACATAACTGTTTGGAAACTAGATATTTCATCGAGCAACTTTGTCTTCTTCGTCGAATTCATTTGAGATCCCGAAACGCATGTTTTTAGCCCGGCAAATACTTTAAGTTGTGGGACCCACTTCACTTTGGTTATATAAGGGACCCTTCCCTCTCCTTGCTCCCTCCTTGACCAAATTTCTGTACAAGAGGAGGTTCCCAGCAGCCACCTACCTCCTTATTCTCCTTGCTTTCTTCCTCATCTAGCATCACCAAAACTTCACCAAAGCTAGAGGAGGCCTTCACAAATCTTGTTCACCTTCGCAAGAACTTTCTTTTGGTACAATTTTTAGAGCAATCCGTCAACTTCGAATTTTCCTTGTATTCTCCTTGCCTATTTGAAGGTCTTCCATGTAAGTGATTCTATCCATCTCCTAGATTTGTGTTCTTCTTGTCCTAGAGAAGCCCCATCCCCATTATTGGAAGTTTTCCTTTTATTTTTATTTGGTTTTGATTTTTGGGCTTGTTTTTGGGGGTTTTGTGTAGATTTGTGTTTATTGGCTTAAGTGGTGATTAGAGCTTGATTTGCATTAGCTTGGACTCAAGGCAAGTGGATGAAATGATTTATTTTCATTGATCATGTTTTATGCAAATGTTTAGCTCTCATTAATGCATTTATTACTTAAAGATTTACTTCATGACATGCTTTTATTGAGATTTGAAATGCACTCATTAGTGTATCTTGTTAATATATTGCTTTCTTGAAAATGATATCTCATTTGTATTAAGTTTTGACTTGTTTCATGTAATGGGTTTCTCTTGGTTGAATGTGGATGGGATGAAGAGGTTGGATCCATTTTTATAGATGATTTGATGGAAGAATAGATGAGGTCAAATGATGGGATTGTAGTGATGAATTGGAGGAGTTTTTTAGCTCATTTTATTGCAGGGAATGGAAGTATAGAAAGGAGGAATGTTTGGGGGAAGAAAGGACCGCAAATGCGTGAGTATCGACTAAGCGTCGCTTCCCCGCGGTTTTTTTGAAAACCATTTTTTTGTTTAAAGACACGAGTCATAAGTTTTGACCTAAAACCATTTTGGAGGTAAAAGGCAGGGTGGACTAGGGTGGAAATCCCTGAATCCGGATTTTGTTTCAAACCATGAATTTTGGGTTCAAGGGTGTTGACACCAAAAATGTCACTTTGCCTCTTCAAGATCCAAAGAGCTACATGAAGTCGCAACCTGCCATAAATAGGCAATACTGCTTCCAAAAATCAAATCTTGTCAGAATCAAACAAAAACTGCAAGATTCTTCCAGACAGCCAAAAGAGGAGTACACAAGAAGTTTCGGGCCATTTCAAAATCATTTGGCCTAACTTCGCTCCTCCGACAGCCGAAAAGGAGCTCTCGGCGGCAAAAGCTCTCCGGGACCATGGTTCCCAAGACAGAGCCTATGGATCATCTTAAAATGACTCCAATAGGTTCCCTGTCAAATTTCAAGTCAATCGGACATCGGTTGACCGCACATCAAACCGCGACATCTTCATCGCGATAAAAAGCAAGTCTACAGGTGATAGGACCCCAAACGGCTTCAAAACTCAAACAAAAGCCTATGGTTGGTCTTATTTATTGCTCAGGAGGCTTCACACCAAATTTCAGGTCATTCCGACATCGTTTGACCCAGTTTCAGCTTCTGACGGAAAATCGGCAGCTCTGCGCGACAAAGTCTTCGGCTTTCTCAGGAAATTGGAAACTTTGCAAAATAAAATGCAAGGATTCTCATCAGGTTTCCTACAAAGAAATCAGGCCAATAAATGGTCAAAATGTCAAGGAAAAGTACAGAAGAAAAAAGAATCGAAAAACAGCAAAAACGGACGCAAAACGGGACACGAAAGGGGGAAAACCCCCCCAGGGTTGCAGGCCCCTGCGACCCTGGGCCAGGGTCGCCGGCGACCTTGGAACCCGGGGTCGCCGGGAAAGCCCCGGAAACCCCGGTTTTCGCCGTTTTTTCGCGATTCGAGGAGCCCAGCCTCTGGTACTTTCCAAAATTCATGCTTTTGAGACACCAAGTCCTCTGACTTCCGTCCAAAACACGGGTAAATCATCAAGAGTATCGAAGACAATATTGATCGCCGCCCGGTCAACCAAAAAAGTGTGCTTTCTACCCGACCGATCGAAAAATCGACAGGACAGATGGCACGACCCGCTGTTGGCAACAAACACCTGAAATTACATGATCATCTGATGTCGATCTACATGAAGACCCATCGATGATCATCGACAGAAGAATCCCAAAAGATTGTGGCACGGCCCGCGACTCTTCAGCTGCTCGGCGACCACTTAATGCGATTAATTGACTAGCTTTATTACAGTCATTAATCCATTTCTTTGGACGGCCCAATCAGAAGCAAGCATTCGGGAGTTACAAGTCAAGAGATTCATGGCATTTAACCCATGAAACTCCTCCCATCATGGCGATTAAAGGCGATTAAATGCCCTCAATCTCCTCCGGCCAATCAGAAGCCAAGAAAAAGGAGTTACAAAATAAACAATTCAATTTTGTAACTCCTCCCATTATGCGGCTTAATGACAATAAAAGCCCATAAACCCACCTAAAAGGCTACCTAAAAGCCTATAAATAGGAGGGCTCTCCAAGAAGAAAGATCATCATCGACAGCAGACAGACAACGAAAATCACAGACAGAAGCACAGAAATCCAGAGAAAGGAAAAAGAGAGAAAACTCTGCGGAAGTTCTACACCGGCCACCGCAACAAGGTGACAAAAGTCCCTTGGGGGGTACCCCCCCCAAGGTCCTTGCCTTCTCCTCCTGCCTCCAATGGCTTAGATATGGCTTTTCAGCCCGTCTACTCGGCTTTTTATTAGACATAGGACCTCCTTTTGGTCTTTGTCCTCTAAAAACCTGAGGTTATAGCCAAGCCAAGCGAATCAATAGCATCCTCTGTTCTCATCTGCATGGATGATGGCGAAGCCCACATATGGCTTGCGACCGTCAATCTAAACGAGTCCCCCACAATCTCCTGAGAAGTTAGATCCTCCTTTTCTTGCTTTTCATTGTAGTTTGTATTTTTTTAAAAGAGACAAAAATCACAATTCTTGTCTTTCATTGTTGATAAGGATTGTAAATCGGCTATAAACGCCAAAATCGGCTATAAACGCCAAAAATCGGCTATAAACGCCAAAATAGGCTATAAATGCCAAAAAAATCGCCTTTCACGGCAAACCAAGAAAAATGTCTCTTTTCTTAAATATATGTGCAATGGAAAACTTGAAAGAAGTTGATTTCCTTTTTACTTGCGAAGGTTGATCTCCGGATCACCACTTGCAATTCCAAGTAAAAATAGAAAATCTGGCACACCCACAAAAAAGAAATGTTGATGCACGGCCCCCTCGCCCCCTGGTTACGAAAGGGTCGGAACCAAATGGACTCCCACGTCCGCCGACCTCGGTAGGAACCCGGGCATTCCGGGAGCGCGGTCCATCAAGCTGGCTCCACCCGGTGGGACCCGTTTATTTGAGAACACGATGCTAGAAATGAAATATTTGCATATCATATATTTTGCTCTATGCTTATATTTCTTTTCTCGATTCCTTGGCTACTTTATAATTGGTGGCCTATGTTGAATTCCGCAAAAAAAAAAAAAAATGAGATGAGATTTTTTATTTGGAAATTTCTAATTCTTTGAATTTATTTCCACTCTTTCTCTTTTCAAAAAAAACAAAAAAAAAACAAAAAATAAATCAGATTTTTCATTTTTGGATTCAAAATTGAGAAACTTTGATCCTTTCCCTTCTGGGCACTAGCGCTCGCGGAAATCGCTGAGACCGTGTTCGGATCGGGGGTTGGGCCATTGTTTCTCTTCGATGAGTTCATTAAAAATCTAAAAAATAAATAAATAAATATATATATATATAAAAAAGTATAAAAAAATTTTAGATTTCTCAATTTGGATTCAAAATTGAGAAACCTTGATCCGTTCCTATCGTTCATCGCGCTTGCAGAAATGTTGAGCCTGTTCGACTAAGGTTTTGGGCCATTGTTTCTCTTCGATGAATTCATAAAATAAAAAAAAATATAAAAAAAAAGACATAGACCACTAAGGTTAAACCAACTGTGTTCTTTGATCATGGTTGATTCAAAGAAAAGCCTTGTCCAGAGTGTGGAGACAGCTTGACTGTTCTAGGCAAGGGTCCTCCAAACGGGTTCATTAAGTAATCCTACCCTTACCTGGGGGCAATTCTATCAATCAAGATTTCATAAGACCGAGTTAGGAGGCCTATGTGTACTCTCTCGTCTTTTAAATAAATAAAAAAAAATAAATTTTTTTTAAAAAATAAAAAATAAAAATTTTAAAATAAAAAAATAAAAATAAAATTTTTTCAAAAAAAAAATCTTAAAAAATAAATAAAATAAATAAAATAAAAAAAGAATCTTCAAAAAAAAAAAAAACTTCCGTCATTTTGGGTTTAGATTGGAGAAATCTTGGTCTTCTTCTTTCTGAGCACTGGCGCTCGCGGAAATCGCTGAGCCCGTGTTCAGATTGGAGTGCCTTTTGCTCTCTTTGATGAACCCGATATTGACTTTTCAAAAAAAAAAACTCGTCATTTTTAGATTCAGATCCGAGAAATCATGGTTCATTTCTTTCTGAGCACTGGCGCTCGCGGAAATCGCTGAGCCCGTGTTCAGATTGGAACACCATCTGCTCTCTTTGATGAATCCAATCTTGACCTTTCAAAACAGAGAATCTCATCTCATGGATGCGGTCTCAAAACATTTGTGTCTAGCGGTACTAGTACGCCCTTTCAGGATCTACTGTATTGCGACCGGCACATCTGTAACTCCAACTTTATATTCTTCTTACCTCGAGCAAGCTCTGCTTCTCGATAAGTCGAATTTAAGTTCACAATTGCTTCTAGCAGTCACTGGGATGCCCATTCCGGGCTTACCATACTTGCGATCAGAATAATTGTACCTTCTATGGCATTTTGCCTTCCTTATATTGCTTGGGTCATCTACCTCGAGCAATTTGAAAAGACGAAACCATAGAACTTCCCATTTATGATCATTATATTCTTGTGATTACTAATGGATGTGGTCTTGTTTCAGAAATTTTCGAAAACTAACAATGGCAGCTTCACTAACCATTACTTTCGACGAAAACAAGCACCAACTCATGCTTCAACAGAAGCAAACCACGCGCACCTACAAGCGCCCCATCAGCTGCCGAAGTGTCAACTCCCTCGGCAACTCTCTGAACTCCAGGTCGACCTCGACTCCCCGGACTATCGTCTTTGGGACGCTGGGACCATTCCCACTTCCTGAGGAACAAACTGCTCCCTCCAAGAAGCAGAAACTCGCCTCTCAACGTGTCACTACCATGACACCAAAGGCGAGCACCAGAAGGCCTGAAGCCCGTGGCAGCCCCACGAAGCCTCAACCTGCAAACAACCAGGTCTACTCCAAGACTTGGTCCCCAAAACCTTCACCAAAACAGAGAAGGTCCCAAACATCCACCAAGCCAGCATACCTGGCCCCACTCAAAGAGAACCAGTTCTACCCTCTTGCTTACATGAAAGAGGAGAGACCCATCTCAAACCTGACTCCCAAGTCATCCCAGCATGAGCCGGCTTGTTCCTACAAGCCCAAAATCAAGTCATGCATCACAAGGCCTCTACAAGCACCTGCTAAGGCCTACAAACCTGCAGTTCGACCCTTCATATCTACAGGGGCCGAACTTCAAAAATTCAAAGCTTCGCTGCAACTGGCGAAGGATAGGGTTCGCATCCTGTCCTTGCCCAGCTACAAAGAAGACAGGCTCGGCTGCTGCGCCCGAGGGAGCACATCCTTCATCGTCAAAGCCCAGTCAGAGCTGACCGAAGCTCAAATTGCTCGTCGTATACGCCGCCGCGCGTCATACCGATAAAAGAGACTAGAGAAGCAAAGGACCCAGCCTCCCACACTTCAAGTCTCTCCTAAATGGGTCGAAAAAGAAAGACCCAACCAAGTTGCTGCCGTCCATATGGTTGGGAAAACCAGAAGGCGCCAAAAATCAGCAACAAAAATCCATGTCCGACGTCCGATGACCCGCAGCGTCTCCAGGACAAGAAGACATTCAGAAGAATCCCCTGCTCCTTCAAGCAAAGGACAGCAGAGTGATCCTTCCTCAAGCTCTTCTTCAAAAAGAATGAGCCCCAGCTCAGTCACCAGGACAGTTTCTTCGTACGAATCACGAAGGATGAATGTCTTGGCTACGAATTCTGAGCCACCACCTCGCAATCCACCTCCAGACGATGCGATCACCCGCATCCAGCAGTTGGAACAGGGCCAGCAGAGGATTGAAACTCTGATGGAAAACCTTCTCCTCGCCTTCCAAAATCAGGCGAACAATGAACCTCCTCCGAATCATCAAGACGACGAGATAAATAGAGAAGAAAATGAGTCACGCGCCCTTACCAAAAAAGGACGTAGACGGTATCCTCGCCAAAGCAAAAGAAGAGGATACACTCAAGGAGTATGGGATCAAGCCACCATATCCCTTATGGATGGACTCGGTCCCGTTCCCCACCAAATTCAAGCATCCTACCCTCCAAACATATACGAGGAAAGGATCAGCCAGACAGCACGTCATCCACTTCAAGATCCTGACTGTAAGATCCCGACCCCAATCCTTTTGTTTAGCTTTGATTTAATCATGGTTTAACTTGTTAAGCGAGATTTGACTTAGTTTGACCGTGTATTTGAGTTTGACCGGATTTTTCCTAACCTTGGAGATTTTGAGACCGTTGACTTTGGTTTGACCCGGTTTATTCGATATATATTTTTTTTTTATGAGAAATTTCTTTTCATTTCTAAAAATTCTGGATTTAACATATTTTGACTCATTTGATGAAGTTTAACAACTTTCATGTTTTGACCATCATGATTTGATACTCAGAAATCACGTTTTTCGAGGAAAAAGGGCAAAAATGACATTTTCACTAAATATGTCCATGAATTTCGAAAATTTCAGAAATTGGGGAAAATACACTTTTTGGAAACTAGATATTTCGCCGATCGTTTTTGTCTTCTTCGTCGTTTTCGTTCGGGACCCGCATATACCATTTTTAGCTTGATGAAGACCGGGGCCCACAAGACCCATTCTATAAGAGGGGAACCCCTCTCTTCTTCTCCTTCATTCGTTTCCAGCAAGGGTGGAGCTAGGGCTCTTTCCCTCTCTTCCCACTCTTTCTCTCTCATCTGAAACACCTCTCTCTTGGAGCTTTCATGGAGATTTGATCTCACCTCCTTCTTCTCCTCCCTCTTGGCTTTCCAAAGACCCCATTTTCAAGAGCATTGGGCTAGGACAACCCTCCTCTTCAAGCCCTTCTTCTTATTTGGAACACCCAAAGGTTAGCAATGGTTTTCATTTCTTTAGATCTTTGTTTTCCTCCTCATTTGGAGTGTTTTAATCCCACATGCAATGGGTTTTCATGGAGGTTTACAATGGATTGGATTTTTAGGGTTTTTCCATGAGCTATTTGGGGGTTTTATGATTTTGGAGCTTGAGGCCATTAGAGGACTCTCATGGAATGTTTTGCATCTTCTCTTGACTTAAGGCAAGTAGAATTTTCAACTAATATGATGTTTCCATGTTTCTTGTTTGGTTTCTTGGCTTTTCTTCATTATGTTCTAACCCTTTGGGATTTATGGATTCACAACTAATGTATGTTGATTTCCACATGCTATTTTCTTATGATGTATTGGGAGTTTGGTTTCATTTTAGTCACTTTGATAATTTGATTTCTTTGTATTAATGGTGTTGTGTTCTAAGTATGGGAAAAACTTTGATCTTTGAAAAAGGGTTGTATTTGATCAATTTGATAGATTAATGAATGGTGATTGATGAGTTTGGAAGGTCAAAGAAGGGCCCAAAGGATCTAGGATCATTGTGTGAAAGATTGGGAATGGAAAGGATTGAAAAAGGAAGAAAAAAAAATGCAAGAAGAAGACTCGGGCTGGACTGGGCAGGCCCAGTCCGCTCGAGCGACCCAGTGGGTCGCTCGAGCGGACCAGGCACTGTCTGGGTCCGCTCGAGCGGGCCTGGGTCCGCTCGAGCGAGCCCAGCTCAGTCTGGGCTCGGGTCCGGGCCTGGATTGGATTGTTTGTGGGCCAGATTTTTAGGGGCTTCCTTGGGCTTGATTCAAATCAATCTTTGGGCCGTTTTGAGGCCTGATGTTGGGTCATTTTAGGGCCTGACATTGGGCTGTTTAAATCCTGTTTGTGGGCCTGGTTCAGGTCTAGTTTTGGGTTGTTTAAAAATCTGTTTGTGGGCCTGGTTCAGGTTTAGTTTTGGGTTTGTTTTAAAAACTTGTTTCTTGTCCATTAAAGGGTTTGTTTTGGGCTGTTTTAAGGTTTGTACTGTGGGCCATTTCAAGATTAGTTTGGGCTGTCTTTAAGATGTGTTTTGTGGGCCATTCAAGGTTTAACTACGAACTAATTTCAAGGTCTGTTTGGGCCGGATTTAAAGGACGGTTTTGGGGTTTGGTTCAAGGCCAGTTATGGGCCTGTTTTTAAAAAAGTTTTGGTCATTACTTTGATACTTGGAAATTTGTGAAATGGGAATGATGTGAGAATGAGGGTAGGTGAAATTACCCGGGAACCGTTCGGGTCTTAATGCGCACTTTATCATTTAAATATTATGGATTTTCATTGGCATCAAACGCACTTTTTATTAATTAATGTTTAAAGGGTAAATGTGCATTGAGATGGTTCCTTGGTAAGTCATTAAGTCATTCTCCACTGTCCATTCCATTTCAAGTCAGAAAATGTATTTGTATTTGTATTTGTATTCTTTGGTAGACTAATTTAAATAGCATCGGTGATTTGTCATAAAATCATGTGGTTTTCCATGTTCGAAAGGATTGTCCGTATGATTTTATACGAATCACTTTGATGTGTATTTGAACGGTTTATCATGGATACTAGTATGTTTTCTCCGATTCGATTTGAAAGGAGATTTGAGTGATTTGTCACATTCGAGATTTCTTTGATAAGACTAGTATTTTGAAAATAAAACCTCGAGGCAAGACGGGGCCAGAGCTATGTGGTGCGAGCCCATGAGCCAAAGAGGCTATGACTTCGAAAATAAAACCCCGAGGCAAGACGGGGCCAGAGCTATGTGGTGTGAGCCCCTGAGCCAAAGGGATTAGTATTATGTTAGATTTGTATCGGTTTGAGTTTGAAAACTAAAGGCACCACTAGGCTTAGGTCACCTTGTCGGGCTGATCACCCGGCTTGGGATCTTTACTCTGTTCGCCAGCTGCAGCTTGGATTCCGTCTGTACCGACCATGGCAACGGTAATGATCTGCCGGTCCCATTTGTATGGCTACGGTTCTGATCCTCTGTTTAGTACCACGTTCAGTGGCTACGCTCTGTCTGCTCTTATTACTTCGGTAATAGGAGGATTTAGCTATTTGTGGTCGCCTAGGTTTTATCCACATATTACTTTAGTTTATGATTATTGTCGATTATGCTCTCTATGCTTTGATTTGTTTAATGTTACGACATCGACCTTTATCGTATTGTTTCTACTATTCAGTTTTTAAATGTATTTCCAATTATTAAATGCTTTGCTTAGGTGGTTATCTTTTCGAGACATTTATGCTTTAGAGACTGTTCGTTTATTGCTTTGATATTCATGTTCGGTCTTTCGATCGTCTTATCGGGATTTATTGTTATTATTGGTTAGACTCCTTATTCGGTTTTACGAGGATTTCGCCTGGTTTCATGTATGTTCTTTCATTCATATTACTTGTTTATTTGCTTGCCAGACCGTCGTGTCTGACCCTTTTTGTTTGGTGCCAGTTTCTTCTCTTTTCTGTTTGTAGGTGTTTGATCAGAGGAGGCGGTGGGACCGCTGGTCTGACGTGAGAGGCTGCCCGTTGATATCATCTAGATGTCAAGTGTGGCACCAGAGTTCGTACTGAAATGTTGGGGTAGGATTTCTGTTTAGTTGGATATTGTTGTATGGCTTCATTAGCCTTTTTATTGGGTTGTAATTAAGACACTTGTTAATTGTAATTTGAATATGGGAAATAATAGATTTGTTACTACCAGCTCAGTGTGCTCTGATGTATGATTTATGCCAGTCTGTTTATTGATGGCTTGGTGATATTGGTTGCGTGCGACACGGAACCCGATGGCCACGGATTCCGAGTCGTAACACCATGTTTAGCTTCCGCGAAAAATATACTCTGATTGTGATGAGATTTGTTTATCCTCATTCACGCGGATCTTGGGAACTATAACAAAAAGTTTCAAATTATCCCAAAATTTCGCACCCCGAGGTCGGATCACTGCAGGGCCCGGTTTCGGGGCGTGACAGGTTTGGTATCAGAGCTGGTTAGTTTCTAGGAAATAAAATACTCTAGAGACATTGAGACGTGTGGTGAGGACTCGTTAGATTGTGTCGATTTGTTTTCCCATGTCTTTGTTCCGTTGGATTTGAGTCGGCTTTTCTTTCAGTTCGGGAGATTTTGCTTGTCTTTTCTTTTAGTTCTGTTGTTAGGAGATTTGGATGGCCAAATTTCCTCCTTAGTGGTGGAGAATTTAAAGTCTCCATACTCTTGTTCAGTGTCTTTTGTCTGTGTTTGTGTCGGAGACTGAGAACCTTCTAGATTCAGTATGTTGTTTTCGGAGAACATCGGCAGACTTTCAGCCTTCAGCATCTTCAATGTGGTTATTGAGAGAAGACATGTGCAGTTGCCAGTCAAAGTAGAACTTGAGCAGTATGTGAAGATCCCCTCTCAGCTAATCGAAGATCATCATGCAGCGTAATAAGGTAAGTTAATATGGATTTTGGGTGAACTCAGACCATCTTTTCAAGATGAAGGACTGCAAGAGGCATGTTACCTGTGGATTTTTTTTTTTTTTTTTTTTTTATGAAGGGAGAAGTGACCTTAGTTAGTAAGGTTGGAAACTAGTGCTAGAAACTCAAGGATTTCCCGGATTCAACGAGCCTTGTCGTGGATTTGGCTGAGAATTTTCAGGACTTGCAGCTTAGCCGGTGTAGTTGATTCAGCAAGGGAGTACCTCGGTGGTTTGGATGTTCATTTCTTATTTAAAATGATTTTTCTTGATGTTTTCATCTTTGATATGTTTTCATTAATATCTATGGTTTATCCTTGTAGTGTTTAAAAATGGATTTATGTTCCTTCTTTAAGGCTTACCTTGAAATAAACTATGTTACTATACTCTTTTCATGAGTCACATGATTTTGTTTTCAAGATTGGTCTTTAAAAGCATGTAACTCAAAATTGTGTTTCTTTCTCAAAGAGTAGTGTGAGATTTCTATTTTATTGAGTTGTTTTCTATGGTTAAGTTTTCTATGGTTATGTAAAATGAAATTTTTTTAAAGGTTTTGTGTTTAGATTTTTATGTAGATTTCCTACATTTGTTTTAACGCTCAACTTTGTTTAGATTTTCGCAAGATTTTTATAAACAAATGAGTTAGTTTTCAACAAGGTTTCGTATTCAATTAACACTCAGATTTCAGCGAAGTTTGATGTATAGTTATACTAAAAATATGAATTTCAAAATGAATAATGTTGTTTCATATTCAAACTTTGATAAACTTTCTTTATTAAGTTTTATTTGATAATTCGGAAGTTCAACTTCTACTATGTTTCAAAATGATGAGATTTAACTAAGTAATAGTTTTAGTCCCTATGTTTAAGATTTTAAGATTTGTTTCGCATTGAATGGATGAGTTGTAATAGTTTTTGGCTGGAGTTTGGTAGTGTGTGAATTGAAGGGATGATGAATGTCCGGAGGTGTACTAATTCAGTTGAGGACAGAGTTGGATCTACGAGAGAATCAACATCATTCAAGACAGGGATTGGAAGTTTCAGTTCTTCGGGAATTAACATCAGACTTGGCAGATGTGTTTTATTGATGACACAGTATCCGGTAAGAGATCAAGAGCAGCAAAGAGATAGAATCAGATGTGAACAAGAATTCTGAGTATAGCACAGAAAGACTTGGAATATGAAGTTGCGAACACAGAGTTGGATTTCCAAGGTCGGCTTTACATGTCAATGGTAGAAGACTTGAAGAATGAAATCTGAAGAGGCAAGCATCAGGAGCACCGTGTACAGCTTTGAAGGACTTAAGGCACAGAAATTCCAAGTGATAGAAAGAGATAGAACTCACAGTTTCTTGAACCATCAGTGACTGACGAATTTAGTAGAAGAATTGATCCGGTGCGAGAACGACAGATGACACCAAGGATGATTGGATGAATTGTTGGACACCAGTTTGGCCAGAGGAGTTTGTTTTCGAGCAGATATGTGGATTAGTGTGAAGCCTTCAACCGAATCAGAGTGTGGTTGACCGTGCATCCCAACGTCGGGTTGGATCAGAGAGTCTCTCAGTCACCAAGGTCTAGCATAGAGTGTCAGTGTTTTCGTTTGTCTTTTTGGGTTTTTGATTTCGATTTGGTTTAAGCCATTTGGAGGACCAAATGGATTCTAAGGGGGGGAGGATGTAAGATCCCGACCCCAATCCTTTTGTTTAGCTTTGATTTAATCATGGTTTAACTTGTTAAGCGAGATTTGATTTAGTTTGACCGTGTATTTGAGTTTGACCGGATTTTTCCTAACCTTGGAGATTTTGAGACCGTTGACTTTGGTTTGACCCGGTTTATTCGATATGTATTTTTTTATGAGGAATTTCTTTTCATTTCTAAAAATTCTGGATTTAACATATTTTGACTCATTTGATGAAGTTTAACAACTTTCATGTTTTGACCATCATGATTTGATACTCAGAAATCACGTTTTTCGAGGAAAAAGGGCAAAAATGACATTTTCACTAAATCTGTCCATGAATTTCGAAAATTTCAGAATTTGGGGAAAATATACTTTTTGGAAACTAGATATTTCGCCGATCGTTTTTGTCTTCTTCGTCGTTTTCGTTCGGGGCCCGCATATACCATTTTTAGCTTGATGAAGACCGGGGCCCACAAGACCCATTCTATAAGAGGGGAACCCCTCTCTTCTTCTCCTTCATTCGTTTCCAGCAAGGGTTGAGCTAGGGCTCTTTCCCTCTCTTCCCACTCTTTCTCTCTCATCTGAAACACCTCTCTCTTGGAGCTTTCATGGAGATTTGATCTCACCTCCTTCTTCTCCTCCCTCTTGGCTTTCCAAAGACCCCATTTTCAAGAGCATTGGGCTAGGACAACCCTCCTCTTCAAGCCCTTCTTCTTATTTGGAACACCCAAAGGTTAGCAATGGTTTTCATTTCTTTAGATCTTTGTTTTCCTCCTCATTTGGAGTGTTTTAATCCCACATGCAATGGGTTTTCATGGAGGTTTACAATGGATTGGATTTTTAGGGTTTTTCCATGAGCTATTTGGGGGTTTTATGATTTTGGAGCTTGAGGCCATTAGAGGACTCTCATGGAATGTTTTGCATCTTCTCTTGACCAAGGCAAGTAGAATTTTCAACTAATATGATGTTTCCATGTTTCTTGTTTGGTTTCTTGGCTTTTCTTCATTATGTTCTAACCCTTTGTGATTTATGGATTCACAACTAATGTATGTTGATTTCCACATATGCTATTTTCTTATGATGTATTGGGAGTTTGGTTTCATTTTAGTCACTTTGATAATTTGATTTCTTTGTATTAATGGTGTTGTGTTCTAAGTATGGGAAAAACTTTGATCTTTGAAAAAGGGTTGTATTTGATCAATTTGATAGATTAATGAATGGTGATTGATGAGTTTGGAAGGTCAAAGAAGGGCCCAAAGGATCTAGGATCATTGTGTGAAAGATTGGGAATGGAAAGGATTGAAAAAGGAAGAAAAAAAAATGCAAGAAGAAGACTCGGGCTGGACTGGGCAGGCCCAGTCCGCTCGAGCGACCCAGTGGGTCGCTCGAGCGGACCAGGCACTGTCTGGGTCCGCTCGAGCGACCCAGTGGGTCGCTCGAGCGACCCAGCTTCTGTCTGGGTCCGCTCGAGCGGGCCTGGGTCCGCTCGAGCGAGCCCAGCTCAGTCTGGGCTCGGGTCCGGGCCTGGATTGGATTGTTTGTGGGCCAGATTTTTAGGGGCTTCCTTGGGCTTGATTCAAATCAATCTTTGGGCCGTTTTGAGGCCTGATGTTGGGTCATTTTAGGGCCTGACATGGGCTGTTTAAATCCTGTTTGTGGGCCTGGTTCAGGTCTAGTTTTGGGTTGTTTAAAAATCTGTTTGTGGGCCTGGTTCAGGTTTAGTTTTGGGTTTGTTTTAAAAACTTGTTTCTTGTCCATTAAAGGGTTTGTTTTGGGCTGTTTTAAGGTTTGTACTGTGGGCCATTTCAAGATTAGTTTGGGCTGTCTTTAAGATGTGTTTTGTGGGCCATTCAAGGTTTAACTACGAACTAATTTCAAGGTCTGTTTGGGCCGGATTTAAAGGACGGTTTTGGGGTTTGGTTCAAGGCCAGTTATGGGCCTGTTTTTAAAAAAGTTTTGGTCATTACTTTGATACTTGGAAATTTGTGAAATGGGAATGATGTGAGAATGAGGGTAGGTGAAATTACCCGGGAACCGTTCGGGTCTTAATGCGCACTTTATCATTTAAATATTATGGATTTTCATTGGCATCAAACGCACTTTTTATTAATTAATGTTTAAAGGGTAAATGTGCATTGAGATGGTTCCTTGGTAAGTCATTAAGTCATTCTCCACTGTCCATTCCATTTCAAGTCAGAAAATGTATTTGTATTTGTATTTGTATTCTTTGGTAGACTAATTTAAATAGCATCGGTGATTTGTCATAAAATCATGTGGTTTTCCATGTTCGAAAGGATTGTCCGTATGATTTTATACGAATCACTTTGATGTGTATTTGAACGGTTTATCATGGATACTAGTATGTTTTCTCCGATTCGATTTGAAAGGAGATTTGAGTGATTTGTCACATTCGAGATTTCTTTGATAAGACTAGTATTTTGAAAATAAAACCTCGAGGCAAGACGGGGCCAGAGCTATGTGGTGCGAGCCCATGAGCCAAAGAGGCTATGACTTCGAAAATAAAACCCCGAGGCAAGACGGGGCCAGAGCTATGTGGTGTGAGCCCCTGAGCCAAAGGGATTAGTATTATGTTAGATTTGTATCGGTTTGAGTTTGAAAACTAAAGGCACCACTAGGCTTAGGTCACCTTGTCGGGCTGATCACCCGGCTTGGGATCTTTACTCTGTTCGCCAGCTGCAGCTTGGATTCCGTCTGTACCGACCATGGCAACGGTAATGATCTGCCGGTCCCATTTGTATGGCTACGGTTCTGATCCTCTGTTTAGTACCACGTTCAGTGGCTACGCTCTGTCTGCTCTTATTACTTCGGTAATAGGAGGATTTAGCTATTTGTGGTCGCCTAGGTTTTATCCACATATTACTTTAGTTTATGATTATTGTCGATTATGCTCTCTATGCTTTGATTTGTTTAATGTTACGACGTCGACCTTTATCGTATTGTTTCTACTATTCAGTTTTTAAATGTATTTCCAATTATTAAATGCTTTGCTTAGGTGGTTATCTTTTCGAGACATTTATGCTTTAGAGACTGTTCGTTTATTGCTTTGATATTCATGTTCGGTCTTTCGATCGTCTTATCGGGATTTATTGTTATTATTGGTTAGACTCCTTATTCGGTTTTACGAGGATTTCGCCTGGTTTCATGTATGTTCTTTCATTCATATTACTTGTTTATTTGCTTGCCAGACCGTCGTGTCTGACCCTTTTTGTTTGGTGCCAGTTTCTTCTCTTTTCTGTTTGTAGGTGTTTGATCAGAGGAGGCGGTGGGACCGCTGGTCTGACGTGAGAGGCTGCCCGTTGATATCATCTAGATGTCAAGTGTGGCACCAGAGTTCGTACTGAAATGTTGGGGTAGGATTTCTGTTTAGTTGGATATTGTTGTATGGCTTCATTAGCCTTTTTATTGGGTTGTAATTAAGACACTTGTTAATTGTAATTTGAATATGGGAAATAATAGATTTGTTACTACCAGCTCAGTGTGCTCTGATGTATGATTTATGCCAGTCTGTTTATTGATGGCTTGGTGATATTGGTTGCGTGCGACACGGAACCCGATGGCCACGGATTCCGAGTCGTAACACCATGTTTAGCTTCCGCGAAAAATATACTCTGATTGTGATGAGATTTGTTTATCCTCATTCACGCGGGTCTTGGGAAACATAACAAAAAGTTTCAAATTATTCCAAAATTTTGCACCCCGAGGTCGGATCACTGCAGGGCCCGGTTTCGGGGCGTGACAGGTTTGGTATCAGAGCTGGTTAGTTTCTAGGAAATAAAATACTCTAGAGACATTAAGACGTGTGGTGAGGACTCGTTAGATTGTGTCGATTTGTTTTCCCGTGTCTTTGTTCCGTTGGATTTGAGTCGGCTTTTCTTTCAGTTCGGGAGATTTTGCTTGTCTTTTCTTTTAGTTCTGTTGTTAGGAGACTTGGATGGCCAAATTTCCTCCTTAGTGGTGGAGAATTTAAAGTCTCCATACTCTTGTTCAGTGTCTTTTGTCTGTGTTTGTGTCGGAGACTGAGAACCTTCTAGATTCAGTATGTTGTTTTCGGAGAACATCGGCAGACTTTCAGCCTTCAGCATCTTCAATGTGGTTATTGAGAGAAGACATGTGCAGTTGCCAGTCAAAGTAGAACTTGAGCAGTATGTGAAGATCCCCTCTCAGCTAATCGAAGATCATCATGCAGCGTACTAAGGTAAGTTAATGTGGATTTTTGGGTGAACTCAGACCATCTTTTCAAGATGAAGGACTGCAAGAGGCATGTTACCTGTGGAATTTTTTTTTTTTTTTTTTATGAAGGGAGAAGTGACCTTAGTTAGTAAGGTTGGAAACTAGTGCTAGAAACTCAAGGATTTCCCGGATTCAACGAGCCTTGTCGTGGATTTGGCTGAGAATTTTCAGGACTTGCAGCTTAGCCGGTGTAGTTGATTCAGCAAGGGAGTACCTCGGTGGTTTGGATGTTCATTTCTTATTTAAAATGATTTTTCTTGATGTTTTCATCTTTGATATGTTTTCATTAATATCTATGGTTTATCCTTGTAGTGTTTAAAAATGGATTTATGTTCCTTCTTTAAGGCTTACCTTGAAATAAACTATGTTACTATACTCTTTTCATGAGTCACATGATTTTGTTTTCAAGATTGGTCTTTAAAAGCATGTAACTCAAAATTGTGTTTCTTTCTCAAAGAGTAGTGTGAGATTTCTATTTTATTGAGTTGTTTTCTATGGTTAAGTTTTCTATGGTTATGTAAAATGAAATTTTTTTAAAGGTTTTGTGTTTAGATTTTTATGTAGATTTCCTACATTTGTTTTAACGCTCAACTTTGTTTAGATTTTCGCAAGATTTTTATAAACAAATGAGTTAGTTTTCAACAAGGTTTCGTATTCAATTAACACTCAGATTTCAGCGAAGTTTGATGTATAGTTATACTAAAAATATGAATTTCAAAATGAATAATGTTGTTTCATATTCAAACTTTGATAAACTTTCTTTATTAAGTTTTATTTGATAATTCGGAAGTTCAACTTCTACTATGTTTCAAAATGATGAGATTTAACTAAGTAATAGTTTTAGTCCCTATGTTTAAGATTTTAAGATTTGTTTCGCATTGAATGGATGAGTTGTAATAGTTTTTGGCTGGAGTTTGGTAGTGTGTGAATTGAAGGGATGATGAATGTCCGGAGGTGTACTAATTCAGTTGAGGACAGAGTTGGATCTACGAGAGAATCAACATCATTCAAGACAGGGATTGGAAGTTTCAGTTCTTCGGGAATTAACATCAGACTTGGCAGATGTGTTTTATTGATGACACAGTATCCGGTAAGAGATCAAGAGCAGCAAAGAGATAGAATCAGATGTGAACAAGAATTCTGAGTATAGCACAGAAAGACTTGGAATATGAAGTTGCGAACACAGAGTTGGATTTCCAAGGTCGGCTTTACATGTCAATGGTAGAAGACTTGAAGAATGAAATCTGAAGAGGTAAGCATCGGGAGCACCGTGTACAGCTTTGAAGGACTTAAGGCACAGAAATTCCAAGTGATAGAAAGAGATAGAACTCACAGTTTCTTGAACCATCAGTGACTGACGAGTTAAGTAGAAGAATTGATCCGGTGCGAGAACGACAGATGACACCAAGGATGATTGGATGAATTGTTGGACACCAGTTTGGCCAGAGGAGTTTGTTTTCGAGCAGATATGTGGATTAGTGTGAAGCCTTCAACCGAATCAGAGTGTGGTTGACCGTGCATCTCAACGTCGGGTTGGATCAGAGAGTCTCTCAGTTGCCGAGGTCTAGCGTAGGGTGTCAGTGTCTTCGTTTGTCTTTTTGGGTTTTTGATTTCGATTTGGTTTAAGCCATTTGGAGGACCAAATGGATTCTAAGGGGGGGAGGATGTAAGATCCCGACCCAATCCTTTTGTTTAGCTTTGATTTAATCATGGTTTAACTTGTTAAGCGAGATTTGATTTAGTTTGACCGTGTATTTGAGTTTGACCGAATTTTCCTAACCTTGGAGATTTTGAGACCGTTGACTTTGGTTTGACCCGGTTTATTCGATATGTATTTTTTTTTATGAGAAATTTCTTTTCATTTCTAAAAATTCTGGATTTAACATATTTTGACTCATTTGATGAAGTTTAACAACTTTCATGTTTTGACCATCATGATTTGATACTCAGAAATCACGTTTTTCGAGGAAAAAGGGCAAAAATGACATTTTCACTAAATCTGTCCATGAATTTCGAAAATTTCAGAATTTGGGGAAAATATACTTTTTGGAAACTAGATATTTCGCCGATCGTTTTTGTCTTCTTCGTCGTTTTCGTTCGGGGCCCGCATATACCATTTTTAGCTTGATGAAGACCGGGGCCCACAAGACCCATTCTATAAGAGGGGAACCCCTCTCTTCTTCTCCTTCATTCGTTTCCAGCAAGGGTTGAGCTAGGGCTCTTTCCCTCTCTTCCCACTCTTTCTCTCTCATCTGAAACACCTCTCTCTTGGAGCTTTCATGGAGATTTGATCTCACCTCCTTCTTCTCCTCCCTCTTGGCTTTCCAAAGACCCCATTTTCAAGAGCATTGGGCTAGGACAACCCTCCTCTTCAAGCCCTTCTTCTTATTTGGAACACCCAAAGGTCAGCAATGGTTTTCATTTCTTTAGATCTTTGTTTTCCTCCTCATTTGGAGTGTTTTAATCCCACATGCAATGGGTTTTCATGGAGGTTTACAATGGATTGGATTTTTAGGGTTTTTCCATGAGCTATTTGGGGGTTTTATGATTTTGGAGCTTGAGGCCATTAGAGGACTCTCATGGAATGTTTTGCATCTTCTCTTGACCAAGGCAAGTAGAATTTTCAACTAATATGATGTTTCCATGTTTCTTGTTTGGTTTCTTGGCTTTTCTTCATTATGTTCTAACCCTTTGTGATTTATGGATTCACAACTAATGTATGTTGATTTCCACATATGCTATTTTCTTATGATGTATTGGGAGTTTGGTTTCATTTTAGTCACTTTGATAATTTGATTTCTTTGTATTAATGGTGTTGTGTTCTAAGTATGGGAAAAACTTTGATCTTTGAAAAAGGGTTGTATTTGATCAATTTGATAGATTAATGAATGGTGATTGATGAGTTTGGAAGGTCAAAGAAGGGCCCAAAGGATCTAGGATCATTGTGTGAAAGATTGGGAATGGAAAGGATTGAAAAAGGAAGAAAAAAAAAATGCAAGAAGAAGACTCGGGCTGGACTGGGCAGGCCCAGTCCGCTCGAGCGACCCAGTGGGTCGCTCGAGCGGACCAGGCACTGTCTGGGTCCGCTCGAGCGGGCCTGGGTCCGCTCGAGCGAGCCCAGCTCAGTCTGGGCTCGGGTCCGGGCCTGGATTGGATTGTTTGTGGGCCAGATTTTTAGGGGCTTCCTTGGGCTTGATTCAAATCAATCTTTGGGCCGTTTTGAGGCCTGATGTTGGGTCATTTTAGGGCCTGACATTGGGCTGTTTAAATCCTGTTTGTGGGCCTGGTTCAGGTCTAGTTTTGGGTTGTTTAAAAATCTGTTTGTGGGCCTGGTTCAGGTTTAGTTTTGGGTTTGTTTTAAAAACTTGTTTCTTGTCCATTAAAGGGTTTGTTTTGGGCTGTTTTAAGGTTTGTACTGTGGGCCATTTCAAGATTAGTTTGGGCTGTCTTTAAGATGTGTTTTGTGGGCCATTCAAGGTTTAACTACGAACTAATTTCAAGGTCTGTTTGGGCCGGATTTAAAGGACGGTTTTGGGGTTTGGTTCAAGGCCAGTTATGGGCCTGTTTTTAAAAAAGTTTTGGTCATTACTTTGATACTTGGAAATTTGTGAAATGGGAATGATGTGAGAATGAGGGTAGGTGAAATTACCCGGGAACCGTTCGGGTCTTAATGCGCACTTTATCATTTAAATATTATGGATTTTCATTGGCATCAAACGCACTTTTTATTAATTAATGTTTAAAGGGTAAATGTGCATTGAGATGGTTCCTTGGTAAGTCATTAAGTCATTCTCCACTGTCCATTCCATTTCAAGTCAGAAAATGTATTTGTATTTGTATTTGTATTCTTTGGTAGACTAATTTAAATAGCATCGGTGATTTGTCATAAAATCATGTGGTTTTCCATGTTCGAAAGGATTGTCCGTATGATTTTATACGAATCACTTTGATGTGTATTTGAACGGTTTATCATGGATACTAGTATGTTTTCTCCGATTCGATTTGAAAGGAGATTTGAGTGATTTGTCACATTCGAGATTTCTTTGATAAGACTAGTATTTTGAAAATAAAACCTCGAGGCAAGACGGGGCCAGAGCTATGTGGTGCGAGCCCATGAGCCAAAGAGGCTATGACTTCGAAAATAAAACCCCGAGGCAAGACGGGGCCAGAGCTATGTGGTGTGAGCCCCTGAGCCAAAGGGATTAGTATTATGTTAGATTTGTATCGGTTTGAGTTTGAAAACTAAAGGCACCACTAGGCTTAGGTCACCTTGTCGGGCTGATCACCCGGCTTGGGATCTTTACTCTGTTCGCCAGCTGCAGCTTGGATTCCGTCTGTACCGACCATGGCAACGGTAATGATCTGCCGGTCCCATTTGTATGGCTACGGTTCTGATCCTCTGTTTAGTACCACGTTCAGTGGCTACGCTCTGTCTGCTCTTATTACTTCGGTAATAGGAGGATTTAGCTATTTGTGGTCGCCTAGGTTTTATCCACATATTACTTTAGTTTATGATTATTGTCGATTATGCTCTCTATGCTTTGATTTGTTTAATGTTACGACGTCGACCTTTATCGTATTGTTTCTACTATTCAGTTTTTAAATGTATTTCCAATTATTAAATGCTTTGCTTAGGTGGTTATCTTTTCGAGACATTTATGCTTTAGAGACTGTTCGTTTATTGCTTTGATATTCATGTTCGGTCTTTCGATCGTCTTATCGGGATTTATTGTTATTATTGGTTAGACTCCTTATTCGGTTTTACGAGGATTTCGCCTGGTTTCATGTATGTTCTTTCATCCATATTACTTGTTTATTTGCTTGCCAGACCGTCGTGTCTGACCCTTTTTGTTTGGTGCCAGTTTCTTCTCTTTTCTGTTTGTAGGTGTTTGATCAGAGGAGGCGGTGGGACCGCTGGTCTGACGTGAGAGGCTGCCCGTTGATATCATCTAGATGTCAAGTGTGGCACCAGAGTTCGTACTGAAATGTTGGGGTAGGATTTCTGTTTAGTTGGATATTGTTGTATGGCTTCATTAGCCTTTTTATTGGGTTGTAATTAAGACACTTGTTAATTGTAATTTGAATATGGGAAATAATAGATTTGTTACTACCAGCTCAGTGTGCTCTGATGTATGATTTATGCCAGTCTGTTTATTGATGGCTTGGTGATATTGGTTGCGTGCGACACGGAACCCGATGGCCACGGATTCCGAGTCGTAACACCATGTTTAGCTTCCGCGAAAAATATACTCTGATTGTGATGAGATTTGTTTATCCTCATTCACGCGGGTCTTGGGAACCATAACAAAAAGTTTCAAATTATTCCAAAATTTCGCACCCCGAGGTCGGATCACTGCAGGGCCCGGTTTCGGGGCGTGACACTGACGGGAGCTATCGCGGATCAAGATGCACTCAAGATCCGCCTCTTTGCAAGTACCCCTAAAAGGTACGGCCTTCGATTGGTACTCCACTCTGCCGGAGGACTCAATCCAAAACTGGGCCATGCTAGAGACACGCTTCCTCACTCACTTCAAAGGTGAAGATCACCCCGCTACTATGGCTCAGCTGTGCAGCCTAAAACAGGGGGAGAATGAATCAACATATGACTTCATTCACAAGTGGAAAGCATTGGCATACAAATGCTCTGATGTATTGCCACAAGCGTCGCTAGTTGACATCTGCCGAAACAACATGAGAGCCAGAATCCGCTCCATGATCATCGGCAACAAATCAAAAAACCTGGGAGAACTCCTAGAAGCTTCCATGGAAGCTGAAACGGTGATTAAAGACCTCAACAGTCAGAAATCATCAAGAAAAGAGGCAACCGCCATTACGACCTCAAAACCAAAAAAGAAAGAGGTCCTCAATGTGCAGACCAAGTCAGCTCCTCAGCCACCAAAGAAAGCTGAAAACAAAGCTGTTGGTAAGAGACCTGAACTCTCTGACGCCTTCAAAGAACGAGTAGAGAAGAAATACCCGTTTGATGAAGATGTTGATGAAATCTTCGGGGCAAGCTCACCTTGCCTGAACCAAAAAGACCGGGTGATGTTGGCAAAACCAACGATCCTCGGTACTGTCCATACCACCAGATGATCTCGCATCCTCTCAATCAATGCTTCATTGTGAGAGAGAAAATAAATGAGATGTGGAAAAACGGAGTCATCACCTTTGACAAAAACTATGGGTCTGCCTCCGTCAACATGGTGACATGTGGACAAACATCAATATCACCGAAAAAGAAGATCACTACTTCCTTCAAGGTGATAAACTTAATCGAAGCGTCCGAGAAACTGGTTCCTTACCCGACACCAGACGGACAACCGATATGGGTACATCCCGATCTCCTGGAAGATGAAAATTGGGAGGTCATGAAAGTAAAGCCTACAGCTCAACAGCGAAGGCAGGCTAGGAAACATCTCCTCAAGCTCAAACGGCAAGAGAAGACCCAGCCAAAACTAGAGGTCAAAGAAAAGGCAGAGGCTTCCTCTACCGCTTCACTGGAGGTAACAAAAACATCCCTTCCAGAGACTTCAAAGGGGGTAAGGAAATTCACTCTCAGTGATTTCATGCCACCTCAATTCAAAGAAGCCATGCAGGAGGCATCATACTCTTGCAATTCGGTAGTTGGATTCTCCATTGATGGATACGAGTCCAGCGACACCGATGATGGATTCGAATCCAACTACACAGATGAGTGGGAGGAGTCCCTTGAAACAGGAGAATATCTCTCCGATGAAGAATGGGTTCCTGAGTCTCATCTTATGCCAGTAATCTGGTATAACCCCCTACAGCCACAAGGATCCTGGTCTGATGATGAAGAAGACCAAGAAGCTGTACAGGAAAATGCTGCTGACCAAGCACCTCTCATTACTCCAGTGGAAATCAACAATGTTGAGCCACAAAGAGATGATGAAGAAGAAGATCCGGCTCCCATGCCTGATCTTGAAGAATATGCAAGGATCTTGCAGCGACTCGCTCTAAACAAGAGCAAGAACGCGTCAACAAGCCTCCTCGCAATCCAGAGCCTGAAGTCCCTGAAGACCACCAGGTACATCCTCCCTTAACTCCTGAAAATGGAGAAAATTGCTGGATAGACGATCCTCTCACATCCGAGGATGAGTCTGACTCCGATCAGGCAACGTCTCCCGTCAGAGCTTCCTGTAATGTGATAATTCGGGATTATAGCTCTTCCGAGGCATCGTCTGATGAGGACACTTACACTCCGGCGACGCCTAGCAATATATCTTCTGGAGCCACCTCGTCTCACGTGACTTTCACTGAGATGACACCCTCTCAGGTTTCTTCTCCTGAGACTGTGACTTCAAAGTTCACACCCTTCCTGACTGAAGAATTCCCAGCTATTAATACTTGGGACGATGAATTAGTCAACGAAGAAGAAAGATTGCTGGATGCTGTTCAGGACTTGTTCCCGGAAAATGCTCCATGCAACACGATCACTGAGGATGGCAACTCTGCTGCTGATACATCCTCAGCAAATGAAAAACGACAGCCTCTTGATCCTGAAGACAATCTTCCAAACGAAGACCCTTCTCAAGAAGCTCTCGAAGTTGGTAGAGGCACCCGCTCTGGCCGGGACTACCACAAAAATTATAACCAATCTTCCTTTACATATGTAAATCCTTCGGGAAAAGATGTTGTAAGCGCCTCTAGTGGGAACAATGATGAAGATGCAGGCCCTAAGGAGGCTTTCAAGTATGACTTGATCGAACACTTCAAGCACATACCTGCACGTCTGCACATCCTAGATTTGTTGCGAATGTCTCCGCACACTCGTGATAATCACATTTCGGAATTACAAAAGCTGAATGAGGATGTCGACAAACATGCCCCGCAAGTCCTCCAAATTGAATTGGATTACCGGGTCAAAAACTCAGAAGCCTCCTCAAAGGGAGAAAAGAAGAAAACTGAGGGATCATGCATTGAATGCCTCTCGGTTAAAAAAGCAGCCAGTGCAACCATCGCCTTCACAAAGGATGACCTCCTACTTGGCGAAACCAGGCATAACCGACCCCTGTACTTCACAGGGTATATCAAGGAAATGCCTATGCATAGAGTTCAGATCGACCCAGGTTCTGCACTCAACCTTATCTCCACATCGGCTCTTGAAGAGTTGGGCATCCCACCCAGCAAACTAAGCCACACATCTGTATCTATCTTTGGATACAATGGGAGTACTCAAAGGCCTATCGGCAAAATCAGGTTCAAATTGCAGATCGGTGATCTTATCTCTGAGGTCACAGTGTATGCAATAAAGACCCCTTCATGCTACAACATCCTTCTCGGACGCCCTTGGATCCATGAGAATGGTGTTGTCCCTTCAACTCTACATCAATGCATCAAGTTTGTTGGCGATGACGGCATGATACATCGAGTCTTTGCGGACAGAAAACCCTTCAAAGGTAAAGAAATCCACTTCGCAGACTCACAGATGTATGAAGGTGAAAAAGAAGAAGAGGAGAAGCATACAGCATCCTTTGCCGAAAATCTCTAGAAAGATAAAGGCAAAGCTCCTCAACAATCACCGGAAGAAAACAAACCATCCGGTAAATCTGAAGAGAGCATTCAAACTCCCTTCATCATCTCCCTCAAATCTTCAAAGCCTTTGGTCATCACAACTAAAGTGAAGAAGGCAAAACAAAAGACTGGGGGCAAATTTGTTGTCTCTTTCGTGTCTATCATGCAAGACACGGACTCGGATTCAGAGCCAGAAGACGACACATCGTCAAGCCAAGCTGACATTCAGCAAGTTCAGCCTGCTCTTACTCCAATGGAGACAACTTCTGACATAGAAGATCCTACGTCAGCTTCCTTCGTTGTTCCAGCAACTTCAACAAAGGAAAAGCCGATCTTCTTCCATAGATCGGATGCTTCTTCATCAAACTCCATGCTTGAACCTTTCCAAAATAAAGGTATGCCTCAACTATCCTTATACAGTTCTGTGGCACAAGCTATTATGAAGAAAATGGGCTATGACGCTCAAAACCCAGTCGGTTTGGGAGAAGGACGCGGTATTCTCACGCCATTGGGGCCCGTCTTGACCAAAAGCCAGCTAGAAGATTGGAGACTCTACGGCTATGTAGAAAAGTCTTCACACGGATTAGGGTATGATCCTGACACTCCCTTGAGACAGTTGACACAAAGGCTTAAAAGTCAATATACTGACCAAGCCTCAACATCTCAAGTCCATGAAGACATCGATCTCCCTGGATATCTCTTTGATGAGTCACCTGACAAAGATCCAGGAAGCTCATCCAATTGGCACGATTTCTCCGAAAATGAAGAGGAGTTGTCCGATGGCACAGACGTGTGGACTTCTGACCCAGAAGAACCCTCATCTCCAAAAGAAGTAGCCTACTTCGACTCGGTTTCAACAGGCGATTGGGATCATCTCATAGCAAGCCTTGGGAAAATTACCGATCAAGAAGACCCGTGGAAAGGAACAAAACCTTGGTCTGGAAATGCCCTTGAAACCCCAGAAGGTTTCGTTGAGCTGGAAGCCTCCGAAAATATTGTGGAGGAACCACCTTCGAACCTTCCAACAGAAGATCTTGTTCAAAAGATAGACTTGGGAACACCAGATAACCCACGTCCTGTATTCATAAGCAAGAATATAAAGGATGATGAGTTACCCGAGTATATCGCTTTTCTTCGTGAGTTTGTTGATTGCTTTGCATGGTCTTACGCTGAAATGCCAGGGTTAGACCCCAAAATAGCAGTTCACAAACTCAATCTTCAAGAAGACATCAAGCCTGTCAAGCAAGGCCAAAGAAGATTCCGTCCAGATGTGATGGATAAAATTGAACAAGAAGTTCAAAAACTCAAAAGCGTCGGCTTCATCCGTGAGGAACAACATCCTGAATGGTTGGCCAACATTGTCCCCGTGACAAAGAAAAATGGGCAGATCAGGGTCTGTATTGATTATAGAAACCTGAATGGCGCATGCCCAAAAGATGAATTTCCGCTCCCCATACCAGAGGTAATGATTGATAATACCTGTGGATTCGAGCGAATGACATTCATGGATGGTTTCTCTGGCTACAATCAGATAAAGATGCATCCTGAGGATGAAAAACATACATCCTTTCGAACCCCATTTGGCGTGTATTGTTACACTGTCATGCCATTTGGTTTGAAGAATGCTGGTGCCACATATCAGAGGGCTATGATGAAAATATTCCAAGATATGCAGCACAAGACGGTTGAATGTTACGTTGATGACCTCGCCGTCAAAAGCAAAAGAAAAGAAGATCATCTCGAAAACCTTCGAGAAGTCTTCCTTCGGCTTCGCAAACACAAACTGCGAATGAATCCATTGAAATGCTTCTTCGGCGTCTCGTCGGGTAAGTTCCTCGGATTCTTAGTTCGGAAAGCTGGAATAGAGCTTGACCCCATAAAAGTCAAAGCCATTCTAGAAATGCCTTCTCCAAGAACCTTGAGAGAACTCAAAGGGCTTCAAGGGAGATTGGCCTACATCAGACGGTTCATCTCCAATCTTTCGGGGAAATGCCGTCCATTCTCCCGGTTGATGAAAAAAGGTGTAAACTTTGTCTGGGATGCTGACTGTGAAGCTGCTTTCCAAGACATCAAGTCATACCTGACAAAACCTCCAGTGTTAGCTGCTCCTACCACTGGAAAACCATTCATCTTGTATACAAGAGCCCTTGATCACTCTCTGGGAGCTCTGCTTGCGCAAGAAAATGATCAAAGAAAAGAAGCTGCTCTATATTACCTCAGCCGCATGCTAGTAGGTGCAGAGCATCGCTACTCTCCAGTCGAAAAAGAATGTCTTGCAGTGATGTTCGCCGTACAAAAGCTGCGTCACTACTTGCTTTCCAACACAGTCTACCTGGTCTCGAGGGTCAACCTCTTGAAGGTCCTTGTCACAAAGGCAGGTTCTCTCAATGCTCGACTGGCAAAATGGTCCATCCTTCTGTCACAATTTGATATTAGGTATGTACCACAAAAAGCAATCAAAGGGCAAGCTCTAGTGGACTTCCTCGCAGAGCATCCATTGCCTAAAGATTCTCCACTCAGAGATGATCTCCCAGACGAACCAGTCTACAATGTGGAAACTTTCTCACAATGTGCCTCCTGGGACATGTACTTTGACGGTGCAACCAGGACAAATGAAAAAAGACAGCTGATCTCGGGAGTTGGCATCCTCTTTGTTAGCCCCGACAAATACATGATTCCACACGCTTTCTCGCTACTGGAACCATGCACAAACAATGCAGCTGAATATCAAGCTCTGATCTTAGGATTGGAACTCGCCATCGAATCCGGTATCACCATGCTGGAAGTCTTTGGAGACTCTCAACTGATCGTCAACCAGATGAATCAGAAATTTGAAGTCAGGAAGCCAGATTTGCTGCCCTACTACAACAAGGCACAATCACTTCTGCAAAAGTTTGACATCTGTCACATCACCCACATTCGTAGAGGTGAAAACATACGTGCAGATGCCCTAGCCGGACTTGCCGCATCCATGGCAATCCAGGAAAGGGAAAACATGCAAATCACAGTGTGCGAAAGGAGAATCCTTCCTCCTCTTAACACACACCAAGCAGTTGCTGAATGCCACCAAGTGGTCGGAAGTCGGATTTCAATCCTTCAAACTTCAATTAGCGACTGGAGGGATCCGTTCATTGATTACATTATGTTCGGAATCCTACCTGAAGATCCAAAAGAACGGGTAAGCATCCAAAGGCGAACCCCAAGCTTCCATTTGAATATTCCTTCAAAAATCCTTTACAGGAAATCCTTCAACGGAGTACTTCTACGCTGCTTGTCACAACAAGAGGCTGAAGAAACACTCAAAGAAGTTCATGCTGGTCTTTGTGGAGCTCATCAGGCTGGACCTAAGCTCTATGATCAGATAAAAAGGTTAGGATATTACTGGCCTACCATGGTAGCTGACGCAATGCAATTTGCTAAGCACTGCCAACAATGCCAAGTTCATGGAGATTACATTCACATGCCTCCAGAATGGCTGCATCCTACAGCGATCTCATGGCCTTTCGAAGCCTGGGGTATGGACATCATAGGTCCTATTTCTCCCCCTTCAAGCAAAGGTCATCGCTTCATCTTCGCCGCTACGGATTACTTCTCCAAGTGGTCAGAAGCATTTGCGTTTAACGAAATGAAGACCTCATCAGTCCTTCAGTTCCTACGCACCAACATCATTTGTCGTTTCGGCATATCCAAAAGATTCGTCCATGATAACGGACCACAGTTCCGGGATCATCGATTCTACAGGTTCTGCGACAAATACAAAATCCAAAGCTGTCCTTCGACTCCATACAATCCGGCAGCAAACGGGTTAGCAGAAGCTTTCAACAAGACACTCTGCAAAATCCTCAAAAAAATGGTCTCTAGTCACAAAAGAGACTGGAGCGACAAAATGTCCGAAGCTTTGTGGGCCTATCGAACCACTGTTCGAGGACCAACCCATAGCACACCATTCTCCTTGGTCTATGGATGCGAAGCTGTCGTGCCCTTGGAAGTACAAATTCCTTCCTTGAGGGTATCCTTGCAAAATGACATGACTCAAGAAAGCAATGTCAAATTGCGGCTCCATGAGCTAGACAATCTCGATGAGAGACGACTCGAAGCTCAACAAAGCATTGAACTTTACCAAGCACGCATGGCAGGATCTTTCGATAAAAAGGTCAGGCAACGCGCCTACAAAAAGAGTGACTTGGTTCTTGCGGTAAAAAAGACCAATGGTCTTCGCTCACAAGTCCAAAGGCAAATTTGAGCCAAAATGGGAGGGACCCTACGTCATCGACAAGGTTTTCTCTAACGGCGCATAATGCACTCCTAAACATGGAAGGTGACAGATGTATGCTGCCCATCAACGGCAAGTTCTTAAAGCGGTACTACCCTTGAAGACTTACCCAACTGGGTAAGAGCAATGCCTGTACGGCCAAAACTGGTTTCCAGGTACACACTCGCTAAACCCACCCTTTTTTAGAATTTTCATATCAAATGTTGAAATTTCTAGAAATCTAAAACAATGCTTACTTTCATCGTTTCATTGTTCAAAAAAAAAAAAAAAAAAAAAAACATTTAGCAATTTCTTTATCACAAAAAGATTCAAGTGAGCGTAGGGATAACAAAAAAAAGAAGAGCATCCCATTTAGCAATTACTTTTATCACAAAAAGATTCAAATGAGCGTAGGGATAACAAAAAAAAGAAAAGAGTACCAAAAAATACATGTGGTACCAAAAAAAAGAGAGAGAGAAAGTGTTCACAAGCTCTACAAAAAAATAAGTACCAAAAAATACAAGTGGTATAAAAAAAACGAAAAGAGAGAAGGATGGTTTCTGTAAAAAAAAATATACAGGAGCTCAATCAAAAATGGTCTCCAGCCAAGAGTTAAGCTCCCCAAGCAAACTTTTAGCCTCAGCCGTCAAGGATTCCAAGGCACGCTTCTTCAGGAACCTGCCATGAGATGCTGGAGTGGGCTGTACCCCTTCTTTCACACCAGGAAGCTTACCTCGAGCAGTTTGCCATTGTTCCTCCTCATCAGACTTCCTTTTGAGAACCCGTTCGGCATCTGCAACCTGGTGAATCAGAGCACTCTCCCTGTCGCGAGCCTCTATTATGGCAGTCCACTTGGCAGCGACTTGTGCCTGCAAATGCTCAAGACGTTTCCTGGCCTCATCGACCTCCCTGTCAAGGATGTTAAGGTCATGTGTCAGCCTGATGATGGCTATCTCTTCTAAGTTCCTCTTTCGGACTGCCTAATTCTTGCTTTCTGTAGCCTCATCCAGGTCAGACTTAGCCTTATCAGCAGGGTCCAGGAACATCTCCTTGAAGAACTGGTCATCAGCCAAACTCACGGTCTCAAACCACTTGTCACCCAGTGCAATGATCCTATCAACGATCGCCCTGGCACCTGTGACATCCAGACCAGCCTCTTCAGCATCACTGAGAATCTCCTGCACATGCTGGATCATGCCAAATCCGGCTTCCAAGTGCCCAGAAAAGAGAGTCTCAATCCAAGAGCTCAGAACTCGCATCACCACCTTCTTCGCAAAAAGAAGAGATGGCCCAGCTGAGGATTCGCCCAACTCCGTTGGTCGGCTACTCATATCATCATCTGTTGGAAGAGTCGCAAAAGAACTCTTTCCAGTTGAAGCTGCTCCTGGTCGGGAAGGAATCTCAGCGCGAGGAATCTCCTCAATATTGTCAGAGCTGGTCCCAGGAATCTCTACCTCTGGATCAACCTCTGGCATCTCTTGCTTTGGAAGCGACGGATCCTCCTCTGCCACTTCAAAACCTGCAAAAGAAACACAAAAAGGTATGAATATGACCCTGTTTGAAAATCAATATCAGGGTTATAACTACAAAATACCTTCTTCGACGACTGGTGGAACACTTTCCTCCTCCATGAACTCATCGGAAGCATCATCAACATTTGCGTCTATCGATGGTTCAAAGTCATCGGAATCCTGTGGCAAGTCAGCTGGCAAAAAAAAAAAATGTGTTAGCAAACCGAGTCACAAAAAAAAAAGGGAGCAAAAGAAGTCGTACCAATTGGAGATTCTGGATTTACTCCAGAGTCCCTCGGTTCTTCTTCAGGTGCCTCAACAGGATCCATCACCACGTCATCGGTTGGGACCTCAGGCATCACCAAGTCTTCCTCTGCTAAAAAAAAAAAAAAGAAGAAAAGCAGAAACAAGAAGCAAATCATAACATGGAAAAAATCCCATGAAAAGAAATGGAAAGAGAAAAAGGAAGAATCATACCTTCACCGACGGTTTCTTCTTCTCGGCTTCTCTTCTCTGGAGGCTCGTCAGCATCCACTGGCACATCCTCATTGATAGTAAGAGGAACTTCCAAGTTAGGAGAGTCCTCATGCCGCCCCTTGCTGCGATGATGACTCCTCCTCCTCTTACCTCTGCGGGCTCGCTTCTTAGAGGAACCTGCCCCGCTGTCAGAGTCAGGTTTCCCACTTGACTCCTCACTGGATGGTCTGCTCTTGCCAGTAGACTCCACGGAAGCTTGCCTCTGTGCCGCTTGCATCCAAGCGCCAAGTTCGGCTTCCTCCTGTTCTAGCTGCTCCAAAGCCTCATCAGGTATTTCTCGAACAGCTTCAGAACCAATGACGCCCTGGTCACCGAGAAAGCCTATCTTGTGCTTCTCTCCAGAAAGGAAGGCCAAAACTTCCTCTCGCCGGACGCCATCCGACTTTCCAAGGCCCTTTCCAGATGCCAGCTTCACATCAAGCTCCTTCTTGGAAAGCCCCCGATATGCCGAAAAGCTCTCCGCGAACCACTTCGCAAAACCGGCAGTCCGGGAAGTCAGCAAAACAGGATAAGAAATCATGGCTGTAGTGTCTTCAGCACTATAGAAAGCCCATGCATTTCTCCCGTCCTGTAAGCCTCCAAAGCGCTTCACCATGCTTGAAGGCGCTCCAACAACGCCTTGAGAAAAGCCCAGCTGCAAAGCAAAGCGAGAGGGTACATACAGCTGGATGTCGACGAAAAGATGTCTGTGGTACACCATCGTGCCGACACGTATGCTGAAAAGCCACTCTCTCTCTGCATTTGTCAAGGAATAATGCCTTCCCGACCCCGCCCTGGTAGAGTCTCGGGAGGCACCAAAATCAAAAGCCTTCTTCCGCAACTCCGGAGAAAGCTTCACTGAAGACTGCCCCATCTCGACGTCCCTGAACCGTCGGATCCTCATGCGGGCAAACAAAAGTGATTCGGACACGGCTTTGCCCTTAGCCAGTCGAATCATCAGAGGATCATCATCCTGTGCAGCACCCAGCCGATGGAAGCCAGGACAGTGGTATACATACCACGAATAAAAGATATGGGCTGAAAATACCCTATTCATGGGAAGCCCAGGCCGAACCAAAAAAGCAGCAGCCTGCAGTTCGGTACACAAGTAGGAGTAAAGAGCTGGCACCAAAGCAAGCTGCTCTCCAAACGCCATCTGACAAGCCGGAAAAATACAATGCGGCCTGATGTGCGTTCCATCTCCTCCAGCAAAAACAGCCTCACCAAGCCAATAAGTGAGGTAAACAGCGAGATCTCTCCTCAGTGCAATGCCAGGACATATGGCGTTTGTACTTGCACAGAAATCTCTCAACTCTTCTTGCATGGCCAAGATCTTCCTTGAACTTGGATCCTGAGCTCCGGCTTCCTGGGTCATGCTATCAGAAGACTCCCTACTATAAAAAAAGTTGGGGAATGAAGAGCTAAAACTCTTCCAGCTGCTGGATCTAACTTTCAAACCCTCCTTCTCCTTCAAAAAATCATAGAAGGCGACGATCTGAAAGTATAGAAGCCTGAACTCCTCAGACTGCCCCTCGAGGACGCTGTCAATCGGCATAAACTCCTCATAGAGCTTGCCGAGGATGGGCAATCCGGTAATAGCGCTCAGCTCCTTCAAAGAGAAACCAATCTCACCATTCGTCACAACGACTCCAGCATAGCCATGAAGGCCTCGTCGGAAAAGATCACGGTCTCCCTAAAGGCGCGGACCGCATCAAAAATCCCGGCTTCCTTCAAAACGGTGCCACCAATCAGCAGGATGCGATCAGTCCACGACTTCCACTCAGAGTCAGCATTGAAGCGGCCACGAAGTCGGAAAGGCTTGATCCAATTGCTGCCGTCACCACTGAAAATACCAAGGCCCACCGGTCTCAAATCGACCGACGGATAATCAGAGCCCTGGTAGCCGCTGGAGGGCATCAACAGGTCCATGTCAACAGGCGACCTCTCCGTATATCCAGGAGAACCGCCAACAAAAACCCCGGTCTTGATTACATTTGTCCTTCTCACCCAACTTGGAGGATCTTCCCTCTTAGGGCACGTGGGGGCAAGGCTCAGAATCGAGACGGTGCGATCAAACGTCGACCGGGTAGCAACAGTCTTCTTCTCACCATCTGCTGTGAAGGAAAACTGAAAACATCTCCTCTTGTATGTCATGTCATCAGGGACTGCATCACCAAAGAAGAAGGTAGGCTTGGGCAAAACGCTCTGATCTTCCATCACCCATGGACGACTGCTTACCATGATCTTATAGAATTCCTCTCCCTTGAGAGCAATCAGTCGCTGCCTCATCTCATCTCTGTTGAGGGAGTCGCACTCTTCCAGATTTCTCTCAACATACTGGACCTTCTCAAAAGCCTGCTGAACGGCCGGATTAGAAGATCTAGAAGATCGACGAGGTACGCTTGTAGTAGGCTCTTTACCCTTGTTCGCTCTGGAGGAACCACCTGAAAAGGATGGAAAAGAAAAAGATCAAACATCAAAATGACAGAATCTCGCTAAAAAAAAAAAAATCTGGCAAAATTTTGACATGATGACGGGGCAATTCAGAAGAAAAGGAACTATCCCGAAAGAAATAAGAAAGCTTGAAGATGGGCTCAACATCGCTGCGAGCTCCGAAACTCCAAACTTTCGAAACCTAAAAGTCTCCGCAAAATCAGGAAGGGCTCAACATCACTGCGAGCTCCAAATTCCCAAATTTACGAAAACTTTCAGGTATGCTATCACATCATGCTACAAATTTAATTTACAAATTAAAGGCATGCATGAACATCTAGGTTTGCAAAAAAAAAAAATGCATTATCATGATGAGCAAAAAAAAAAAAAAAGAAAAGAAACTCTCTCAAAAAAAGGGGGAGGGAAAGAAAAAAAAAAAAGAAAAAAAAAATGAGGGCTGGCCCACAGGCCACGTGGCCGTACGGCCAGATCGGTACGGATCTGTCCGTACGGCCCACAAAAAAAACAAAAAAAAAAAAAAAAAAGAAGAAAAAGAAAAGAAAGAAAAAAAAAGAAAAAGAAAACGTGTGAAAAAAAAAGAAGAAGCAAACACGTGAAAAAAAAAAGAAGAAAAGAAAAGAAAGAAACAAAAAAAAAAAAAGAAAGAACTTTATTTTTCCTACAATGGAGTTTTCTTTTCAAAAAGAGGAGAACTTACTTGAAGCCATTGATGGAGAAGAAGAAGAAAAGTCTTGAAGATCTTGAAGAAGAAGGACTCTTGGTCTTGAAGCCCTCTTGAGATTATTGCAAAAGAAAGTAATAAGAGCAAGAGATCCAACCTTCTCCTTGCTTTTATAGAGGAGAGCAAACCAAAGAAGGAAAGAAGAAAGAGGTAAGTGTTACTAATTAGTAACCTTACCAAAAGAAAGAGATTAGAAAGATTCTTTCCCAAAAGAAAGATATCTTGAAGGATTTTCTCCTAAAAAGAAATCTATGACGGATTCTTTCCCAAAAGAAAGATATCTTGAAGGATTTTCTCCCAAAAAGAAATCTATGACGGATTCTTTCCCGAAAGAAAGATATCTTGAGATATTCTATCCCAAAATAAAGGGATCATGAGAGATTCTCTCCAAGTAAAGATATTCTTAGATATTCTCTATCCAAATGAGATATTTTTGGATATTCAAAAATGACACCATATGAGATCTAAGCCATTTCAAAAGCTTAAGGTCCCATGAGTTAGCCCATCTGAGCCAGGTTTGACCACCTAGGCACAAAAAAAAAAAAAAAAAAAAAATAAAATTTTTTGGGCTTTTAGTCAAAGAGAAATCCCTCTTACCAAGAGCATGCAAAAATGGTTCCATGCCTCTTTTGAGTTGATTGGACCATACAAAAGAAAATTCCAAGCCCCATGAGCTTCCAAAAATCAAACCATCCAGCCTCATCTACCAAATTGAGCCAAAATCTTGAAATTGACATTCCACAAAAATCAAACCAAATCCTGGTCCCCTAACTTGCCACATACAGCCTGTTAGGTCACAAGACCAAAACCAAAAACCAAAACCTGATCCCCTAACTTGCCACATACAGCCTGTTAGGTCACAAGATCAAAACCAAAATTGATCCCCAAACATTCCACATACAGCTTGTTGGGTCACATGATCAAAACCAAACCCGACCCCCTAACCTGCCACATATAGCCTGTTAGGTCACAAGGTCAAAGCCCAAATCCACATCCCTGATGTCATCTTCAAAACTTTGCCTCGAGATGGTACGTGATCCCTTTCACTACCATAAAATTCCCCTGGAAGCTCAAAAGGCTACAAATACCAAAAAGAAAGACTGCTCAAAGACTCTTGGTCAAGTCACAGGCTCTCCTTCGAAAATCTCTTCGAGGCACATCGACTACAAAAGTTAAGCAACTCATCGCTGTACCTCGAGGGGGCATTTGTTGACACCAAAAATGTCACTTTGCCTCTTCAAGATCCAAAGAGCTACATGAAGTCGCAACCTGCCATAAATAGGCAATGCTGCTTCCAAAAATCAAATCTTGTCAGAATCAAACAAAAACTGCAAGATTCTTCCAGACAGCCAAAAGAGGAGTACACAAGAAGTTTCGGGCCATTTCAAAATCATTTGGCCTAACTTCGCTCCTCCGACAGCCGAAAAGGAGCCCTCGGCGGCAAAAGCTCTCCGGGACCATGGTTCCCAAGACAGAGCCTATGGATCATCTTAAAATGACTCCAATAGGTTCCCTGTCAAATTTCAAGTCAATCGGACATCGGTTGACCGCACATCAAACCGCGACATCTTCATCGCGACAAAAAGCAAGTCTACAGGTGATAGGACCCCAAACGGCTTCAAAACTCAAACAAAAGCCTATGGTTGGTCTTATTTATTGCTCAGGAGGCTTCACACCAAATTTCAGGTCATTCCGACATCGTTTGACCCAGTTTCAGCTTCTGACGGAAAATCGGCAGCTCTGCGCGACAAAGTCTTCGGCTTTCTCAGGAAATTGGAAACTTTGCAAAATAAAATGCAAGGATTCTCATCAGGTTTCCTACAAAGAAATCAGGCCAATAAATGGTCAAAATGTCAAGGAAAAGTACAGAAGAAAAAAGAATCGAAAAACAGCAAAAACGGACGCAAAACGGGACACGAAAGGGGGAAAACCCCCCCAGGGTCGCAGACCCCTGCGACCCTGGGCCAGGGTCGCCGGCGACCTTGGAACCCGGGGTCGCCGGGAAAGCCCCTGAAACCCCGGTTTTCGCCGTTTTTTCGCGATTCGAGGAGCCCAGCCTCTGGTACTTTCCAAAATTCATGCTCTTGAGACACCAAGTCCTCTGACTTCCGTCCAAAACACGGGTAAATCATCAAGAGTATCAAAGACAATATTGATCGCCACCCGGTCAACCAAAAAAAAGTGTGCTTTCTACCCGACCGATCGAAAAATCGACAAGACAGATGGCACCGACCCGCTGTTGGCAACAAACACCTGAAATTACATGATCATCTGATGTCGATCTACATGAAGATCCATCGATGATCATTGACAGAAGAATCCCAAAAGACGTGGCACGGCCCGCGACTCTTCAGCTGCTCGGCGACCACTTAATGCGATTAATTGACTAGCTTTATTACAGTCATTAATCCATTTCTTTGGACGGCCCAATCAGAAGCAAGCATTCGGGAGTTACAAGTCAAGAGATTCATGGCATTTAACCCATGAAACTCCTCCCATCATGGCGATTAAAGGCGATTAAATGCCCTCAATCTCCTCCGGCCAATCAGAAGCCAAGAAAAAGGAGTTACAAAATAAACAATTCAATTTTGTAACTCCTCCCATTATGCGGCTTAATGACAATAAAAGCCCATAAACCCACCTAAAAGGCTACCTAAAAGCCTATAAATAGGAGGGCTCTCCAAGAAGAGAGATCATCATCGACAGCAGACAGATAACGAAAATCACAGACAGAAGCACAGAAATTCAGAGAAAGGAAAAAGAGAGAAAACTCTGCGGAAGTTCTACACCGGCCACCGCAACAAGGTGACAAAAGTCCCTTGGGGGGTACCCCCCCCCCCAAGGTCCTTGCCTTCTCCTCCTGCCTCCAATGGCTTAGATATGGCTTTTCAGCCCGTCTACTCGGCTTTTTATTAGACATAGGACCTCCTTTTGGTCTTTGTCCTCTAAAAACCTGAGGTTATAGCCAAGCCAAGCGAATCAATAGCATCCTCTGTTCTCATCTGCATGGATGATGGCGAAGCCCACATATGGCTTGCGACTGTCAATCTAAACGAGTCCCCCACAATCTCCTGAGAAGTTAGATCCTCCTTTTCTTGCTTTTCATTGTAGTTTGTATTTTTTTAAAAGAGACAAAAATCACAATTCTTGTCTTTCATTGTTGATAAGGATTGTAAATCGGCTATAAACGCCAAAATCGGCTATAAACGCCAAAAATCGGCTATAAACGCCAAAATAGGCTATAAATGCCAAAAAAATCGCCTTTCACGGCAAACCAAGAAAAATGTCTCTTTTCTTAAATATATGTGCAATGGAAAACTTGAAAGAAGTTGATTTCCTTTTTACTTGCGAAGGTTGATCTCCGGATCACCACTTGCAATTCCAAGTAAAAATACAAAATCTGGCACACCCACAAAAAAGAAATGTTGATGCACGCCCCCCTCGCCCCCTGGTTACGAAAGGGTCGGAACCAAACGGACTCCCACGTCCGCCGACCTCGGTAGGAACCCGGGCATTCCGGGAGCGCGGTCCATCAAAGGGTTGAAAATTTTGGTCAAGTTAGGGAAAGGTTCCTAAACTTGGAATTTTTTTTTTGAACAATGAAACGGTGAAAATAAGCATTGTTTAAATTTCTAGAAATTTCAACATTTGATTTGAAAATTCTAAAAAGAGTGGGTTTGATATGAAAATTCTAAAAAGAGTGGGTTTGACGAGCGTGTACCTGGAAACCGATTGTGGCCATACAGGCATTGCTCTTACCCAGTTGGGTAAGTCTTCAAGGGTAGTACCGCTTTAAGAACTTGCCGTTGATAGGTAGCATACATCTATCACCCTCCATGTTTAGGAGTGCCTATGCGCCGTTGGAGAAAACCTTGTCGATGACGTAGGGTCCTTCCCATTTTGGCTCAAATTTGCCTTTGGACTTGTGAGCGAAGACCATTGGTCTTTTTACCGCAAGAACCAAGTCACCTTTTTTGTAGGCGCGTTGCCTGACCTTTTTGTCGAAAGATCCTGCCATGCGTGCTTGGTAAAGTTCAATGCTTTGTCGAGCTTCGAGCCATCTCTCATTGAGATTGTCCAGCTCATGGAGTTGCAATTTGACATTGCTTTCTTGAGTCATGTCATTTTGCAAGGATACTCTCAAGGAATGAATTTGTACTTCCAAGGGTACGATATCTTCGCATCCATAGACCAAGGAGAATGGTATGCTATGGGTTGGTCCTCGAACGGTGGTTCGATAGGCCCATAAAGCTTCAGACAGTTTGTCGCTCCAGTCTCTTTTGTGACTAGAGACCAATTTTTTGAGGATTTTACAGCGTGTCTTGTTGAAAGCTTCTGCTAATCCGTTTGTTGCCGGATTGTATGGAGTCGAAGGACAGCTTTGGACTTTGTATTTGTCGCAGAACCTGTAGAATCGATGATCCCGGAATAGTGGTCCGTTATCATGGTCGAATCTCTTGGGTATGCCGAAATGACAAATGATGTTGGTGCGCAGGAACTGAAGAACTGATGAGGTCTTCATTTCGTTGAGCGCAAATGCTTCTGACCACTTGGAGAAATAATCCGTAGCGGCGAAGATGGAGCGATGACCTTTGCTCGAAGGGGGAGAATAGGACCTATGATGTCCATACCCCAGGCTTCGAAAGGCCATGAAATCCCTGTAGGATGTAGCCATTCTGGAGGCATGTGAAAATAATCTCCGTGAACTTGGCATTGTTGGCAGTGTTTAGCAAATTGCATTGCGTCAGCTACCATGGTAGGCCAATAATAACCTAACATTTTTATCGGATCATAGAGCTTGGGACCAGCCTGATGAGCTCCGCAAAGACCATCATGAACTTCTTTGAGTGTTTCTTCAGCCTCTTATTGTGACAAGCAGCGTAGAAGTACTCCATTGAAGGATTTCCTGTAAAGGATTTTTGAAGGAATATCCAAATGAAAGCTTGGGGTTCGCCTTTGGATGCTTACCCGTTCTTTTGGATCTTCAGGTAGGATTCCAAACATAATGTAATCAATGAACGGATCCCTCTAGTCGCCGATTGAAGTTTGAAGGATTGAAATCCGACTTCTAACCACTTGGTGGCATTCAGCAACAGCTTAGTGTGTGTTAAGAGGAGGAAGGATTCTTCTTTCGCACACTGTGATTTGCATGTTTTCCCCTTCCTGGATTGCCAAGGATGCGTCAAGTCCAGCTAGGGCATCTGCACGTATGTTTTCACCTCTACGAATGTGGGTGATGTGACAGATGTCAAACTTTTGCAGAAGTGATTGTGCCTTATTGTAGTAAGGCAGTAAATCTGGCTTCCTGACTTCAAAATTCTGATTCATCTAGTTGACGATCAGTTGAGAGTCTCCAAAGACTTCCAGCATGGTGATACCGGATTCGATGGCGAGTTCCAATCCTAGGATCAGAGCCTGATATTCAGCTGCATTGTTTGTGCAAGGTTCCAGTAGCGAGAAAGCGTGTGGAATCATGTATTTGTCGGGGCTAACAAAGAGGATGCCAACTCCCGAGATCAGCTGTCTTTTTTCATTTATCCTGGTTGCACCGTCAAAGTACATGTCCTAGGAAGCATTTTGCAAGAAAGTCTCCACATTGTAGACTGGTTCGTCTGGAAGATCATCTCTGAGTGGAGAATCTTTAGGCAATGGATGCTCTGCGAGGAAGTCCGCTAGAGCTTGCCCTTTGATTGCCTTTTGTGGTACATACCTAATATTAAATTGTGACAGAAGGATGGACCATTTTGCCAGTCGAGCATTGAGAGAACCTGCCTTTGTGACAAGGACCTTCAAGAGGTTGACCCTCGAGACCAGGTATACTGTGTTGGAAAGCAAGTAGTGACGCAGCTTTTGTACGGCGAACATCACTGCAAGACATTCTTTTTCGACTGGAGAGTAGCGATGCTCTGCACCTACTAGCATGCGGCTGAGGTAATATAGAGCAGCTTCTTTTTTTTTATCATTTTCTTGCGCAAGCAGAGCTCCCAAAGAGTGATCAAGGGCTCTTGTGTACAAGATGAATGGTTTTCCCAGTGGTAGGAGCAGCTAACACTGGAGGTTTTGTCAGGTATGACTTGATGTCTTCGAAAGCAGCTTCACAGTCAGCATCCCAGATAAAGTTTACACCTTTTTTCATCAACCGGGAGAATGGACGGTATTTCCCCGATAGATTGGAGATGAACCGTCTGATGTAGGCCAATCTCCCTTGAAGCCCTTTGAGTTCTCTCAAGGTTCTTGGAGAGGGCATTTCTAGAATGGCTTTGACTTTTATGGGGTCAAGCTCTATTCCAGCATTTCGAACTAAGAATCCGAGGAACTTACCCAACGAGACGCCGAAAAAGCATTTCAAAGGATTCATTCGCAGTTTGTGTTTGCGAAGTCGGAGGAAGACTTCTCGAAGGTCTTCGAGATGATCTTCCTTTCTTTTGCTTTTGACGGCAAGGTCATCAACGTAATATTCGACCGTCTTGTGCTGCATATCTTGAAATATCTTCATCATAGCCCTTTGATATGTGGCACCAGCATTTTTTTGACCAAATGGCATGACAGTGTAGCAATACACGCCAAATGGGGTCCGAAAAGATGTATGTTTTTCATCTTCAGGATGCATTTTTATCTGATTGTTGCCAGAGAAACCATCCATGAATGTCATTCGCTCGAATCCACAGGTACTATCAATCATTACCTCTGGTATGGGGAGCGAAAACTCATCTTTAGGGCATGCGCCATTCAGGTCTCCATAGTCGATACAGACCCTGATCTATCCATTTTTCTTTGTCACGGGGACAATGTTGGCCAACCATTTAGGATGTTGTTCCTCACGGATGAAGCCAACGTTTTTGAGTTTTTGAACTTGTTCAATTTTATCCATCACATTCTGGACGGAATTTTCTTTGGCCTTGCCTGACAGGCTTGATGTCTTCTTGAAGATTGAGTTTGTGGACTGCTATTTTGGGGTCTAAACCAGGCATTTCAGCGTAAGACCATGCGAAGCAATCAATGAACTCACGAAGAAAAGCGATATACTCGGGTAACTCATCATCCTTTATATTCTTGCTTATGAATACAGGACGTGGGTTATCTGGTGTTCCCAAGTCTATCTTTTGAACAGGATCTTCTGTTGGAAGGTTCGAAGGTGGTTCCTCCATAATATTTTCGGAGGCTTCCAGCTCAACGAAACCTTCTGGGGTTTCAAGGGAATTTCCAGACCAAGGTTTTATTCCTTTCCACGGGTCTTCTTGATCGGAAATTTTCCCAAGGCTTGCTATGAGATGATCCCAATCGCTTGTTGAAACAGTGTCGAAGTAGGCTACTTCTTTTGGAGATGAGGGTTCTTTTAGGTCAAAAGACCACACGTCTGTGCCATCGGACAATTCCTCCTCATCGTCAGAGAAATCGTACCAATTGGATGAGCTTCCTGGATCTTTGTCAGGTGACTCATCGAAGAGATATCCAAGGAGATCGATGTCTTCATGAACTTGAGATGTTGAGGCTTGGTCAGTAAATTGACTTTTAAGCCTTTGTGTCAACTATCTCAGGGGAGTGTTGGGATCATACCCTAACCCGTGTGAAGATTTCTCAACGAAACCGTAGAGTCTCCAATCTTCCAGTTGACTTTTGGTCAAGATGGGCCCCAATGGCGTGAGAATACCGTGGCCTTCTCCCAAACCGACTGGGTTTTGAGCGTCATAGCCATTTTCTTCATAATAGCTTGTGCCATAGGACTATATAAGGATAGTTGAGGCATACCTTCATTTTGCAAAGTTTCAAGCATGGAGTTTGATGAAGAAGCATCCAATCTATAGAAGAAGATCGGCTTTTTCTTTGCTGAAGTTGCTGGAACAACGAAGGAAGCTGATGTAGGATCTTCTATGTCATAAGTTGTCTCCATTGGAGTAAGAGCAGGCTGAACTTGCTAAGAGTCAGCTTGGCTTGACGATGTGTCGTCTTCAGGCTCTGAATCCGAATCTGTGTCTTGCATGCCCCCTGACTTTTGCTTTGCCTTCTTCACTTTAGTTGTGATGACCAAAGGCTTTGAAGGTTTGAGGGAGATGATGAAGGGAGTTTGAATGCTCTCTTCGGTTTTTACCGGATGATTTGTTTTCTTCCGGTGATTATTGAGGAGCCTTGCCTTTATCTTTCTGGAGATTTTCGGCAAAGGGTATTGTGTGCTTCTCCTCTTCTTCTTTTTCACCCTCATACATTTGTGAGTCTACGAAGTGGACTTCTTTACCTTTGAAGGGTTTCCTGTCCGCAAAGACTCGATGTATCATGCTGTCGTCGCCAACAAACTTGATGCATTGATGTAAAGTTGAAGGGACAACACCATTCTAGTGGATCCAGGGGCGTCCGAGAAGGATGTTGTAGCATGAAAGGGTTTTTATTGCATACACAGTGACCTCAGAGATAAGATCACCGATCTGCAACTTGAACCTGATTTTGCCGATAGGCTTTTGAGTACTCCCATCATATCCAAAGATAGATACATATGTGTGGCTCAGCTTGCTGGGTGGGATGCCCAACTCTTCGAGAGCCGAAGTGGAGATGAGGTTGAGTGCAGAACCTAGGTCGATCTGAACTCTGTGCATAGGCATTTCCTTGATATACCCTGTGAAGTACAGGGGTCGGTTGTGCCTTGTTTCACCAAGTAGGAGGTCTTTCTTTGTGAAGGCGATGTTTGCACTTGCTGCTTTTTGAACCGAGAGGCATTCGATGCATGGTCCCTCAGTTTTCTTCTTTTCTCCCTTTGAGGAAGCTTCTGAGTTTTTGATCCGATAGTCCATTTAAATTTGGAGGACTTGCGGGGCATGTTTGTCGACATCCTCGTTCAGCTTTTGTAATTCTGAAATGAGGTTATTACGAGTGTGCGAAGACATTCGCAACAAATCTAGGATGTGCAGACGTGCAGGTATGTGCTTGAAGTGTTCAATCAAGTCATACTTGAAAGCCTCCTTAGGGCCTGCATGTTCATCATTGTTGCCACTAGGGGCGCTTACAACATTTTTTCCCGAAGGATTTACATATGTAAAGGAAGATTGGTTGTAATTTTTGTGATAGTCCCGGCCAGAGCGGGTGCCTCTACCAACTTCGAGAGCTTCTTGAGAAGGGTCTTCATTTGGAAGATTGTCTTCAGGATCAAGAGGCTGTCGTTTTTCATTTGCTGATGATGTATATGCAGCAAAGTTGCCATCCTCAGTGATTGTCTTGCATGGAGCATTTTCCGGGACCAAGTCCTAAACAACATCCAGCAACCTTTCTTCTTCGTTGACCAATTCATCGTCCCAAGCATCAATAGCTGGGGACTCTTCAGTCAAGAAGGCTGTGAACTTTGAAGTCACAGTCCCAGGAGAAGAAACCTGAGAGGGTGTCATCTCAGTGAAAGTCACGTGAGATGAGTTGGCCCCAGAAGATACATTGCTAGCGTCACCGGAGTGTAAGTGATCTCATCAGACGATGGTTCGGAAGAGCTATAATCCCGAATTATCACATTACAGGAAGCTCTGACAGGAGACGTTGCCTGATCGGAGTCAGACTCATCCTCGGATGTAAGAGGATCGTCTATCCAGCAATTTTCTCCATTTTTAGGAGTTAAGGGAGGATGTACCTGATGGTCTTCATGGACTTCAGGTTCTGGATTGCGAGGAAGCTCATTGACGCGGTCTTGCTCTTGTTCTTGAGCAAGACGCTGCAAGATCCTTGCATATTCTTTAAGATCTGGCATGGGAGCCAAATCTCCTTCTTCATCTACTCTTTGTGGCTCAACATGGTTGATTTCTAGTGGAACAATGAGTGGTGCTGGTTCAACAACATTTTCTTATACAGCCTCTTGGTCTTCTTCATCATCAGACCAGGATCCTTGTGGCTGTAGGGGGTTATACCAAATTACTGGCATAAGATGAGTCTCAGGAACCCATTCTTCGTCGGAGAGATATTCTCCCGTTTCAAGGGACTCCTCCCACTCGTTGGTGTAGTTGAATTTGAATCCATCATCGGTGTCACTAGACTCGTATCCATCAATGGAGAATCCAACTACCAAATTGCAAGAGTATGATGCCCCCTGCGTGGCTTCTTTGAATTGAGTGGCATGAAATCACTGAGTGTGAATTTTCTTACCCCCTTTGAAGTCTCTGGAAGGGATGTTTTTGTTGCCTCCAGTGAAGCGGTAGAGGAAGCCTCTGCCTTTTCTTGGACTTCTTGTTTTGGCTGGGTCTTCTCTTGCCGTTTGAGCTTGAGGAGATGTTTCCTATCCTGCCTTCGCTATTGAGCTGTAGGCTTTGTTTTCACGACCTTCCAATTTTCATCTTCCAGGAGATCGGGTTGTCCGTCTGGTGTCGAGTATGGAACCAGTTCCTCGGACGCTTGGATTGAGTTATCACCTTGAAGGAAGTAGTGATCTTCTTTTTCGGTGATTTTGATGTTTGTCCACTGTTGACACCAAAAATGTCACTTTACCTCTTCAAGATCGAAAGAGCTACATGAAGTCGCAACCTGCCATAAATAGGCAATGCTACTTTCAAAAAATCAAATCTTATCAGAATCAAACAAAAACTGCAAGATTCTTCAAGACAGCTAAAAGAGGAGTACACAAGAAGTTTCAGGCCATTTCAAAATCATTTGGCCTAACTTCACTTCTCCGGCATCCGAAAAGGAGCTCCCGGCGGCGAAAGCATCGGAGACACCAAATCTTCGATCAGAGCCGATGGATGGTCTCAAAATACATCCAAAAGGCTCCACGTCAAGTTCCGAGTCAAACCGACAACGTTTGACCCTACATCAACCCTTGAACAGCTAAATCAAGCCTCTCGGCAGCAAGAACCGCCGAGGCCATCACTCATCAGATAGAGCACATGGATGGCTTCAAAATGCTTATAAAGGGCTACACGTCAAATTTCAGGTCATTTGGACAACATTTGACCATAGTTTGACGCTCGGAAGCCAAATCAGGCCTCTCGGCGGCAAAGCTCCCCGGGACCATGGTTTCCAAGACAGAGCCTATGGATCATCTTAAAATGACTCCAATAGGTTCCCTGTCAAATTTCAAGTCAATCGGACATCGGTTGACCGCACATCAAACCGCGACATCTTCATCGCGACAAAAGCAAGTCTACTGGTGATAGGACCCCAAACGGCTTCAAGACTCAAACAAAAGCCTATGGTTGGTCTTATTTATTGCTCAGGAGGCTTCACACCAAATTTCAGGTCATTCCGACATCGTTTGACCCAGTTTCAGCTTCTGACGAAAAATCGGCAGCTCTGCGCGACAAAGTCTTCGGCTTTCTCAGGAAATTGGAAACTTTGCAAAATAAAATGCAAGGATTCTCATCAGGTTTCCTACAGGGAAATCAGGCCAATAAATGGTCAAAAATGTCAAGGAAAAATACAGAAGAAAAAAGAATCGAAAAACAACAAAAAACGGACACAAAACGGGACAAAAAGGGGGAAAACCCCCCCAGGGTCGCAGACCCCTGTGACCCTGGCCCAGGGTCGCAGGCCCCTGCGACCCTGGGCCAGGGTCGCCGGCGACCTTGGAGTCCGGGGTCGCCGGGAAGGCCCCGGAAACCCCGGTTTTCCGCCATTTTTTCGCGATTCGAAGCGCCCCGCCTCTGGTACTTTCCAAAATTCATGCTTTTGAGACACCAAATCCTCTGACATCCGTCCAAAACACGGGTCAATCATCAAGAGTATCGAAAACAACATTGATCGCCACCCGGTCAACCAAAAAAAAGTGTGCTTTCTACCCGACGGATCGAGAAATCGACAAGACAGATGGCACCGACCCGCTGTTGGCAACAAACACCTGAAATTACATGGTCATCTGATGTCGATCTACATGAAGATCCATCGATGATCATCGCTAGAGGAATCCCAAAAGACGCGGCACGGCCCGCGACTCTTCAGATGCTGGGCGACCACTTAATGCGATTAATTGACTAGCTTTATTACAGTCATTAATCCATTTCTTTGGACGGGCCAATCAGAAGCAAGCATCCGGGAGTTATAAGTCAAGAGATTCATGGCATTTAACCCATGAAACTCCTCCCATCATGGCGATTAAAGGCGATTAAATGGCCTCAATCTCCTCCGGCCAATCAGAAGCCAAGAAAAAGGAGTTACAAAATAAAGAATTCAATTCTGTAACTCCTCCCTTTATGTAGCTTTATGACAATCAAGGATCATAAACCCTCCTAAATGGCTACCTAAAAGCCTATAAATAGGAGAGCTCACCAAGAAGAAAGAGATCGGAAGAAACACAGAGACACAGACAAAGCACAGAAATTCAAAGAAGGAAAAGAGAGAAAACTCTGAGGAAATCTTACACCGACCACCACTACAAGGTGACAAAAGTCCCTTGGGGGTACCCCCCCCAAGGTCCTTGCCTTCTCCTTCTGCCTCCAATGGCTTAGATGTGGCTTTTCAGCCCGTCTACTCGGTTTTTTATTGGACATAGGACCTCCTTTTGGTCTTTGTTCTCTAAAAACCTGAGGTTATAGCCAAGCCAAGCGAATCAATAGCATCCTCTGTTCTCATCTGCATGGATGATGGCGAAGCCCACATATGGCTTGCGACCGTCAATCTAAACGGGTCCCCCACAATCTCCTGAGAAGTTAGATCCTCCTTTTCTTGCTTTTCATTGTAGTTTGTATTTTCTAAAAAGAGACAAAAATCACAACTCTTGTCTCTCATTATTGATAAGGATTGTAAAACGGCTATAAATGCCAAAATCGGCTATAAACGCCAAAAATCGGCTATAAACGCCAAGAATCGGCTATAAATGCCAAAAAAAATCGCCTTTCACGGCAAATCAAGAAAAATGTCTCTTTTCTTAAATATATGTGCAATGGAAAACTTGAAAGAAGTTGATTTCCTTTTTACTTGCGAAGGTTGATCTTCGGATCACCACTTGCAATTCCAAGTAAAACAGAAAATCTGGCACACCCACACAAAAAAAAGTTGATGCACGCCCTTGCCCCCCGGTTATGAAAGGGTCGGACCCAACGGACTCACACGTCCGCCAACCTCGGTAGGACTCAGGCAGGAGCGCGGTCCATCAAGCTGGCACACCCGGTGGGACCCGTTCATTTGAGAACACGATGCTAGAAATGAAATATTTGCATATCATATATTTTGCTCTATGCTTATATTTCTTTTCTCGATTCCTTGGCTACTTTATAATTGGTGGCCTATGTTGGATTCCGCATCTAAAAAAAAATGAGATGAGATTTTTTGGAAATTTCTAATTCTTTGAATTTATTTCCACTCTTTCTCTTTAAAAAAAAAAAAACAAAAAAATCAGATTTTTCATTTTGGATTCAAAATTGAGAAACCTTGATCCGTTCCTATCGTTCATCGCGCTTGCAGAATTGTTGAGCCTGTTCGACTAAGGTTTTGGGCCATCGTTTCTCTTCGATGAGTTCATTAAAGATCTAAAAATATATATATATATATAAATAAAAAAAATCAGATTTTTCATTTTGGATTCAAAATTGAGAAACCTTGATCCATTCCTATCGTTCATCGCGCTTGCAGAAATGTTGAGCCTGTTCGACTAAGGTTTTGGGCCATCGTTTCTCTTCGATGAGTTCATTAAAGATCTAAAAAAAAAGTTTAAAATAAAAAACAAAAAAAATTAGATTTCTCATTTCGGATTCAAAATTGAGAAACCTCGATCCATTCCTATCGTTCATCGCGCTTGCAGAAATGTTGAGCCTATTTGACTAAGGTTTTGGGCCATCGTTTCTCTTCGATGAGTTCATTAAAGATCTAAAAAAAAATTAAAAGAAAAAAACAAAAAAAAATTAGATTTCTCATTTTGGATTCAAAATTGAGAAACCTTGATCCGTTCCTATCGTTCATCGCGCTTGTAGAAATGTTGAGCCTGTTCGACTAAGGTTTTGGGCCATCGTTTCTCTTCGATGAGTTCATTAAAAAAATATAATAAAATAAAAATATAATTAAAAAAAAAACAAAAAAAGACATAGACCACTAAGGTTAAACCAACTGCGTTCTTTGATCATGATTGATTCAAGAAAAGCCTTGTCCAGAGTGTGGAGACAGCTTGACTGTTCTAGGCAAGGGTCCTCCAAACGGGTTCATTAAGTAATCCTACCCTTACCTGGGGGCAATTCTATCAATCAAGATTTCATAAGATCGGGTTAGGAGGCCTATGTGTACTCTCTCGTCTTTTAAAAAATAATTTTTTTTTTAAAAAAAATAAAAATTTTAAAATAAAAAAAAAATTTCAAAAAAAAAATCTTAAAAAAATAAATAAATAAATAAAAATAAAAAAATTAATAAAAAAAAAAGAAAAGATTTTTTTTTTAAAAAAAAAGAAGAAAAAAAAATCTTCCAAAAAAAAAAAAAACTTCCGTCATTTGGGTTTAGATTGGAGAAATCTTAGTCTTCTCCTTTCTGAGCACTGACGCTCGCGGAAATCACTGAGCCCCTGTTCAGATTGGAGTGCCTTCTGCTCTCTTTGATGAACCCGATATTGGCCTTTCAAAAAAAAAAAAAACTCGTCATTTTTAGATTCAGATCCGAGAAATTATGGTTCATTTCTTTCTGAGCAATGGCGCTCGCGGAAATCGCTGAGCCCGTGTTCAGATAGGAATACCATCTGCTCTCTTTGATGAATTCAATCTTGACCTTTCAAAACAGAGAATCTCATCTCATGAATGCGGTCTCAAAACATTTGTATCTAGCGGTACTAGTACGCCCTTTCAGGGTCTACTGTATTGCGACCGGCACATCTGTAACTCCAACTTTATATTCTTCTTACCTCGAGCAAGCTCTGCTTCTCGATAAGTCGAATTTAAGTTCACAATTGCTTCTAGCAGTCACTGGGATGCCCATTCTGGGCTTACCATACCTGCGATCAGAACAATTGTACCCTCTATGGCGTTTTGCCTTCCTCATATTGCTTAGGTCATCTCCCTCGAGCAATTTGAAAAGACGAAACCATAGAACTTCCCATTTATGATCATTATATTCTTGTGATTACTAATGGATGTGGTCTTGTTTCAGAAACTTTTCGAAAACTAACAATGGCACCTTCATTAACCATTACTTTCGATGAGAGCAAGCACCAAATCATGCTTCAGCAGAAGCAAACCACGCGCACTTACAAGCGCCCCATCAACTGCCGAAGCATCAACTCCATCAACTGCCAGCATTCCTGGCCCCACTCAAGGAGAACCAGTTCTATCCTCTTGCTTACATGAAAGAGGAGAAACCCATCTCCAACCTGACTCACAAGTCAACCCAGCATGAGCCGGCTTGTTCCTACAAGCCCAAAATCAAGTCATGCATCACAAGGCCTCTGCAAGCACCTGCTAAAGCCTACAAACCTGCAGTTCGACCCTTCATCTCTACAGGGGCCGAACTCCAAAAATTCAAAGCTTCACTGCAACAGGCGAACGACAGGGTTCGTATCTTGTCCTTGCCGAGCTACAAAGAAGACAGGCTCGGCCGCTGCGCCCGAGGGAGCACATCCTTCATCGTCAAAGCCCAGCCAGAGCTGACTGAAGCTCAAATTGCCCGTCACATACGCCGCCGCACGTCGTATCGGCAAAAGAGACTAGAGAAGCAAAGGACCCAGCCTCCTATACTTCAAGTCTCTCCCAAATGGGTCGAAAAAGAAAGACCCAACCAAATTGCTGCCGTCCATATGGTTGGAAAAACCAGAAGGCGCCAAAAATCAGCAACAAAAATCCATGTCCGACGTCCGATGACCCGCAGCGTCTCAAGGACAAGAAGACATTCAGAAGAATCCCCTGCTCCTTCAAGCAAAGGACAGCAGAGTGATCCTTCCTCAAGCTCTTCTTCAAAAAGAATGAGCCCCAGCTCAGTCACCAGGACAGTTTCTTCGTTCGAATCACGAAGGATGAATGTCTTGGCTACAAATTTTGAGCCACCACCCCGCAATCCACCTCCAGAAGATGCGATCACCCGCATCCAGCAGTTGGAACAGGGCCAGCAGAGGATTGAAACTCTGATGGAAAACCTTCTCCTCGCCTTCCAAAATCAGGCGAACAATGAACCTCCTTCGAATCAGCAAGACGACGAGGTAAATGGAGAAGAAAATGAGTCACGCGCCCTTACCAAAAAGGACGTAGACAGTATCCTCGCCAAAGCGAAAGAAGAGGATATACTCAAGGAGCATGGGATCAAGCCACCATATCCCGTATGGATGGACTCGGTCCCGTTCCCCACCAAATTCAAGCATCCTACTCTCCAAACATATACGGGGAAAGGATTAGCCAGACAGCACGTCATCCACTTCAAGATCCTGACGGGAGCTATCGCGGATCAAGATGCACTCAAGATCTGCCTCTTTGCAAGTACCCTAAAAGGTACGGCCTTCGATTGGTACTCCACTCTGCCAGAGGACTCGATCTAAAACTGGGCCATGTTAGAGACACGCTTCCTGACTCACTTCAAAGGTGAAGATCATCCCGCTACTATGGCTCAGTTGTGCAGCCTAAAACAGGGGGAGAATGAGTCAACATATGACTTCATTCACAAGTGGAAAGCAATGGCGTACAAATGCTCTGACGTACTGCCACAAGCGTCGCTAGTCGACATCTGTCGAAACAACATGAGAGCCAGAATCCGCTCCATGATCATCGATAACAAATCAAAAAAACTGGGAGAACTCCTAGAAGCTTCCATGGAAGCTGAAACGGTGATTAAAGACCTCAACAGTTAGAAATCATCAAGAAAAGAGCCAACCGCCATTGCAACCTCTAAACCAAAGAAAAAAGAGGTCCTCAATGTGCAGACCAAGTCAGCTCCTCAGCCACCAAAGAAAGCTGAAAACAAAGCTGCGGGTAAGAGACCTGAACTCTCAGATGCCTTCAAAGAACGAGTAGAGAAGAAATACCCGTTTGGTGAAGATGTTGATGAAATCTTCGGGGCTCTTGTGGCAAACGGCAAGCTCACCTTGCCTGAACCAAAAAGACCGGGTGATGTTGGCAAAACCAACGATCCTCGGTACTGTCCATACCACCAGATGATCTCGCATCCTCTCAATCAATGCTTCGTTGTGAGAGAGAAAATAAACGAGATGTGGAAAAACGGAGTCATCACCTTTGACAAAAACTATGGGTCTGCCTCCGTCAACATGGTGACATGTGGACAAACATCAAAATCACCGAAGAAGAAGATCACTACTTCCTTCAAGGTGATAAACACAATCCAAGCATCCGAGGAACTGGTTCCTTACCCGACACCAGACGGACAACCCATATGGGTACATCCCGATCTCCTGGAAGATGAAAATTGGGAGGTCGTGAAAACAAAGCCTACAGCTCAACATCGAAGGCAGGCTAGGAAACACCTCCTCAAGCTCAAACGGCAAGAGAAGACCCAGCCAAAACAAGAAGTCAAAGAAAAGGCAGAGGCTTCCTCTACCGCTTCACTGGAGGCAACAAAAACATCCCTTCCAGAGACTTCAAAGGGGTTAAGAAAATTCACACTCAGTGATTTCATGCCACCTCAATTCAAAGAAGCCATGCAGGAGGCATCATACTCTTGCAATTCGGCAGTTGGATTCTCCATTGATGGATACGAGTCCAGCGACACCGATGATGGATTCGAATCCAACTACACAGATGAGTGGGAGGAGTCCCTTGAAACAGGAGAATATCTCTCCGATGAAGAATGGGTTCCTGAGTCTCATCTTATGCCAGTAATCTGGTATAACCCCCTACAGCCACAAGGATCCTGGTCTGATGATGAAGAAGACCAAGAATGTATACAAGAAAATGCTGCTGACCCAGCACCTCTCATTACTCCAGTGGAAATCAACCATGTTGAGCCACAAAGAGTTGATGAAGAAGAAGATCCGGCTCCCATGCCTGATCTTGAAGAATATGCAAGGATCTTGCAGCGACTCGCTCTAGAACAAGAGCAAGACCGCGTCAACGAGCCTCCTCGCAATCCAGAGCCTGAAGTCCCTGAAGACCATCAGGTACATCCTCCTTTAACTCCTGAAAATGAAGAAAATTGCTGGATAGACGATCCTCTTACATCCGAGGATGAGTCTGACTCCGATCAGGCAACGTCTCCCCGTCAAAGCTTCCTGTAATATGATAATTCAGGATTATAGCTCTTCCGAAACATCGTCTGATGAGAGCACTTACACTCCGGCGACGCCTAGCAATGTATCTTCTGGAGCCACCTCATCTCACGTGACTTTCACTGAGATGACACCCTCTCAGGTTTCTTCTCCTGAGACTGTGACTTCAAAGTTCACACCCTTCCTGGCTGAAGAATTCCCAGCTATTGATGCTTGGGACGATGAATTAGTCAACGAAGAAGAAAGGTTGCTGGATGCTGTTCAGGACTTGTTCCCAGAAAATGCTCCGTGCAACACGATCACTGAGAATGGCAACTCTGCTGCTGATTCATCCTCAGCAAATGAAAAACGACAGCCTCTTGATCCTGAAGACAATCTTCCAAACGAAGACCCTTCTCAAGAAGCTCTCGAAGTTGGTAGAGGCACCCGCTCTGGCCGGGACTACCACAAAAATTACAACCAATCTTCTTTTACATATGTAAATCCTTCGGGAAAAGATGTTGTAAGCGCCCCTAGTGGCAACAATGATGAACATGCAGGCCCTAAGGAGGCTTTCAAGTATGACTTGATTGAACACTTCAAGCACATACCTGCACGTCTGCACATCCTAGATTTATTGCGAATGTCTCCGCACACTCATGATAATCTCATCTCGGAATTAAAAAAGCTGAATGAGGATGTCGACAAACATGCCCCGCAAGTCCTCCAAATTGAAATGGATTACCGGGTCAAAAACTCAGAAGTCTCCTCAAAGGGAGAAAAGAAGAAAACTGAGGGATCATGTATTGAATGCCTCTCGGTTAAAAAAGCAGCCAGTGCAACCATTGCCTTCACAAAGGATGACCTCCTACTTGGCGAAACCAGGCATAACCGACCCCTGTACTTCACAGGGTATATCAAGGAAATGCCTATGCACAAAGTTCAGATCGACCCAGGTCCTGCACTCAACCTCATCTCCACATCGGCTCTTGAAGAGTTGGGCATCCCACCCAGCAAGCTGAGCCACACATCTGTATCTATCTTCGGATACGATGGGAGTACTCAAAGGGCTATCGGCAAAATCAGGTTCATGTTGCAGATCGGTGATCTTATCTCTGAGGTCACAGTGTATGCAATAAAAACCCTTTCATGCTACAACATCCTTCTCGGACGCCCTTGGATCCACGAGAATGGTGTTGTCCCTTCAACTCTACATCAATGCATCAAGTTTGTTGGCGACGACGGCATGATACATCGAGTCATTGCGGACAGAAAACCCTTCAAAGGTAAAGAAGTCCACTTCGCAGACTCACAGATGTATGAAGGTGAAAAAGAAGAAGAGGAGAAGCACACAGCATCCTTTGCCGAAGATCTCCAGAAAGATAAAGGCAAAGCTCCTCAACAATCACCGGAAGAAAACAAACCATCCGGTAAATCTGAAGAGAGCATTCAAACTCCCTTCATCATCTCCCTCAAACCTTCAAAGCCTTTGGCCATCACAACTAAAGTGAAGAAGGCAAAGCAAAAGCCTGGGGGCAAATTTGTTGTCTCTTTCGTGTCTATCATGCAAGAAACGGACTCGGATTCAGAGCCAGAAGACGACACATCGTCAAGCCAAGCTGACACTCAGCAAGTTCAGCCTGCTCTTACTCCAATGGAGACAACTTCTGACATAGAAGATCCTACGTCAGCTTCCTTCGTTGTTCACAGCAACTTCAGCAAAGGAAAAGCCGATCTTCTTCCATAGATCGGATGCTTCTTCATCAAACTCCATGCTTGAACCTTTCCAAAATAAAGGTATGCCTCAACTATCCTTATACAGTTCTGTGGCACAAGCTATTATGAAGAAAATGGGCTATGACGCTCAGAACCCAGTCGGTTTGGGAGAAGGACGTGGTATTCTCACGCCATTGGGGCCCGTCTTGACCAAAAGCCAGCTGGAAGATTGGAGACTCTATGGCTATGTAGAAAAGTCTTCACACGGGTTAGGGTATGATCCTGACACTCCCTTGAGACAGTTGACACAAAGGCTTAAAAGTCAATATACTGACCAAGCCTCAACATCTCAAGTCCGTGAAGACATCGATCTCCCTCGATATCTCTTTGATGAGTCATCTGACAAAGATCCAGGAAGCTCATCCAATTGGCACGATTTCTCCGAAAATGAAGAGGAGTTGTCCGATGGCACAGACGTGTGGTCTTCTGACCCAGAAGAACCCTCATCTCCAAAAGAAGTAGCCTACTTCAACCCGGTTTCAACAGGCGATTGGGATCATCTCATAGCAAGCCTTGGGAAAATTACCGATCAAGAAGACCCATGGAAAGGAACAAAACCTTGGTCTGGAAATGCCTTTGAAACCCCAGAAGGTTTCATTGAGCTGGAAGCCTCCGAAAATATTATGGAGGAACCACCTACGAACCTTCCAACAGAAGATCCTGTTCAAAAGATAGGCTTGGGAACGCCAGATAACCCACGTCCTGTATTCATAAGTAAGAATATAAAGGATGATGAGTTACCCGAGTATATCGCTTTTCTTCGTGAGTTCGTTAATTGCTTTGCATGGTCTTACGCTGAAATGCCAGGCTTGGACCCCAAAATAGCGGTTCACAAACTCAATCTTCAAGAAGACATCAAGCCTGTCAAGCAAGGCCAAAGAAGATTCCGTCCAGATGTGATGGATAAAATTGAACAAGAAGTTCAAAAACTCAAAAGCGTCGGCTTCATCCGTGAGGAACAACATCCTGAATGGTTGGCCAACATTGTCCCCGTGACAAAGAAAAATGGGCAGATCAGGGTCTGTATTGACTATAGAGACCTGAATGGCGCATGCCCAAAAGATGAATTTCCGCTCCCCATACCAGAGGTAATGATTGATAATACCTGTGGATTCGAGCGAATGACATTCATGGATGGTTTCTCTGGCTACAATCAGATAAAGATGCATCCTGAAGATGAAAAACATACATCTTTTCGGACCCCATTTGGCGTGTATTGCTACACTGTCATGCCATTTGGTCTGAAAAATGCTGGTGCCACATATCAGAGGGCTATGATGAAAATATTCCAAGATATGCAGCATAAGACGGTTGAATGTTACGTTGATGACCTCGCCGTCAAAAGCAAAAGAAAAGAAGATCATTTCGAAGACCTTCGAGAAGTCTTCCTCCGGCTTCGCAAACACAAACTGCGAATGAATCCTTTGAAATGCTTCTTCGGCGTCTCAATCGGGTAAGTTCCTCGGATTCTTAGTTCGGAAAGCTGGAATAGAGCTCGACCCCATAAAAGTCAAAGCCATTCTAGAAATGCCCTCTCCAAGAACCTTGAGAGAACTCAAAGGGCTTCAAGGGAGATTGGCCTACATCAGACGGTTCATCTCCAATCTATCGGGGAAATGCCGTCCATTCTCCCGGTTGATGAAAAAAGGTGTAAACTTTGTCTGGGATGCTGACTGTGAAGCTGCTTTCCAAGACATCAAGTCATACCTGACAAAACCTCCAGTGTTAGCTGCTCCTACCACTGGAAAACCATTCATCTTGTACACAAGAGCCCTTGATCACTCTTTGGGAGCTCTGCTTGCGCAAGAAAATAATCAAAGAAAAGAAGCTGCTCTATATTACCTCAGCCGCATGCTAGTAGGTGCAGAGCATCGCTACTCTCCAGTCGAAAAAGAATGTCTTGTAGTTATGTTCGCCGTACAAAAGCTGCATCACTACTTGCTTTCCAACACAGTATACCTGGTCTCGAGGGTCAACCTCTTGAAGGTCCTTGTCACAAAGGCAGGTTCTCTCAATGCTCGACTGGCAAAATGGTCCATCCTTCTGTCACAATTTGATATTAGGTATGTACCACAAAAGGCAATCAAAGGGCAAGCTCTAGCGGACTTCCTCGCAGAGCATCCATTGCCTAAAGATTCTCCACTCAGAGATGATCTCCCAGACGAACCAGTCTACAATGTGGAGACTTTCTCACAAAGTGCCTCCTGGGACATGTACTTTGACGGTGCAACCAGGATAAATGAAAAAAGACAGCTGATCTCGGGAGTTGGCATCCTCTTTGTTAGCCCCGACAAATACATGATTCCACATGCTTTCTCGCTACTGGAACCATGCACAAACAATGCAACTGAATATCAAGCTCTGATCTTAGGATTGGAACTCGCCATCGAATCCGGTATCACCATGCTGGAAGTCTTTGGAGACTCTCAACTGATCGTCAACTAGATGAATCAGAAATTTGAAGTCTGGAAGCCAGATTTGCTGCCTTACTACAACAAGGCATAATCACTTCTGTAAAAGTTTGACATCTGTCACATCACCCACATTCGTAGAGGTGAAAACATACGTGCAGATGCCCTAGCCGGACTTGCCGCATCCATGGCAATCCAGGAAGGGGAAAACATGCAAATCACAGTGTGCGAAAGAAGAATCCTTCCTCCTCTTAACACACACCAAGCAGTTGCTGAATGCCACCAAGTGGTCGGAAGTCGGATTTCAATCCTTCAAACTTCAATCGGCGACTGGAGGGATCCGTTCATTGATTACATTATGTTCGAAATCCTACCTGAAGATCCAAAAGAACGGGTAAGCACCCAAAGGCAAACCCCAAGCTTTCATTTGGATATTCCTTCAAAAATCCTTTACAGGAAATCCTTCAACGGAGTACTTCTACGCTGCTTGTCACAACAAGAGGCTGAAGAAACACTCAAAGAAGTTCATGCTGGTCTTTGCGGAGCTCATCAGGCTAGACCCAAGCTCTATAATCAGATAAAAAGGTTAGGATATTACTGGCCTACCATGGTAGCTGACGCAATGCAATTTGCTAAGCGCTGCCAACAATGCCAAATTCATGGAGATTACATTCACATGCCTCCAGAATGGCTGCATCCTACAGCGATCTCATGGCCTTTCGAAGCCTGGGGTGTGGACATCATAGGTCCTATTTCTCCCCCTTCGAGCAAAGGTCATCGCTTCATCTTCGCCGCTACGGATTATTTCTCCAAGTGGTCAGAAGCATTTGCGTTCAACGAAATGAAGACCTCATCAGTCCTTCAGTTCCTGCGCACCAACATCATTTGTCATTTCGGCATACCCAAAAGATTCGTCCATGATAACGGACCACTATTCCGGGATCATCGATTCTACAGGTTCTGCGACAAATATAAAATCCAAAGCTGTCCTTCGACTCCATACAATCCGGCAGCGAACGGGTTAGCAAAAGCTTTCAACAAGACACTCTGCAAAATCCTAAAAAAAATGGTCTCTAGTCACAAAAGAGACTGGAGCGATAAAATGTCGGAAGCTTTGTGGGCCTATCGAACCACCGTTCGAGGACCAACCCATAGCACACCATTCTCCTTGGTCTATGGATGCAAAGCTGTCGTGCCCTTGGAAGTACAAATTCCTTCCTTGAGGGTATCCTTACAAAGTGACATGACTCAAGAAAGCAATGTCAAATTGCGACTCCATGAGCTGGACAATCTCTATGAGAGACGGCTCGAAGCTCAACAAAGCATTGAACTTTACCAAGCACGCATGGCAGGATCTTTCGATAAAAAGGTCAGGCAACGTGCCTACAAAAAGAGTGACTTGGTTCTTGCGGTAAAAAGACCAATGGTCTTCGCTCACAAGTCCAAAGGCAAATTTGAGCCAAAATGGGAGGGACCCTACGTCATCGACAAGGTTTTCTCTAATGGCGCATACGCACTCCTAAACATGGAAGGTGACAGATGTATGCTGCCCATCAACGGCAAGTTCTTAAAGCGGTACTACCCTTGAAGACTTACCCAACTGGGTAAGAGCAATGCCTGTATGGCCAAAACCAGTTTCCAGGTACACGCTCGCTAAACCCACCCTTTTTAGAATTTTCATATTAAATGTTGAAATTTCTAGAAATTTAAAACAATGCTTAGTTTCATCGTTTCATGTTCAAAAAAAAATATCCAAGTTTAGGAACCTTTCCCTAACTTGACCAAAATTTTCAACCCTTGAACCCAAAATTCATGGTTTGAAACAAAATCTGGATTCAGGGATTTCCACCCTAGTCCACCCTGCCTTTTACCGCCAAAATTGTTTTAGGTCAAAACTTATGACCCTCGTGTCTTTAAAAAAAAAAAATGGTTTTTTCAAAAAACCACGAGGAAGCGACGCTTAGTCGATACTCGCACAAATCGGAAGTATGCGAACCACGTTCGACACTTCCAAAATCGCAGGGAAGCGACATTTCATCGATACTTGCAAAATCCAAAACCGTGGAGATGCAACATTTCAGTTGATATCCACAACCCAAATTTCAAAGGTTTGAAAAAACCTAAAAAACCATGGAGACGCAACATTTCAGTTGATATCCACAACCCAAATTTCAAAGGTTCGAAAAAACCTAAAAAAACCATGGAGACGCAACATTTCAGTTGATATCCATAACCCAAAGGTTCGAGAAAACCACAAATTTCAAAAATCGTGGGGCAACGACATTAAGTCAGTACCCGCAAAACCAAAATTTTTGAAAAGCAAGGATGCGACATTCCATCGATACTTGCACCCAAATCTGCGAGGATGCGACATTCCATCGATACTCGCAACCGAATGAGCAAGGATGCGACATTCCATCGATACTTGCAAGAACATTCAGCAGGGAGGGCGACTTTTAGTCGATACTTCAAGTGAGCGTAGGGATAACAAAAAAAAAGAAGGCATCCCATTTTGCAATTACTTTTATCACAAAAAGATTCAAGTGAGCGTAGGGATAACAAAAAAAAGAAGGCATCCCATTTAGCAATTACTTTTATCACAAAAAGATTCAACTGAGCGTAGGGATAACAAAAAAAAAGAAGGCATCCCATTTAGCAATTACTTTTATCACAAAAAGATTCAAGTGAGCGTAGGGATAACAAAAAAAAGAAAGTGTTCACAAGCACTACAAAAAAAAGAGTACCAAAAAATACATGTGGTACCAAAAAAAGAAAGTGTTCACAAGCACTACAAAAAAAGTAAGTAGAAAAAAAAATACAAGTGGTACCAAAAAAAAGAGAGAAGGATGGTTTCTGTTAAAAAAAATAATACAGGAGCTCAATCAAAAATGGTCTCCAGCCAAGAGTTCAGCTCCTCAAGCAAACTTTTGGCCTCAGCCGTCAAGGATTCCTGGGCACGATTCTTCAAGAACTTGCCATGAGATGCTGGGGTGGGTTGAAACCCTTCTTTCGCACCGGGAAGCTTATCCCGAGCAGTTTGCCATCGTTCGCTTTCTTGAGATTTCCTTTCAAGAACTCGATTGGCATCTGCAAACCCGGCGAATCAGAGCACTCTCCCTGTCACGAGCCTCCGTTATTACAGTCCACTTGGCAGCGACTTGTGCCTGTAGATGCTCAAGACGTTTCCTGGCCTCATCGACCTCCCTATCAAGGATGTTAAGGTCATGTGTCAGCCCGATGATGGTTAGCTCTTCTAAGTTCTTCTCTCGGACTACCTGCTTCCTGCTTTCTTTAGCCTCATCCAGGTTAGATTGAGCCTTATCCGCAGGGTCCAGGAACATCTCCTTGAAGTATTGGTCATCAAGAAAACCCATGGTCTCAAACCACCTGTCACCCAGCTCAATGATCCTATCAACGATCGCCCTGGCATCTGTGACATCCAGACCAGCCTCTTCGGCATCACTGAGAATCTCCTGCACATGCTGGATCATGCCAAATCCGGCTTCTAAGTGCCCAGAAAAGAGAGTCTCAATCCAAGAGGTCAGAACCCACACCACCACCTTCTTCGCAAAAAGAAGAGATGGCCCAGCTGAAGATTCGCCCAACTCCGTTGGTCGGCTGCTCATGTCATCATCTGTCGGAAGAGTAACAAAAGAACTCTTTCCAGTTGAAGCTGCTCCTGCTCGGGAAGGAATCTCAGCACGAGGAATCTCCTCAACATTGTCAGAACTGGTCCCAGGAGTCTCTACCTCTGGATCAACCTCTGGCATCCCTTGCTCTGGCTCTGAAGGAAGCGACGGACCCTCCTCTGTCACTTCAAAACCTGCCAAAAAAACACAAAAGGTATGAATATGATCCTGTCTGAAAATCATTATTAGGGTTATAACTACAAAATACCTTCTTCGACGACTGGCGGAACACTTTCTTCCTCCATGAACGCATCGGAAACATCATTAACATTTGTATCCATCGATGGTTCGAAGTCATCGGAATCCTGTGGCATGTCAGCTGGCAAAAAAAAAAAATTTTAGCAAACCAAGTCGCAGACACAAAAAAAAAAAGAGCAAAAGAAGTCATACCAATTGGAGATTCTGGATTCACTACAGAGTCCCTCGGTTCTTCTTCAGGTGCCCCAACAGGATCCGTCACCACCTCATCGGTTGGGACCTCAGGCATCACCAAGTCTTCCTCTGCTAAAAAAAAAAAGAAAAGAAAAGCAGAAACAAGAAGCAAATCAGAACATGGAAAAATCCCATGAAAGAAATGTAAAGAGAAAAGGAAGAATCATACCTTCACCGACGGTCTCTTCTTCTCGGCTTCTCTTCTCTGGAGGCTCGTCAGCATCCACTGGCACATCCTCATTGATAGTAAGAGGAACTTCCAAGTCAGGAGAGTCCTCATGCTGCCCCTTACTGCGATGATGACTCCTCCTCCTCTTACTCCTGCGGGCTCGCTTCTTAGAGGAACCTGCCCCGCTGTCAGAGTCAGGTTTCCCACTTGACTCCTCACTGGATGGTCTACTCTTGCCAGTAGACTCCACGGAAGCTTGCCTCTATGCCGCTTGCATCCAAGCGCCAAGTTTGGCTTCCTCCTGTTCTAGCTGCTCTAAAGCCTCATCAGGTATTTCTCGAGCAGCTTCAGAACCAATGACGCCTTGGTCACCGAGAAAGCCTATCTTGTGCTTCTCTCCCAGAAAGGAAGGCCCAAACTTCCTCTCGCCGGACGCCATCCGACTTTCCAAGGCCCTTTCCAGATGCCAGCTTCACATCAAGCTCCTTCTTGGAAAGCCCCCGATATGCCGAAAAGCTCTCTGCGAACCACTTTGCAAAGCCGGCAGTCCGGGAAGTCAACAACACAGGATAAGAAATCATGGCTGTAGTGTCTTCAGCACTATAGAAAGCCCATGCATTTCTCCCGTCTTGTAAACCTCCAAAGCGCTTCACCATGCTTGAAGGCGCTCCAACAACGCCTTGAGAAAAATCCAACTGCAAAGCAAAGCGAGAGGGTACATACGGCTGGATGTCGACGAAAAAGATGTCTACGGTACACCATCGTGCCGACACGTATGCTGAAAAGCCACTCTCTCTCTGCATTCGTCAAGGAATAATGCCTTCCTGACCCCGCCCTGGTAGAGTCTCGGGAGGCACCAAAATCAAAAGCCTTCTTCCGCAACTCTGGAGAAAGCTTCACTGAAGACTGCCCCATCTCGACGTCCCTGAACCGTCGGATCCTCATGCGGGCAAACAAAAGTGATTCGGACACGGCTTTGCCCTTAGCCAGTCGAATCATCAGAGGATCATCATCCTGTGCAGCACCCAGCCGGTGGAAGCCAGGACAGTGGTACACGTACCACGAATAAAAGATGTGGGCCGAAAATACCCTATTTATGAGAAGCCCAAGCCGAACCAAAAACCCAGCAGCCTGCAGTTCGGTACGCAGGTAGGAGTAAAGAGTTGGCACCAAAGCCATCTGACAAGCCGGAAAAATACAATGCGGCCTGATGTGCGTTCCATCTCCTCCAGCAAAAATAGCCTCACCAAGCCAATAAGTGAGGTAAACAGCGAGATCTCTCCGTAGTGCAATGTCAGGACATATGGCGTTTGTACTTGCACAGAAATCTCTCAACGCTTCTTGCATGGCCAAGATCTTCTTTGAACTTGGATCCTGAGCTCCGGCTTCTTGGGTCACGCCATCAGAAGACTCCCTGCTATCAAAGAAGTTGGGGAATGAAGAGCTAGAACTCTTTCCAACTGCTGGATCTAACTTTCAAACCCTCTTTCTCCTTCAAAAAATCACAGAAGGCGACGAGCTGAAAGTACAGAAGCCTGAACTCCTCAGACTGCCCCTCAAGGACGTTGTCAATCGGCATAAACTCCTCATAGAGTTTTCCAAGGATAGGCAATCCAGTAATGGCGCTCAGCTCCTTCAAAGAGAAACCAATCTCACCATTCGTCACAACGAAGGTATTGGTTTGTGGGAGGAATGATTCCAGCATAGCCATGAAGGCTTCGTCGAAAAAGATCACGGTCCTCCCTAAAGGCACGGACCGCATCAAAAATCCCGGCTTCCTTCAAAACGGCGCCACCAATCAGCAGGACGCGATCAGTCCGCGACTTCCACTCGGAGTCAGCATTGAAACGGCCACGAAGTCGAAAAGGCTTGATCCAATTGCTGCCGTCACCGCTAAAAATACCAAGGCCCACCGGTCTCAAATCGACCGACGGATAATCAGAACCCTGGTAACCGCTGGATGGCATCAAAAGGTCCATGTCAACAGGCGACCTCTCCGTATATCCAGGAGAACCGCCAACAAAAACCCCGGTCTTGATTACATTTGTCCTTCTCACCCAGCTTGGAGGATCTTCCCTCTTATGGCACGTGGGGGCAAGGCTCAGAATCGAGACGGTGCGATCAAACGTCGACCGGGCAACAACAATCTTCTTCTCACCATCTGCTGTGAAAGAGAACTGAAAACATCTCCTCTGGTATGTCATGTCATCAGGGACTGCATCACAAAAGAAGAAGGTAGGCTTGGGCAAAATGCTCTAATCTTCCATCACCCATGGACGACTGCTTACCATGATCTTATAGAAGTCCTCTCCCTTAAGAGTGATCAGTCGCTGCCTCATCTCATCACTGTTGAGGGAGTCACATTCTTCTAGATTTCTCTCAACATACTGGACCTTCTCAAAGGCCTGCTGAACGGCCGGATTAGAAGATCTAGAAGATCAACGAGGTACGCTTGTAGCAGGCTCTTTACCCTTGTTCGTTCTGGAGGAACCACCTGCAAAGGATGGAAAAGAAAAAGATCAAACATCAAAATGACAGAATCTCGCTAAAAAAAAATCTGGCAAAATTTTGACATGATGCCGGGGCAATTCCGAAGAAAAAGAACTATCCCGAAAGAAATAGAAAGCTTGAAGATGGGGTCAACATTGCTGCGAGCTCCGAAACTCCAAACTTTCGAAACCTCAAAGTCTCCACAAAATCAGGAAGGGCTCAACATCGCTGCAAGCTCCAAATTCCCAAATTTGCAAAAACTTTCAGGTATGCTATCACATCATGCTACAATTCATTATACATGCATGAACATCTTGTTAAAAAAAATGCATTATCATGATGAGCAAAAAAAAAAAAAAAAAAAAGAAGAAAAGAAACTTTCTCAAAAGAAAAAGGAGAAAGAAAAAGAAAAAAAAAGAAAAGAAAAGAAACTTTCTCAAAAAAAAGAGGAGAAAGAAAACAAACCAAAAAAAAAAGAAAAAAAAGGGGGCTGGCCCACAGGCCGTGGCCCACTGGCCACGTGGCCGTACGGCCAGATCCGTACGGATCTGTCCGTACGGCCCACAAAAAAAAAATAAAACAAAAAAAAAGAAGAAAAGAAAGCAAAAAAAAAAAAACGTGTGGAAAAAAAGAAGCAAACACGTGAAAAAAAAAAGAAGAAAAGAAAAGAAAGAACTTTTTTTTTCTACAATGAGGTTTTCTTGAAAAAGGGAACTTACTTGAAGCCATTGATGTAGAAGAAGAAGAAAAGTCTTGAAGATCTTGAAGAAGAAGAACTCTTGGTCTTGAAGCCCTCTTGAGATTATTGCAAAAGAAAGTAATAAGAGCAAGAGATCCAACCTCCTCCTTGCTTTTATAGAAGAGAGCAAACCAAAGAAGGAAAGAAGAAAAAGGTAAGTGTTACTAATTAGTAAACTTACCAAAAGAAAGAGATTAGAAAGATTCTTTCCCAAAAGAAAGATATCTTGAAGGATTTTCTCCCAAAAAGAAATCAATGAGAGATTTTCTCCCAAAAGATAGGATGAATGAAGGATTCTTTCCCAAAAGAAAGATATCTTGAGATATCCTATCCCAAAATAAAGGGAATATGAGAGATTCTCTCCAAGTAAAGATATTCTTAGATATTCTCTATCCAAATGAGATATTTTTAGATATTCTTTACAAAAATGACACCATATGAGATCTAAGCCATTTCAAAAGCTTAAGGTCCCATGGGTTAGCCCATATGAGCCAGGTTTGACCACCTAGGCACTAACAAAAAAAAATTGGGCTTTTAGTCAAAGAGAAACCCCTCTTACCAAGAGCATACAAAAATGGTTCCATGCCTCTTTTGAGTTGATTGGACCATACAAAAAAAATTCCAAGCCCCATAAGCTTCCAAAAATCAAACCATCCAGCCTCATATACCAAATTGAGCCAAAATCCTGAAATTGACATTCCACAAAAATCAAACCAAATCCTGGTCCCCTAACTTGCCACATACAGCTTGTTGGGTCACAAGACCAAAACCAAAAACCAAAACCTGATCCCTAACTTGCAACATACAGCCTGTTAGGTCACAAGATCAAAACCAAAATTGATCCCCCAACATTCCACATACAGCTTGTTGGGTCACACGATCAAAACCAAACCCGACCCCCTAACCTGCCACATACAGCCTGTTAGGTCACAAGGTCAAAACCCAAATCCACATCCCTGATGTCATCTTCAAAACTTTGCCTCGAGATGGTACGTGATCCTTTTCACTACCATAAAATTCCCCTGGAAGCTCAAAAGGCTACAAATACCGAAAAAAGACTGCTCAAAGACTCTTGGTCCAGTCACAGGCTCTCCTTAAAAAAATCTCTTCAAGGCACATCGACTACCAATGATAAGCAACTCGTCACTGTACCTCGAGGGGGCAATTGTTGACACCAAAAATGTCACTTTGCCTCTTCAAGATCGAAAGAGCTACATGAAGTCGCAACCTTCCATAAATAGGCAATGCTACTTTCAAAAAATCAAATCTTGTCAGAATCAAACAAAAACTGCAAGATTCTTCAAGACAGCTAAAAGAGGAGTACACAAGAAGTTTCAGGCCATTTCAAAATCATTTGGCCTAACTTCGCTTCTCCGGCATCCGAAAAGGAGCTCCCGGCGGCGAAAGCATCGGAGACACCAAATCTTCGATCAGAGCCGATGGATGGTCTCAAAATACATCCAAAAGGCTCCACATCAATTTCCGAGTCAAACCGACAACGTTTGACCCTACATCAACCTTCGAACAGCTAAATCAAGCCTCTCGGCTGCAAGAACCGCCGAGGCCATCACTCATCAGATAGAGCACATGGACGGCTTCAAAATGCTTATAAAGGGCTACACGTCAAATTTCAGGTCATTTGGACAACATTTGACCATAGTTTGACGCTCGGAAGCCAAATCAGGCCTCTCGGCGGCAAAGCTCCCCGGGACCATGGTTTCCAAGACAGAGCCTATGGATCATCTTAAAATGACTCCGAAAGGTTCCCTGTCAAATTTCAAGTCAATCGGACATCGGTTGACCGCACATCAAACCGCGATATCTTCATCGTGACAAAAGCAAGTCTACTGGTGATAGGACCCCAAACGGCTTCAAAACTCAAACAAAAGCCTATGGTTGGTCTTATTTTTTGCTCAGGAGGCTTCACACCAAATTTCAGGTCATTCCGACATCGTTTGACCCAATTTCAGCTTCTGACGGAAAATCGGCAGCTCTACGCGACAAAGTCTTCGGCTTTCTCAGGAAATTGGAAACTTTGCAAAATAAAATGCAAGGATTCTCATCAGGTTTCCTATAGGGAAATCAGGCCAATAAATGGTAAAAAATGTCAAGGAAAAATACAGAAGAAAAAAGAATCGAAAAACCGCAAAAACGGACACAAAACAAGACAAAAAAGGGGGAAAACCCCCCCCCCAGGGTCGCCGGGAAGGCCCGGAAACCCCTGTTTTCACCGTTTTTTTCGCGATTCGAAGCGCCCGGCCTCTGGTACTTTCCAAAATTCATGCTTTTGAGACAACCAAATCCTCTGACATCCGTCCAAAACACGGGTCAATCATCAAGAGTATCGAAAACAACATTGATCGCCACCCGGTCAACCAAAAAAAAGTGTGCTTTCTACCCGACCGATCGAGAAATTGACAGGACAGATGGCACTGACCCGCTGTTGGCAACAAACACCTGAAATTACATGGTCATCTGATGTCGATCTACATGAAGATCCATCGATGATCATCGCCAGAAGAATCCCAAAAGACGCGGCACGGCCCGCGACTCTTCAGATGCTCGGCGACCACTTAATGCAATTAATTGACTAGCTTTATTACAGTCATTAATCCATTTCTTTGGACGGGCCAATCAGAAGCAAGCATTCGGGAGTTACTAGTCAAGAGATTCATGGCATTTAACCCACGAAACTCCTCCCATCATGGCGATTAAAGGCGATTAAATGCCCTCAATCTCCTCCGGCCAATCAAAAGCCAAGAAAAAGGAGTTACAAAATAAAGAATTCAGTTCTGTAACTCCTCCCTTTATGTAGCTTTATGACAATCAAGGCTCATAAACCCTTGTAAATGGCTACCTAAAAGCCTATAAATAGGAGAGCTCACCGAGAAGAAAGAGATCGGAAGAAACACAGAGACACAGACAAAGCACAGAAATTCAAAGAAGGAAAGAGAGAAAACTCTGCGGAAATCCTACACCGACCACCGCTACAAGGTGACAAAAGTCCCTTGGGGGTACCCCCCCCCAAGGTCCTTGCCTTCTCCTTCTGCCTCCAATGGCTTAGATGTGGCTTTTCAGCCCATCTACTCGGTTTTTTATTGGACATAGGACGTCCTTTTTGGTCTTTGTTCTCTAAAAACCCTGAGGTTATAGCCAAGCCAAGCGAATCAATAGCATCCTCTGTTCTCATCGGCATGGATGATGGCGAAGCCCACATATGGCTTGCGACCGTCAATCTGAACGGGTCCCCCCACAAATCTCCTGAGAAGTTAGATCCTCCTTTTCTTGCTTTTCATTGTAGTTTGTATTTCTAAAAAGAGACAAAAATCACAACTTCTTTCATTATTGATAAGGATTGTAAAACGCTATAAATGCCAAAATCGGCTATAAACGCCAAAAATCGGCTATAAACGCCAAAAAAATCGCCTTTCACGGCAAATCAAGAAAATGTCTCTTTTCCTTAAATATATGTGCAATGAAAAACTTGAAAGAAGTTGATTTCCTTTTTACTTGCGAAGGTTGATCTTCGGATCACCACTTGCAATTCCAAGTAAAACAGAAAAATCTGGCACACCCACACAAAGAAATGTTGATGCACGCCCTTGCCCCCGGTTACGAAAGGGTCGGACCCAACGGACTCACACGTCCGTCGACCTGGGTAGGACTCAGGCAGGAGCGCGGTCCATCATCCACATGATACCATGTTGACGGAGGCAGACCCATAGTTTTTGTCAATTGATGACTCCGTTTTTCCATATCTCGTTTATTTTCTCCCTCACAACGGAGCATTAATTGAGAGGATGTGAGATCATCTGGTGGTATGGACAGTACCGAGGATCGTTGGTTTTGCCAACATCACTCGGTCTTTTGGGTTCAGGTAAGGTGAGCTTGCCGTTTGCCACAAGAGCCCCGAAGATTTCATCAACATCTTCATCGAACGGGTATTTCTTTTCTACTCGCTCTTTGAAGGCATCAGAGAGTTCAGGTCTCTTACCAGCAGCTTTGTTTTCAGCTTTCTTTGGTGGCTGAGGAGCTGACTTGGTTTGCACATTGAGGACCTCTATTTTCTTTGGTTTAGAGGTTGCAATGGCGGTTGGCTCTTTTCTTGATGATTTCTGACTGTTGAGGTCTTTAATCACCGTTTCAGCTTCCATGGAAGCTTCTAGGAGTTCTCCCAGGTTCTTTGAATTGTTGTCGATGATCTTGGAGAGGATTCTGGCTCTCATGTTGTTTCGGCAGATGTCGACTAGCGACGCTTGTGGTAGTACATCAGAGCATTTGTACGCCATTGCTTTCCACTTGTGAATGAATTCATATGTTGATTCATTCTCCCCCTGTTTTAGGCTGCACAGCTGAGCCATAGTAGCGGGCTGATCCTCACCTTTGAAGTGAGTCAGGATGCGTGTCTTTAGCATGGCCCAATTTTGGATGGAGTCCTCCGGCAGAGTGGAGTACCAATCGAAGGCCGTACCTTTTAGGGTAACTTGCAAGAGGCGGATCTTGAGTGCATCTTGATCCGCCGTCAAGATCTTGAAGTTGATGACGTGCTGTCTGACTGATCCTTTCCCCGTATTTGGAGAGTAGGATGCTTGAATTTTGTAGGGGAACGGGACCGAGTCCATCCATTGTTGACACCAAAAATGTCACTTTGCCTTTCCAAGATCCAAAGAGCTACATGAAGTCGCAACCTGCCATAAATAGGCAATGCTGCTTCCAAAAATAAAATCTTATCAGAATCAAACAAAAAACTGCAAGATTTCTTCCAGACAGCCAAAAGAGGAGTACACAGAAGTTTCAAGCCATTTCAAAGATCATTTGGCCTAACTTCGCTTCTCCGACAGCCAAATCAAGCCTCTCGGCGGTAAAGCTCTCCGGGACCATGATTTCCAAGACAGAACCTATGGATCATCTTAAAATGACTCCAATAGGTTCCCTGTCAAATTTCAAGTCAATCGGACATCGGTTGACCGCACATCAAACCGCGACATCTTCATCGCGATAAAAAGCAAGTCTACAGGTGATAGGACCCCAAACGGCTTCAAAACTCAAACAAAAACCTATGGTTGGTCTTATTTATTGCTCAGGAGGCTTCACACCAAATTTCAGGTCATTCCGACATCGTTTGGCCCAGTTTCAGCTTCCGACGGAAATCGGCAGCTCTGCGCGACAAAGTCTTCGGCTTTCTCAGGAAATTGGAAACTTTGCAAAATAAAATGCAAGGATTCTCATCAGGTTTCCTACAAAGAAATCAGGCCAATAAATGGTCAAAATGTCAAAGAAAAGTACAGAAGAAAAAAGAATCAAAAAAGAGCAAAACGGACGCAAAACGGGACCAAAAAGGGGGGAAAACCCCCCCAGGGTCGCAGACCCCTGCGACCCTGGGCCAGGGTCGCCGGCGACCATGGACCCCGGGGTCGCCGGGAAAGCCCCGGAAACCCCGGTTTTCACCGTTTTTTTCGCGATTCGAGAAGCCCAGCCTCTGGTACTTTCCAAAATTCATGCTTTTGAGACACCAAGTCCTCTGACATCCGTCCAAAACACGGGGTAAATCATCAAAGAGTATCGAAGACAGTATTGATCGCCACCCGGTCAACCAAAAAAGTGTGCTTTCCACCCGACCGATCGAGAAATCGACAGGACAGATTGCACCGACCTGTTTATTGGCAACAAAACACCTGAAATTACATGGTCATCTGATGTCGATCTACATGAAGATCCATCGATGATCATCGACAGAAAAATTCCAAAAGACGTGGCACGGCCCGCGACTCTTCAGCTGCTCGGCGACCACTTAATGCGATTAATTGACTAGCTTTATTACAGTCATTAATCCATTTCTTTGGACGGCCCAATCAGAAGCAAGCATTTGGGAGTTACAAGTCAAGAGATTCATGGCATTTAACCCATGAAACTCCTCCCATCATGGCGATTAAAGGCGATTAAATGCCCTCAATCTCCTCCGGCCAATCAGAAGCCAAGAAAAAGGAGTTACAAAATAAACAATTCAATTTTGTAACTCCTCCCATTATGTGGCTTAATGACATTAAAAGCCATAAGCTCTCCTAAATGGCTACCAAGAGCCTATAAATAGGAGAGCACTCCAAAGGAATCAAAATCACACAACGAACATCAGCAGACAGCAGTCAGAAATCCAGAGAAAGAAAAAAGAGAGAAAACTCTGCGGAAGTTCTACACCGGCCACCGCAACAAGGTGATAAAAGTCCCTTGGGGGGTACCCCCCCCAAGGTCCTTGCCTTCTCCTCCTGCCTCCAATGGCTTAGATGTGGCTTTTCAGCCCATCTACTCGGTTTTTTATTGGACATAGGACCTTCCTTTGGTCTTTGTCTTCTAAAAACCCGAGGTTATAGCCAAGCCAAGCGAATCAAATAGCATCCTCTGTTCTCATCTGCATGGATGATGGCGAAGCCCACATATGGCTTGCGACCGTCAATCTAAACGAGTCCCCCACAATCTCCTGAGAAGTTAGATCCTCCTTTTCTTGCTTTTCATTGTAGTTTGTATTTTTTTTAAAAGAGACAAAAATCACAATTCTTGTCTTTCATTATGATAAGGATTGTAAATCGGCTATAAACGCCAAAATCGGCTATAAACGCCAAAAATCGGCTATAAACGCCAAAATCGGCTATAAATGCCAAAAAAATCGCCTTTCACGGCAAATCAAGAAAATTTCTCTTTTCTTAAATATATGTGCAATGGAAAACTTGAAAGAAGTTGATTTCCTTTTTACTTGCGAAGGTTGATCTCCGGATCACCACTTGCAATTCCAAGTAAAAATAGAAAATCTGGCACACCCACAAAAAAAGAAATGTTGATGCACGCCCCTGCCCCCCGGTTACGAAAGGGTCGGACCCGACGGACTCCCACGTCCGCCGACCTCGGTGGAACTCGAGCAGGAGCGCGGTCCATCAAGCTGGCACCACCCGGTGGGACTCGTTTATTTGAGAACACGATGCTAGAAATGAAATATTTGCATATCATATATTTGCTCTATGCTTATATTTCTTTTCTTGATTCTTGGCTACTTTATAATTGGTGGCCTATGTTGAATTCTGCAAAAAAAATGAGATGAGATTTTTTGTTTGGAAATTTCTAATTCTTTGAATTTATTTCCATTCTTTCTCTTTTCAAAAAAAAAAAAAATTTTTTTTAAAAAAAAAAAAAAACAAAAAAAATCAGATTTGTCATTTTTGGATTCAAAATTGAGAAACCTTGATCCGTTCCTATCGTTCATCGCGCTTGCAGAAATGTTGAGCCTGTTCGACTAAGGTTTTGGGCCATGGTTTCTCTTCGATGAGTTCATTAAAAAAAAAAAAAATATATATATATAAAAAAAAAAAAAAATTTTAGATTTCTCAATTTGGATTCAAAATTGAGAAACCTTGATCCGTTCCTATCGTTCATCGCGCTTGCAGAAAATGTTGAGCCTGTTCGACTAAGGTTTTGGGCCATGGTTCTCTCGATTGAGTTCATTAAAAACAAAAAATATATATATATATAAAAAAAAAAAAAAAAAAAATTTTAGATTTCTCAATTTGGATTCAAAATTGAGAAACCTTGATCCGTTCCTATCGTTCATCGCGCTTGCAGAAATGTTGAGCCTGTTCGACTAAGGTTTTGGGCCATGGTTTCTCTTCGATGAGTTCATCAAAAATAAAAAAAAAATAAAAATATATATATATATATATAAAAAAAAAAATTTTAGATTTCTCAATTTGGATTCAAAATTGAGAAACCTTGATCCGTTCCTATCGTTCATCGCGCTTGCAGAAATGTTGAGCTGTTTCGACTAAGGTTTTGGGCCATGGTTTCTCTTTCGATGAGTTCATCAAAAATCAAAAAAAAATATATATATATATATATATAAAAAAAAAATTTTAGATTTCTCAATTTGGATTCAAAATTGAAGAAACCTTGATCCGTTCCTATCGTTCATCGCGCTTGCAGAAATGTTGAGCCTGTTCGACTAAGGTTTTGGGCCATGGTTTCTCTTCGATAATTCATAAAATAAAAATAAAATAAAAAAAAATATATATAAAAAAAAAAAAAAGACATAGACCACTAAGGTTAAACCAACTGTGTTCTTTGATCATGGTTGATTCAAAGAAAAGCCTTGTCCAGAGTGTGGAGACAGCTTGACTGTTCTAGGCAAGGGTCCTCCAAACGGGTTCATTAAGTAATCCTACCCTTACCTGGGGCAATTCTATCAATCAAGGTTTCATAGACCGGGTTAGGAGGCCTATGTTTACTCTCTCGTCTTTTAAAAAAAAAAAATAATAATAAATAAAAAAAAATATAAAAATTTTAAAATAAAAAATAAAAAATAAAAAAAATTTCAAAAAAAAATCTTAAAAAAAAAAAAATAAAAAAAAAATAAAAAAAAAATAAAAAAAAAAGATTTTTTAAAAAAAAAAAAAAAAAAATCTTCAAAAAAAAAAAAAAACTTCCGTCATTTTGGGTTTAGATTGGAGAAATCTTGGTCTTCTTCTTTCTGAGCACTGGCGCTCGCGGAAATCGCTGAGCCCGTGTTCAGATTGGAGTGCCTTTTTGCTCTCTTTGATGAACCCGATATTGGCCTTTCAAAAGAAAACTCGTCATTTTTAGATTCAGATCCGAGAAATCATGGTTCATTTCTTTCTGAGCACTGGCGCTCGCGGAAATCGCTGAGCCCGTGTTCAGATTGGGAATACCATCTGCTCTCTTTGATGAATCCAATCTTGACCTTTCAAAACAGAGAATCTCATCTCATAGATGCGGTCTCAAAACATTTGTGTCTAGCGGTACTAGTACGCCCTTTCAGGGTATACTGTATTGCGACCGGCACATCTGTAACTCCAACTTTATCTTCTTACTCGAGCAAGCTCTGCTTCTCGATAGTCGAATTTAAGTTCACAATTG